>OX375883.1:42485996-42820587 GCA_947359465.1 Metellina segmentata
CCGTTGTTTAGTATTCCTACATCTTTATATTTTTTTTCTTACACCGGACCGACTTGAAAACCCTCTCCGAGAACAAAACCCATTTGACCATGGGGTAATAATTCGAAAATGTGACGATTTTTGTGTCCCGGACCCCCTTAAATAAAGTAAAGTAATATTGGCTTACAAATGTATAAAAAAAATGCCACATGACAAACTACTACCAATTTTTTATTGTATCCATTGCCTACTATTTTAATAATATTTTATTTTACTTCTTTGTGACCTTAGTAGGACTTATTGACGTTCTCATAAGTAGTATCCACTAGCAAGTTTCGAAAGTTCGTTGGTTTCGAGAGAGACCAATAGATGACGCTTGGGAGGTTCCTCAACCACTGCGCAGTTAAGTTGCACGATTGTGACATGCTTTTGTGTGTAAAAGACGTGATTCGACTCAATCGCGGCCTTAATGTACACAGGGTCAAAGATTGCTGAAAATAAACAGCATTAATTACGACCAGGCAGTTTTGTCGTTCTTTTAGTCCAACACCCTCAAAAATATTTTCTAAGTTGCCCGGGGCCCGAGATGAAACATGTTTGAAAACGTTCCTTCAGCCCAGCCGAGTACTTACAGTATCTATTTGTGTGAGACCAACTTATGCATTTCGACATCACTCTAAATGTTTTCTGTGTAAAATCGTGGAAAATTAATATCATAAACTAAATGTCTTTGCTACGTTAGCTGTTTTAATATTGGAGTCATGTTAAGTGTAAAACAAACGAGGTTGCGCATTTGGTAGTGCCGAATACCCAACTACAGAGTTGAGTTGATCCAAAAAAAACTGAGGGTCCTCAAATTGTCATAACCTTGCCATGTAGTGCTAAGACATTTGAAGAGATCGTCATCGGATAACGGTTAATTATGAGGTGTCCAATAATCTCTCCTTTCGGGATTGATCCCGGACCATTGCTTCAAGTCCATTGTGTTGCTCCTCTTCCTCCAGTGTAATATACAGGGTGATACAAACTCCGCGTACAAACTTCTTTGGGGAGGTAGAAAACACAAAAATAAAACAGAATCACAACAGGAATAAGTGACCGGAAACCAAAATCTGTTCAGCTGGAGGCAGACGAAGATGCAAAAAGAACAAGTCAGTAATGGGTGGAAAAACTCTTTATTTAGCGATACTTTACACTAGGACAGTACATGTACTCGCTAGGTTGCACTAAGTTCTTACCATCCACAGTTTTGCACGCTTGAGGGCGCTGCTCGCCATTGCGGTAGTGCGGAACCGTCTCTTAGGGAACCGTTCGGCATAAAATCATACCTCAGCCCTTTCCATTGCCGTCAACTGCGCCATACACAAGGTTCATTCATGTCCGCCATTTTAGAGTTCTTAAATTACTGCTTGCTTTCTGTATGCAATTGTAACGTTAACTGACTAGCGCTGCATTCTAACAACAGCGCCCTCCGGCGGATAACAGTGCTCTCAAGTGTGCATAACTGTGGATGGTAAGACCTTTGAGCACTTGTTGTCAAACTTAACGTGTATACGTCTAATCCAGTGCAAACTATCGCTAAATAAAGAGTTTTTCCACTCATTATTGATTTGTCATTTCTGCATCTTCGTCCACCTCCAACTGATCAGGTTTTGGTTTCCGGTCACACATTCCAAAGTGATTCTGTTTTGGTTTTTGTGTTTTCTACCTTCCCTAGAAATTTATATGTGGAGTTTTGAAACATCCTGTATATTAACCAACTACTAAGTATTCATCAAGCGGTTTTTAAATATTTTCGTTTTTTTCTTTGCATTAGTCTATTAATTCGTTCAATTCTTTGGTTAATTTTAAAGTAGCCTTCATATTTATGCATAACACTTGCGGAAGGTAGCTGCATTTAGATAGCACTGGAGCAACAAAAATTGCTGTTGGGGATAAATTTCGAAGTGAAAGATCTGAAGACACCTTTTAAATTCAAAACACAGTCTAAAAATAAGTGGGCACCCAACACTACAAACTTCCGCACATGGACATCATGAAATACATTTGTGATCACGACTTATTGCAGGTGCACAAGCTACCTCGTACACGTCTATTTTTGGTAGAATGCAGATTTAAATCTCCAACTTTACGGTTTCGAATCGTCGTCTATGCCTACTTGACTACCGCGGAATTTAGTAGCCGTTGTGAGTTGTTTTTTGTAATATGGCTGTTATTTTGTCGCTAGCAGTGTTAGATAGTGCTGTGCTTTTAATCAATCTGAAAAAGGAAGCGAAAATACCCGTTTCTAATACATCCAGTCACGCCGCAATTTTGAAACAGACAGATGGCGAGGTCATACCTGAACTGGTAACCTACTCTCCAAACTTCCACGACAGATTTAAGACGCGCCAGTCGCTGCAATCCTGCTCTTGCGCATTGGAGGAAGTGCCAGTGGTTCTGGATCTCATAAATTACTAGTGACGGTCTCATATTTACAACAGCTTCAATTTCAGTCATGATGGTTGATAACACATCAAATGTGAGAAGAGCCCGATTTGGCATTTTCCCCAGAGGATCTGTCACACATTTCTCCAGGCGTACATAGAACCCTCCCCACCATGGGACACGTTCCGCGATATAAATTTACATGTAAGACTTCTAATTGAATTAAAGTCCTGCAATCTGTGCTCTCTTATTATCTTCACAAAATGCTGCAATTCTCTTTAAAAGTTTCGCATTGTCGTAGTAGATAACTTTACAAGCATCACTTCTTGTCAGAAATCGACATAGAGCAAAACGGAAAGATTTTTTTGTCATGTCCATTACTAAGTCCAACTGTATAGCTCTGGTTGTTGCACGCGTAAATAACACTATGCAGGGCTTCGGTGTGTTATTCTTGTCAGTTGTAGTTACGATTGGACTGGCAAAATCGGACCCCATAACACAAAAGTGGGTGAAAAGGAAATTCAGTCGCTTGTAAGTTGGCTTGTTGTTTGGTCAACTGGTTTTGCATGATATATCTTGCATATAAGTGATAATTGTTTTCAGGACTCAGATCTGTCATCCAGTGATCTTGTGTTACTGGGCTAAAAATTTAGTAGAGGTGAGAAGTGCAGAATGCATAGTGTATCACAGTTTAAAATAGACAGCCACGGTGAGATTTAAAAGTTTATTAAAAATGAAAGACTTTACAGATAAAATTGCAAATTATAAGAGAACATACAAACATCCAGTATTTGGATCCGAGAGAGCAGAATATAAACTAACTTCGTTTATATGTATAGCTCTGACTAAATTAAATGGGAGTTTCATATGCAAATCTAGCCTGATTTGCATACGAAGGATTTGCATATATTTAAACAGGTAAGAACAGGAGAATATCCAACAAGTAAAAATATCGCTTACTTCAAAGTCACGCCTAATTAGTACCACCACGATTTGTCAGTAAGTATATTGCGGAACAACTCTTTTCAAGAATAAAAAGTAAAATTAGTTTTAAAAAAAATTGTCGGTCTTATGTACACAATGAACTTTAATCATCTCTATCGATGATTGCATTGTTGCATTAGTTTTACAAAAATTAAAACAATCCGTTAATTTGGTATTCATATTTTTTGCTTTCTGTTTTTTAATATTACTAAGGGGTACAACCCCCCCCCCTCTAGGTACCACTCCCTAACCCCCAGATGATTACTTTACAATCCTCATAGGTTCTTATCACGAACCTTACTCGCTTCGCTCGTATAAATGAAGAGATGTGTCCTAGCAGAAGGGATAGTTTTCAAATATGATCTTTCAAAGCAAATATTAAAAAAAAAAATTTTGTTGTGCTACAGAAACGTTATACAGTACCTCTGGAATCATAACTCGAACAATTCGGAATTCAATGAAAACTTTGAGCAAATTTTGACTCGAAATGTGTGCGCTGCTTTGGAAATCGAATACCCAGCATGTTGTTTGTATATAAGCTACAACAGCTCGATTAATATCTATATATTTTCAATAAAATTTCATCCGATAACGCTATAAATTCAATTCAAGCGCGAGGCTTCGTGGTAAACAATCGTGCAGTGTTGCCAAGACGCGATAACAAATAACGGTCTTCCTTGTGTGCCACGTAAGTGAATTATAGATATATCTATATCTATTTCTATATATATATATATATATATATATATATATATATATATATATATATATATATATATATAGAGAGAGAGAGAGAGAGAGAGAGAGAGAGAGAGAACATTTTGTATCTTGCATTCATGAGCTATATTGCATTTTTTATTCAGTTGAAGACAGTTACATTAAACCCAATATCGCGAAATCAAATTCAACAACAGATCACCCTGTATAATGGGACCTGGGACACGTTAAATCTGTCCTAGCCTTAAATGTTCTCTCGTTTGCGTAGTGAGGGAGTTTGTAGAGTGGGGTGCCACCTCAATTGTGACTTTGTTTTGTCTGACCGAGGTAGAAAATTGCGTGTCCTTCTAAGATTTTCTCCTTTTAGTTGTTTCCGTTTAAATCAATGCGTAGTGTAGCTAAAGTGCGACGTAATTAAAATACCTACCTCCACATAGTTCAATGAAAATGAACGATTTTACCAATCTATTGGACCAATCAGAAGACCAATGCTAGCTTCCACCCGCTAGTCGAAAATAGTTAGAGTCACGTAACTTTTAGTTTTGGTCACGATGCTTGGAGCATGATGAGTTTAGTCACTCTACTTTTATTAAGTCTCTCAGAAGACAATTGGTTTTGTCCAGAAAGCAAAAATAGAGAAAAATTATGCTTTTAAATACACCAGGGGGCTCCGATCCCAGCTCGCTTACGCTAGGCATATTATTAAGGTATACATATGACAGTTTTAACAAAAACTAACGAAAATCTTCCAATATTCCGAAATTTGTCTGACCAACTTTAGATCGCATCGGATTTACGTAATAACCAATATAAAAAAAGAGTACATTCTAAGAGTACATTTTAGCAGTAATAAGGTATAGATATAACAGTTAAAAAAATATTATTACTAAGAATCAAATTAAAATTTCTAAAAATACTAGATGAGCTGCAAAAATTGACGTTTAGAGGTACTCTAGAAAAAAACTTACGGGTGAAGAATTTGCAAGTCTTTTGCTAACTCGCGTTAGAAATTTCGCTATTTTAGACTTTGATATTTAATAAACCCTAATTATATAGCCGTCTGTTGAAAAAATCTTCTTCGTCTTGTTCCCTGCACAATTTGGTACATGCCATGTCAATTTTTCAATTTTCTGATCCGTACTTTCTCGGGAAACCGTCTAAGAATCGAACAAAGCGAGTTTTCAATCCATCGGTGGAGGCGGTAACATATTTTAATAAAGATATATTGGTTTTTAAAGTGTTTGGTTTATTAATTTGATCAAGAAAGTCAATAGTCTTTTTCAAAGGGTAGACTCTGCAACAAGATGTGCACAGGAAGTGCAAATTGAAACGTAAGAAATTTATGTAAAAATAGATTGTTTTGTGTTTCATAAATCCACGTTATAAGGTATGGCAGCGTTCGTAAATGCAACTTCCGAACGGGTGAAACATAGGTCACATGACAGATTTTTTTTCTGTTTTAATACTTTTTTCAAAGAGTTGTTTACGAACGCGGCCTCAGTGTTACCAACACTTATCAAAGATGAATTTAGTGTTTATTTCAAAGTTTACACATGAATCTAATCAGAGGTGTCTAACCATAGCAGAAATTAATCGCTCAGAAACCGATGCAATATTTTCTGATTTTTGGAATTTTTAATGGTTTGAATAATATACTATTTAGTTATTAAAGGAATTAGTCGTTGCTTCGTTATTTATTGGTCATAAAGCCTTTCTTTAATTAGCTTCTAAATATGTTGCATAAAAATTTCAGCTGTCATTATTCTTCAATATATTTTTACATAAACTTTGAAATAAAAACTAAACTCATCTTCTTTTGATATGTGTTGTTACAACCGATGCCGCGTTCGTAAACAATTATTTGATAACTTGATAACTTGTGATACGTTACCTTAATTTCATTTTAACTGTTTATTTATTTTCGATATATATCATACACTACCCTACAATAATGGACCGGGCAGCAAGACGTTATGGTATAAAGGAAATTATACATGATTTAATAGGGAAATGGTCCCCCACGTCCTGCAATTACACTAGCAACCCCTCTGGGTATACTTTCGGCGAGGTTTTGATACACAGCTATAGGTATTCGTGTCCATTCCTGCTGCAAGAATGTCGCCATTTCAGCTGTAGATTTCGGACGTGGTTCCCTGTTCTGTAAGCGTCTCTCAAACTCGTCCCACAAATGCTATATGGGGTTTAGGTCGGGACACTGAGCAGGCCAGTGAAGACGTTTTACATCTATATATATTTAGCACTGCTTGACAGAGGCTGCAACATGACATAGAGCGTTGTCGACCTGAAAGTAATATTCGTCCATTCCATAATACTACCATATCGTAGAAAGAACCTGATTGTCCAAAATGTTCATGTAGGCGTCGGCGTCCAATTTACCAGGAACAACATGCAAAGGTCCCAGGCCACACCACGAAAAACACCCCAAAACACGTAGTTAGATTTTATGCAAATCCGCTGGCGTACGGATTTGTGAATTTGATTTGTGTGAATGTATGACCTCTATAAGCGGATTGTACCTTCAATGTATGAAGGCTCACAATTTATCCTGAATGCATTGCCATGATGACGAACAAAGTAGTGCTAATCGGTTTAAATTTTCCGGGTATTGCTAGAAAAATAAAATTAATAGGGCATATATAATACTTTTATTAAAATGGGGTTTTAAAATTAAATAAAAAGAATGTTATAAATATTAAATGAAAAAGGGGTTTATAAAAAAATTTCAAATGGGGCAATGAAGTTATGCAAAGGGGCGATTATTATGTTCAATACAAAGGGGCTTATAAACTTTCTAAAAAGGGGTTTAAAATGTTTATTGTATAAAAGTGATTTATGTAAGACTAAATCAAAAATATTTATATACTTTTAAATACAAATAGTTTGATAAAACTCAGTAAGGAGGATTATAAAGTTTAATAAAAAGGTTTATATAGAATTTTTTATAGAACAAAGGGGGGGGGGAGAGAGAGAGAGAGAGAGAGAGAGAAAATAAGTTTCCAAAGTTAAATAAAATTGGTTTTATGAAGTTAAATCTCTCAAAATTTGAAGTAACTGAAACATAATGGCCTTCTTTAGTTAGTTGGCAAGAATAAATACTTAATCTGAAGTTGGGGGTTCAAAATATAGCATGATCAAAAATTATGGATACAGCACATTTAGAAAACTTAGCATTATTATAACGCCTTTATGTAATGATATTTGTAGATATATATGGGAGAAATATGTTTTAAAAATAACTACACTTCTGCAAAGTAGTTATACTAAACGCCGTCCTCCAAACAAAATATGAGGAAATAAATACCCACAGCCATCACTAACAAACCTCAAACTTTATAAAAAGCTATTTATAAGAAGGGATTTATAAAACTAAAGCAAAATATATTTATAAAACTAAATACAAAGAGGTTGTAATAAAACTAAATATAGAGGTTTATAAAGTTTAATTTTGTATTTATAGAGTTTTTTTAGAGTTGTTTATAAATAAAGTAAAATAAAATTGGTCCTCTGAGGTTAAAATAACAAAAATATCAGAATTTGAAATAACTGAAAAATAATGGCCTTTTTTAGTTAGCTGGCAAGAATAAATACGTTACCTGTAGTTGGGGTTGATATAAATAAAGCATGGTCAAAAATTACGTAAACAGCAAGTTTACAAAACGTAACGCTGAAGCATTATTAAAACTAACGCCTTTAGTTAAAGATATTGTATAAGGTATATATATGCCTATATATAAAGATATATGGGGAGAAATATACATAAGAAATATAACTGCACTACTGCAAAGTAGTTATACTAAAAGCCGTCCCCCAAACAAAATATAAAGGCGGAAAAATACCCCCAGCCATCGCTAACAAACCTCAAACCTTTCAGTCTCCCTACAAGATCTCTCCATACTCGAATATTCACGGAAAACAGACGTTTCAACTTTCAAAAATTCCTCTTCCAAAAGATGGCAACGTGAATCATTTTTCCTTGGAGACCCGGAATTTGGAGTTTATGCGATCGCAAGAATTGCAGACTGAGCAGAAATGTGGATTATCTGTATTGTGAGTACGGCATTCTAGCGTTGAGCAGCGTAGTTGACATTTGGGTTCCAAAAAAAAAAAAAAGAGGAAAATATCCATTACCGATTTTGAAAGAATCAGCAGAAATATCTATAGATCGAATCTCTCCCTCGAGATGGAGAATTTGAGGGGAAAAAAGCTGTATTTTTTACTGTTGGAGAGACAATCTAGTTTCTTTGAAATGTGTATTGAGGGAGAGTGTAAGATACTGTGTGGAGAAATACCCTGTCTTTTTCAATCTGGAAATTGAGATTGTTTTAAAAATTGAGAATCAGTTTCTTTTTCGATGCAGGAGGAAACGTTTCACTCTATGGCATGTCGTTAAAAAAACGGGTAAAAGTAGTTTGATTGGTGATAGGCGTTATGAGTGGGGGGGGGTTGCAGTTTAAAAGGGACTGTTAGAAAATACTCGTTTTATAGGAACTGAGAGGGTTTTTATTATTTTTTAAACAATGGGTATCTTATGTGAGACAGTGGGAGTTAACCCTCTTAGTGGCCCACACGTATAATTCCACCTTGCAAAAAGAAATGCTTAGGCTCTCGGGATTGTTTAACAACAATTTGCTCAAAAGTCGGAATTTTTTTAAACAGGGGTTGTACATCAATATAATTTTTTTCAGTCATCTCCGTATCCTGCGGACATAAAAAAGTTCTTATTATTCCACGAATCGGGGAAAAGTCCAAAACGGAAAAATAAAAGGAACGTAAATGGCATCATTTGTTCTAAATGGAACCCATAACCCTTTAAATTTCGAGAGCTCTTTTCCCGACATGATTTTAACGTCGATTTCGCGTTCTGATATTTCCTCCCATTGCACCTTCCCCACTCTGACATAATTACCGGTTGAATTATCTGGTATTAATTCTACCGTCTTCGAAGCAAATAAGACACCAAACAACCAGACAAAGGCGTGAGTTTAATTAAACTAAGCAAACACCGTTTTTTGTGTTGTTTATACAAGATGACGTGACTCTCGCAATTTGAGTGTTAGTTGCATTAATGCTTACAGGAAATTCGAAACTCCACTTAGGACATTACGCCGTTATTTGTTAATTAATTTGTTCCAATACGTTGCTATACTGTAGCCTACACTTATATTTTTATCCGAAGCAGTTCATAAGCGTTAACTTTGTATGCATAGAACGCAATGGAAATCAAAGGCATCGGTATTTAAAGGAATAATTATGTCTCTTAAGCGTTCATTCTTAATTTAACGGACATTGATAATCTTTGTTCGTGTCTTTAAACAGTTATTTTAAACAATAAATGGTAGGCAAACATATATGGCGCAGTCTTATTTTAATGATCTTAAGTACACGCATTTAAAGAGGTTATTGTGCAGATGGTTTAAAATTGTGAATTGTTATTTAATTTTTTCCACTGAACAATCTTGGAATAATTTGACATACGGTAAAAAAATTCTATATTTTCGATTCCTTTCGGATAGATAATTTGCTAAATTGTATTTGCTGAAACATTTTGTTAATATATACTTCCTTTTAACTCTGATTTCTTACCAGTTTTTAATTTTCTGACCAATTCAATCTTTCTCAGGATACTTTCAATCCATAGATGTGATAGTAGTCATTACGTTCTCGTTCCGTGGAAAATGCCTCACTGTGCTACAGTTAGAAGGTTACTTTGACAGAAACTTGTTTTTAGTCTATAATTTAAAATAAATCAAGTAAACACATTACGTACGACCGATATAAACAATAAAAATAGATTATTATGATAATATTTCTACTCTTACAAGACACTAAAATTAAAAAAATTACAGGTTTCTGTGGTGCTTGTAAATATTCGTGAATACTGTTAGATAGAAACAATACTCATCTACACTTAAAAATTACTAGAGGTTTAAAATTGATTCAATTTTAACATTAAAATGGAATCATGCTGCTCTAATGATGGCATTTCTACAGCTTATGGCCCGCTGTGTCTTTTGCGTTGCAAAATCGATATTAAAGTCAAGGACTCTCCTAAAGTATGAGTTGATTAGTGAAAACTTCAGCAATTCTTCTCAAAATTATTCGTTTTTCTAAAGAAGTACGCTTCATCGAATATGTATTCAGAAAATAACTGATAATGCCCAAGGGTTTTTCTCCTGGTTTCCTAAACGCCTTAATGCTAAGTGCACTTTTCTCGATTGACAGTAGAGTTTTGAAGCATTGCTCTGTTTAATAAATGAGTACAAACACCTTATACAGCTACTCCTCACTTAACGATCTACTTGTTTATGGACTGCTTGGATTTACGACCAGCCTCTACAGTATGGGGAATACACTTTGCTAAGGTGTTTACAAACACGCACCGGCATAACCGTGGAGTTGGTACAGTATGCAATGTAATCAAATGGATCATTTTTGACAAAGCCCATCTTTCACCACACCAGAGCAAACTCGATCGGCATTGAACTTGATAAATCTGATGCTTGAATGATCTTATCACACGGAGACCAGTGATTCTTGCTTACCCTTATGATATGTCATTCCTGTACGGAGCCAAATTTCAGGATCTAGTCTAACCAGTCAAGTTTGATGTATGTGAAAACACTTCCTTTACACGGAACAAATAAAAACAGAAACGTTATTCGCTCACATACTGATTCGGTTAACCATTCAACTGATTTTGATGAGACATCCCGTCCGTCAATGTTTGACCAATTTTGCTTATGGCGAGATATTTCACAAACGATATTGTCTATTATTTTTATGATGTAGAGATCAAGATGTGGTAGTTTTATTAATAACAGTATAGCTCGTTCATCAAAATATGATAGTTTTACTAATAGCAGGATATCTCGTTTATCAAGATCTGGTATTTTTACTAATAACAGGATATCTCATTCATCAATATCTGGTAGTTTTACTAATAACATGATTCATCAAGCTCTGGTATGTTTAATAATTACAGGATATCTCGCTCATCAAGATCTGATAGTTTTACTAATAACAGGATATCTCGTTTATCAAGATCTGGTATTTTTACTTTTACGGGGTATCTTATTCATCAAGATCTGGTAGTTTTACTAATAACATGATTCATCAAGCTCTGGTATGTTTAATAATTACAGGTTATCTCGCTCATCAAGATCTGATAGTTTTATTAACAGCAGGATGTCTTGTTTATCAAGATCTGGCATTTTTTCTAATAACAGGATATATCATTCATCAAGATCTGGTAGTTTTACTAATAACATGATTAATCAAACTCTGGTATATTTAATAATTACAGGATATCTCGCTCATCAAGATCTGATAGTTTTACTAATAACAGGATATCTCGTTTATCAAGATCTGGTATTTTTACTAATAACAGGATATCTCATTCATAAAGATCTTGTAGTTTTACTAATAAGATTATTCGTCAAGCTCTGGCATATTTAATAATTACATTATATCTCGCTCATCAAGATCTGATCGTTTTACTAATAACAGAATATCTCGTTTATCAAGATCTGGTATTTTTACTAATAACAGGTTATCTCATTTATCAAGATCTGGTAGTTTTACTAATAACATGTTTCATCAAGCTCTGGTATGTTTAATAATTACAGGTTATCCCGCTCATCAAGACCTGATAGTTTTACTAATAACAAGATATCTCGTTTAGCAAGATATGAACACATTTTATTATAGACCAAGAGATAGACCACTTTTATTTACTCCAAATTTACCATAAACTTTTTTATGTGTTTCAGAATACCCATAACTTTAAGTCTTCAGAAAGGTCTTTCTTAAGGTTGGCGAGTGGTAGGGGGCCGAGTGATGACGTCATCAATATGTCAGCCGTGCAAACGCGTGACACTTTACTTAAACGAATCTAGCTTCTCAACGAAGCATTCTAGAGCATTGTTGTTTTTCTTTTAAGTTGCTCGTATTGAAATAACCAATGTTTTTTGTAATAAAAACATACTTCGTAAATGTAATAGTTTTCCTGATATTTAGCCCGAAACCTACATTTTATGAGTTTGTTGGTTTAATAATGAATGTTTAAAATCCAAAAACTCTTAAACCGTTAAGAAAATAAAAAATTGGTAAGATTTAAAATGTTTGCTAAGATTGTGGTACTTATAAAAGGCTATTAACATGTCTTTGGATGCATAACGAGATAGTAAATGGCGGTTATTGTCTTACTCTTGAAGCCAAGAGCTGCTTGACCAACCTGCTGCGGCGGGGACCTCGAGAGTTAACACTGACCTCTCTGATGTATTAGTATGGACTTGCAATGTATTATAATCACAAATGAAGACTACATGACAAACAAATAAAATAACTAATTTTTATGTACAAGTATATTTATTCTATTGTACTGTGCGTGTCTTCACAATAGTACCTCGGACATATGGACCTCTAAAATAGGTTTTTATTATTACTCTAACGTAATATTTATTTGCTAATTAACTAAATCTATAACTAATGCTAAATCTTACAATTGATATCAAATTGGAAAAAATGCTTTAAACAAAAGCAATTTAAAATTAGCACTTGCGTTCTTGTTTAAGCGGTTTTACAGCATCATCCGAGTCTGTCACTATCACCTGCTTTTTAAAGCAACTTGATTTTCTTCAGAAGTATCGTCATTTTCAGGCGGAATAAGACCAGGTAACATAGGCCCTTCATACCACTTAGCCTGGTATTTCCCGTTTTCTAATTTCCATCTCTGTCCGGATGGGTCAATGTTTTCCAGAGGGTTACAGAGGTTTGCACGTTTCCACACTCAATATACGGAATTACTCCACTTGACGTTTTGTTTAAAAGCAGCTTTTAAAGGAGGAAGAAGAGTAGGATCAGCAGGCCTAATTTTTGTCAACGGTTTACTTGCTAGCAAAGGAGATGTTTATTTTTTTTAAAATACTGTATCTCACTTCTAATATGAGACGTACGAAGGACGACCATACATACCACACACAAATGTCTCTACACCAATCAGCAATGATTCATCCACCAATACGGATTTTCCTAATTTAGCTATATTTTTTTCATGTGCCATGCTTTTTGTGAGAATATTAAATGGTTTTATTTTACATTGTCTGATAAAAGCAGCAGTGTAATCTGAACCAGTCAAGGCGTGAAAGCCTGGTAGACCGTCAGCCTATTTCACTACCTATTTCTTTTGCCTTTTTGAGACGTTAATATATCTTCTAGAGTTGTTAATATATCTTATTGCTTGAAGATACACCACATTCAAGCCATAAGTGTGCTTTCCTTAAGTTCTTTTGGTGATAGATCATTAACACTAAAATATCCGAATTGTTTGCTGGCACCAAACATTTTTATCTTCATAATTTCCAGTCGTGTGTGTATTATGCCAAATTATCCTCGTATCTGCTTCATTGTATTAGCAGGCAGGTTCTTTCGCCTCATTTACGTTCATGTTGGTGCCTATACATAAGCAAATGTAACAAGTATGTTCTACAGCAACATATAGCTTTTTATTGACTAGCAAGTGACAATATTTGGAAGATCTCCATTCTTTGCATAAAAACTTTGTTAAAGATGTCTTGAACGACTCACTTCGTAGATCCGCTGTAGACTTTTTTGAAGTTTTTTTTGTACAGGTCCAAACACTTTTATTTCACTCACTAATGTTTTAGCATTACGTATGTCATGTTCCGTATCCTTGATAGTTGAAGTGCTATAGAGATCAAACACTAAGAGAATTACTCTGGTTTCTTTACAGATTAATTCGAAAATGTTGTTGTGAAGAGCTCCATAGTTATCCGGGAATTGAATTGTATGCAGGATCAACAGGGCATCAAAGACTATTGTGTACACAGTTGCTGGAGCAGATACGATACCTTCTTTTTGAAGCTCATCCAACTTATTCATCAGTTTAGGTTTGCATGTTTTATTTAGTGAGTCATCCATCTGTCCAAGAGCTAGGGGAACTGGGGTAAGAGGATATGCCAAAACATCTCTCATGTCACACTTCTGTTCAGAGGCAATATTCCTAAGTCTTGCGAAAAGATCACCTGTGAGTTTTACGACATGGAGTTTTCTTATCTTATCCTTGGATAGTCTTAGATGCACACACACACACACAAGCACAGTGGATCACTAACGTACGACGTTTTAAAATTTTCAAAGACCTATGTGCCTTTGAAGTATGCCCTTTGGAGATCTTTACATACATTATCGTCCACAACATGCCCATTTGATAGGTTTCTAAAAGGAGTTTATTTGTCCATTTCTTCAAAAGGATCTGAAAAGCTCTTGATTGAAGATATTACACACTCAACATCTTTGTTGGCTCTTTTGATCCGACTTTCTGGAAGATCCTGTTTCGAGTCTGGTTTTCTGGATACACCACTGCCTTCCAATAAACTTGTCACTATTTTGCTCCGTAAAGATCTAGTTTTCATCCACCTAGCCCTAGCTGAATCAGAGTTAGCAAACGCTGTAATGCCAGTAAGCCTTGATGTTGCGTCAGCGTTCACTGTTTGTTCAAGAGCCATGTCAACTGGAACTCGAGAAAAAGATATTTCAGAGAGTTTTATAGACAGACCACCTTGAGAACAAACCTGTTTTGCACAAGGGCACACTGAGTCAATATTTAGCAAGTTCAAAAGAAAAACAGTCATCTAGCGAGCATAGTTAGAACTACTGCAAGCAAAAAATATTGGAGTTATTTTCTTTATAGCCTCTAAGTACATGTTCAGATCGTTCGATCTTATACCTTCCATTTTAGATTGAATTAAATAAGGTCATCGGTCACTGCACGCTCCTAATCACTACTTGGAGGGGTGGACTTGAGAGACATTCCTATTAAAATGTTCTTTATTCAAACACTTATCTAGATACCATGTGATCTTCTGTATCATTTATACTTAATACATTAATTTAGCATTAGTTATTTAGCAGGTAAATATATCAGTGTTAACTCTATAGATTTCCACCACAGCGGGCTGGTGAAGCAGTTCTTGGCTTCAATAGTAAGACAATAACTGCTATTTGCTATCTCCTTATGCATCTAAAGCCTTGTTTATGGAATTTTTTTAATCCCCTCAATCTTAGCAAAGATTTTAAACCTTTATAAAAGTTTTTGGACTTTAAACATTCACTATGAAACAAAAAAACACGTAAAATGTACGTTTCGGGCTTTATATCAGGAAAACTATTACACTTACGAACTATACTGTTGAACATAAAAAAATGGTTACTTCATTACGTGCAATTGTAAAAAAGAACAATGCACTGCGATGCTTCGTTGAGGAGCTGGGTTCGTTTAAGTAAAGTTTCACACGTTTGCGCGTTAGCCATATTGATGACGTTATTATCCGGTCCCTCCCCCACCACTCGCCAACCTTAAGAAAGGCCTTTATGAAGACTGTAGATTATGCGTATTCTGAAACACAGACCCAAGTTTATGGTGAACTCGGGTAAATAAAACGTGTTATATCACTTGGTCTATAATGGCGATAACTCTTCTCGACAACCACCTTGAGGGTTAACGACTTTCTCGTAGGAGATGGTTACAGGAGGAGATACTGTTTACCAAAGAACTATTTTGACTCAATTTGATTTTAGTGGGACCCTCTAATGGTTACATGCTCTTTAGGTGCGTGCTGGCTCCAGGAACCCGTGGTATCCTTGTGGTTTTTTATTTGTCTTATGGGGTTTAATGTATCTGTTAAACATGGAGATCACGACTCTTGGAAGCCTAATTGATCTTCCTCCACTCCATACAATATCTGCACAATTACTTGATTCTGCTTGTTCTGTGTTTGGCGCAGTTTTGCCAAACATGGCCCTTGTACCATAACCCAAAAAAGAAAACAGTATACCGGTGGCATCCTGAATTTCCGACTTGGTTGTGACAGCTAGAATTAGATTTTTATTGGCAATTAAACTATCGTCTCAAGAGCAACAAAACGGGCTATTGGCCCCTGATATTCATTGGTAGGTAGGTATTTAATTAAAGTTGCGCTGGAACAATACAACAGGCTGTTGGGAATTTTACGGGATCACACCCGAAGTTAAAGATTTGACAACAGCAACACGTAATATCGAACAAGGTCATAAGAAGGGGTCATACTGGAGCTGGTAGCCTAATCTTCTAACTTCCACACCACACCAACGTGAGGACATAGTGAAATTACATTTGAAGTCACGGCAGATTTAACAGGCCCAGTTCCCTTTGTTAACGACGATTATGTTGGATTCAGACCTGATACCCTCGTGTGTCAATCCGTTACTCTTCCAAGTTGGCTACTGCGGTCATTGGATATCACATTCAGCGTCGCCCCTTTATTCTATGGTATCTTACCGATAAAGATGGAAACGGCTTGATGTCCCATTCCGCACCACAGAATCATTCGTCACCCCAAACACAATTCAATTTAATGTCCCCTTCCACAGAAGAATTCCCCAAACTCCCGCGTTGAGACAAAAGCACAACACAAACTCCTAAGTGTACCAATTCAACAAAATACCTTTACCTCTCCCTTTTCACAAAACCGGGCACTTTAGCGACTGCTTCCCCACTTCACTTTCTCAAAGGAACATTCGGATCCCCCCCCCCTACTGCCTTCCCGTTCCAGCGTTTATCACTTCCCAAGGCAATCAATCAGGAGAAGTCGATACGGATCGTGTAGCCCAGAATAGCACCCAACATTCTCGTGTCCCGACTCTTGCAGAGGAGAGGAGGGAAGGGATATAAACGAGACAAGAGCAGAGCATTCTCTGCCGTCTGCGTTATTTATGCTTTAAGTGCCTAAGAAAAGTTTCTTGCCCAATGTACCTTTACTCTGGCCGTCGTCTTTTGACTAAAGGTTGAACGGTGTTCCACTGGAGGTAAAAGACCGAGGGAGAAAGATACCGGAGTTGTTGATCTTGAGGGAAGGAAATTGGGATGGATTGTTTGAGTTTGTTAAATAAAAATTCTCGCTTTTGAGTAAGGTAGTTTCGTTTTCAATTGCAGAGAGCTAAAGGAAGATTGTTTTTGAATGAACGAAATATTTCTATAGATCTCGAACCAGGTATTTACAGTGTAAATTGTGATTGAACCCTCTTGGTGGTTATCTTGATGCGGGGACTCGTCTTGAAATAACTATGATTTCGGGTCTTGATATAAGAAATGTACCATCATTGGTGAAATAAAACTGGCTGGATCTACTTCAACTACTCACCAACGATGTAAGGAGTATCATTATTCATCTGCTAAGATATATGTCTACAAAGATAAATAAAAATTATCGCTTTTGAGTAAGATTTTCGTCTTTTCTTGGAGTGAGCTTGAGGAAGATTGTTTTTATTACAAGATGAAACGAAAGATTTTGATAGATCTCGAACCAGATATTCATGGGGAAAATTGTGATTGAACCCTATTCGTTGATATTTCAATTTGGTGACTCGTCTTTAGAAAACACTGACCAGGTCTTCATGGACGAAATGTATCCTTATTGAAAAAAACTGGATTCCTGGCTTTGACGTAACTTCCATTTGTTAAATGTGCTCAATTTTTTAAATAAACTTTATCGCTTTTGAGCTAGAGTTTCGTATTCTGTTGGAGAGAGCTTGGGGAAGATTGTTTTTTGATGGAATAAAATATTTTGATGCATGATAAACAAAGTATTCATGGTATAAATTGTGACGGAACCCTCTTCGTATTTATCTCAACTCGGTGTCTCGTCTTTAAGAAACACTTACCAGGTCTTGATGGACGAAATATGCACTAACCAGGTGTAAGTAATCAGGTAAAAGTATCTTCATTGGTAAAAAATTGGCTTCCAGGCTTCGACGTAAATTGAAATTGTTCGAATTGTTCAAATTTCTAAATTTGTTAAAATTGTTATGTTTGTTTAAATTGCTCTATGTGTTCAAATTGCTAAATGAGTTCAAATTGTTACATGTGTTCAAATTGTAAATGAGTTCAAATTGTTACGTTTGTTCAAATTGTTACATTTGTTCAAATTCTTACATTTGTTCAAATTCTTACATTTGTTCAAATTGTTACATTTGTTCGAATTGTTACATTACTTAACTTAACTCCCATGTACTTAAATTTTTTCTCCCTTTTATGATAATAAATGTCTCTTTTTTTTTTTGCTGCAATCATTTACATACGCCCATAATTCATCTATTGTGACAATTTATTTCCATTTTTCTTTAGATAAGTGTTTCTCATATAGAATTCGGCAGCTTGTCATGCGTTCAGCGATATGCTTTGGAGAAAGACGATGCACATCGCGCTTTTACGCTTTCTTAAGATTTAAATCAACCTTAATCGTTTTCTTTACAGTAAACACCGAGCCTTTTAATGATTTTGCAACTGTTCTTTGACTAGGGGGATTTTTTTAAATATTAAGGGGGTCCGGGACACAAAAATCGTCAAATTTTCGAAATTTTTTTTTATTATTTTAAGAAATTATCTGTGTTTTTCTGCTTAAAATGACGTCTAAATCATGTATTTATCTTAATTAGAACTATAGATATAATAATTTTTGTGGTGCGTTGTTTTGAAAATCTAACACTCTTGACAGTTGTTGTCATGGCAACAACATTTGTCTTTAAAACTTTAAATGCGTTTTTCTCCATGATACATATTTTCAAGATTTCCTGTATTCAAATTGCTATAAGTCGAAAATCGATAAAGTTTAAGGGTTGAAATTTGGAATATATCTTTTTCAAACACTATACTTTAATTTTGATTCAGCAAATTTGAAACAAATATTTACTTTTAAAAATATGATTTTTTTTTAAAGTACCTTAAAATTTTCAAACATTTTCATTCAAATATTTTTTTATTTTTTATTAAATTAATATTTTTTTAAATTGCTGAATCAAAATTAAAGTTTATAAATTTGTGAATAATTTACTGCGAGAATTTTGAAAATGGATCAAGAATATTTTACGTTTTAGCAATTTAAAATCTATCCTCTTTTTTTTTAAATTTAATTAAAAAAATTTTAAAAACTTTTGGAAACATTTTGTGTTGTGATTTTGTTTATTAGTTAGATGGGTAATCAGTACAAAAAAAATTTTCAATGTGTCCCGGACCCCCTTAAACAACGTACCGTTGCAATAGTCGAAGATGTCCGTTTCTTCCTTGGATACTTGTTTGGAATTTTTGTCCCACTTGAGGCTCCAATTTGCCGTTTTTTTCCTTTCTTGCGGACGATATTACCTATCGACTCTTTAGATATCACAAAACCATGACTCTCACATCGGTTTTAGGTAACGGAATATGAATATTTCTCTTCAGAAAGAGCATAAACATAGCCTTCGAACCACTGCTTCGTTAAAAACGCCATTTTGAATAAAAACCAACATCTCAAGCCGCAGACGATAATTTTGACTTTTAAAAACATAGTACAACTGCAATTATTTCTTTTGAAGCAAACGATTTTTTATTACCGCTAACCAAAATCATCTAAAAAATGTGCGAACGGCCTCTGCATAAAAATATTACATTTTAATCTTTTTCCTAAGACCCCAAAATAAGTAACATTCCTCTACAAATTTACAAGCAGGTAACCACCATAACGAACTATCATTAATTAGCTAATTTTCTCGCTTCAACATCGTCTCTGGCTTTGATTTAACTAATGCCATTATATCCCAAAGGAAAAAGTAAAGATATCTATACATTCCCTTGAAGGATTGTAGGAAGGTTCATGTCCCAACACCAACATATCCCCCACGCTAACACGGCACCTTATCAATACTTAATTTAATCAACACAACTAATTAACTATACAAATCGCAATACGTGAATGTTTTCAGTAGTTACCTCTACTTGTCTTAGAGTACCAGGATACTAAAGGTTCTTCGTGACTAAACTTTGTAGTCTTCATACTGTGATTGGAGACCTTGATTACCGCACTACCATCATTTTTACAATTTCGAAGTCTACTTAAACCAATAAACCTACACCCGGATCTCTTAGTTTAGTTCCAAAAAAGACCGTTCATTGATTTCAAACAGTAATCCACAGCAACTTAAACAACAGTTTGAAGACAGGATACCAAAGAAAAAAAACACCACTCGTTTGAAACCTGTACTGCAACCTGAATTCCAAAGGTTATTTTTCCCTTTCGAGAAACTCAATTTTCGTTTCTCACTGAAACAGTTTAAATAAAAACATTTTGTAAAGACCAGGCAATAAGTAAATCAATCAATAGGAATAACGGAATTTCGATAATCTGCAACCACGAAATCAACCCTTACAAACCATCATTATTTAGCTATTTTCTTGCTTTAATATCGTCTCTGGATTTGTTCGAACCGATACCATCAATCCCTCTCGGAGGAAAATGTAAGAATCTTATAATTCCCTTCAAGGATGGTAGGAGAGTTCGAAATACGATGACATAGTGTCCCGCCACAAACATAACCCCCAAGGAATCCCGACACCTTCACTCCACCTCCGTGATCCACATTAAATTAAATATAATTTCCAATACAGATTACTACAGATAAATAAACCACTCGCATGAATCCTGCTCTGTAACCTGAATTATTACGAGAGTTATTCTTTCCCTTAGAAAGACCGCTTTCGTTTCTCACTGAACCAGCTTAAATACAAAATGATTGTCAAGACCAGGCAAATAAGTAAATCAGTCCACTCCAAGAACCTACAGCATTTCAGTAATCTGCAACTATGAAAACGCACTAACGAACCATCATTAATTAGCTAATTTCCTCGTTTCAACATCGTTTCTGGTTTTGATCGAACCGATACCAATCCCTCTTAAAGAAAAACGTGAGATCATCTAATTCCCCTTTAATAATCGTAAGAAGTTTCGATATACGATGTCATCATGTCCCGATATCCCCAAAGCCTCCAAGGAATCCTGAGACGTCATTACTCCTCCTCAGTTACCCACAGAAATTTAAGATGATTTCCAATACACAATACAACAGATAAATAAACCATTCGCTTGAATCCTGTACACAACCTGAATTACGAAAGTTATTCTTCACTTTAAAGAGACAGCTTTCGTACCTCACTGAAGCAGTTTAAATACAAAATGACTGTAAAGACCAGGAAATAAGTAAATCAGTCCACTCTAAGAACCTACAGCATTTCGGTAATCTGCAACCATGAAAACCCACCCTAACGAATCATCATTAATTAGCGAATTTCATCGCTCCAACATCGTCTCTGGTTTTTATCGAACCAATACAAATCCCTCTTAAAGAAAAACGTGAGGTAATCTAATATCTCTTTAATACTCGTAGGAAGTTTCGAAATACGATGACACCATATCCCGATATTCCCAAAGCCTCCAAGGAAGCCTGACACGTCATTACTCCTCCTCAGTAACCCTAACCCACAGTAAATTTAAGATAATTTCCAATACAGAATGCAACATATAAATAAACCACTCGCTTGAATCCGGTACACAACCTGAATTACGAGAGTTATTCTTCACTTTAAAGAGACAGCTTTCGTACCTCATTGAAGCAGTTTAAATACAAAATGATTGTCAAGACCAGAAAATAAGTAAATAAATCCACTCTTAGAACCTACAGCATACCGGTAATCTCCAACCACAAAACCCACCTTAACGAACCATCATTAATTAGCTAATTTCCTCGCTTCAACATCGTCTCTGGTTTTGATCGAACCGATACCGTCAACCCTCCCAAAGGAAAACGTAAGAATCCTATAATTCCTTTCAAGGATGGTAGGAGGGTTCGAAATACGATGACACCATGTCCCGCCACCCACATAACCCCCAAGGAATCCCGGCACCTTATCAATACTTACTTTAATCAAGGCTGCCAATGAATAAATGAATCACAATACCTCCCACTCAGCTGCGTTTTTTGTAGTCGTTGCTGTTGCTTGTCTAAGGGTGTCAGGTCAGTGAAGGGGAGGTACGAAGGGGTTGATCGAACAAGAGGGAGGGCTGAGGAAGGTGGAAGCTGTTAGATCAATAATCGGGAGACGGGGCAACGACATTCAAGAAGACGCTGGTGTTAGTCGTAGGGGTGAAAAGACTGTCTTAATACTTTTCTTAGACTAAAATGGGTCATTACGGTATTAATTTATCATTTTCATTTTAGAGTCTTTATAACCTTTTTTCCTCCTTTACAACATTTATGACCTTTTTAGAACCTAATTTAAAGTTATATAAACTGATCACCCCCCCCACTAGTTCTATTTTTATTATATATTATCTCAAAGCTCTTATATTTGTTTTCCTCAAACATCTTACAAATTAATTCGTCTAATTTTTTTGACGATGATATGGCAACTTAGCCACAGATTTTTGATAATCCTTATGAAAGGTAATTGAAAACGCGCATCTTCCCTACCCGAAGGTGAATTCCATCCGAGTGATTTGGGACAAGGATAAAGGAAGAGCACAGTAGAACATATCTACTAACTTTCTTTGTTGCTTGTTAATGTCCTGTCATTTTCAATAAATCGATACAAAAGACAAAACTTGAATGGACTTGAAATGGATTTCAAACACGCATCCTTGTTGAGCTAATTTTGGACAAATGTACGGTTTTTATTACAGCCATACCTTGTCCATCCAGATGCATCAAAAGTTTTTAAATGACGAGATATCTCGTCAACAGGATATTGCCTTATTTTATCATAACGAGATCAAGATTTGGTCAGTTTTCTTCTAATGACGAGCTACCTCGTCTATCATCCATCAAAAGGGTTAACATTGTCTGGCGCAGCTTGGCCAAATTTGGCCCTTGCGAATTAAAAATCCCCAACCAGTATTAATCACCATGGTGATTCGATCGACAAGGTATCTCGTCATCAGATAAACTAATCAGATTTCGATTGACGAGTTTTCTCGTCATTCAAAAATGGACCAGATCTTTATCTCGTCGGTATTAAAAAGTAGGCAATACTTTAAGAACGAGATGTATCGCCATACGCCTGATAGACATTATATCTCGTGGAAAAAACATAATTTGTAAAATGTTTTTAGTAAACGAAAAACAGGGGTACCTTGAGTCAATTTATAAAGAAAACAGAATTAGTGTGTGTGTGATGATGAGTTTATATAACTTTAAAATATGTTGTAAAGAAGTTAAATAGGAGAAATAAGAGGTTTAAGTTGAAAAAGGGTGAAACAGAGGAGCCTGCGGGTGAAGCGTAGAATTATAACTACGCTAAGAAAATATACAGGGTGGTCCCGAATTCATGGTACAAACTTAAATGGTAGGTACAGGACATTGTAACAATGATTTATTGTATAGGAATGTATAGTCGCAAGTGACGCGGTGAGGCGTAAACAGGGGAAATAAAAGGAAAGAGAAATGGAGTGATCGGTTGGTATCATTGCCGGTAGAGGGCAGTAGATGTCTAGCCGCTGTTGAACATGATGCATCGCAGTAGGGAAAAGCGCCATTCACAATTGTGCTGCCGTAGACGATGGGTGACTTTACGTATGCAGAAAAAGCAGACATGCATTACATGTACGGCCGTGCAAATGGTAACGGCAGAGCTGCGTTACGAATGTATCGCGCGGAGTATCCTGATCGACGAATGCCGGATCATAGAATTTTTCAACGGTTACATCGTCAACTTTGTGAAACAGGTGCGTTCGACGTCAACAGACATGGCGCTGGTCGAGTAAGAGCTGTACGCACTCCAAGGCTGGAAGAAAGCATCTTGAACATTGTGGCTGATAGACCCGAGTCAAGCACAAGAACTGTTGCGCGTGACGTAGGTGTGAGTCATCAGACTGTAAGCAGAGTGTTAAACGAAAATCGCTTACACCCCTTCCATTTTCAGAAAGTATGTAAGGTTCGCCATCTCGCATCTTACAAGAAGTGAAACGCCAAGTTGGCAACCCTACATAGAAAACGCCAAGCTGGCAACCTAAGAACAAAGCTTTTTCAATTAAAAGAAACGTCCACAAGATTTCAAGCCGAGGAAGTGCGGCAAAAGCCAATTAAAAAAGTCAGAGCAATAAATAGTTATAGTTACCAAGACAACTAAAAGATAAAATCAATCTTTAGAACAGAGGAGATCAAAAAAAGATTTTATACAGCGGTGGGAGGAAAGTTACAATTTTGAATGCCTATCCAAATGTAATTGCTACTTTATACTACATGTAACTTACGTGACGATCGATTAAATTTAGTAAAATATACTCCAAATACAGAATTTTGACTCTGTGTCTTTTGAGTTTTTTTTTTACTAAACTTTCACGACGGAGTTCATCAACAACCATCGGCCTCGGACCACTACTGGCGCAGTCATCATGGATCTTCGAACCCTGGAAATGAAGGTGAGAGCTCATCCTGAGTTTTTATTTTTTTAATTCATGCAACTCCCACACAATTACGGAGCGAAAGTAGACTTTGTTGAAAGCTAATGCTATTCATTTTGTTTAGAACACTTACGTGTTATGTGCACCACAGTGCAAATTTTATTTAGCACACCATGTGTTAATTAGATTAATGGTTAATTGTGAAACAGTTCATCAGAACTAGATACTTTTTGTGTTATTGGGTTAGAGAATAACTATTTCGTTTTGGAAAACGGGGATTTCTGGGAATGCTTGTCGCTAAGGCGTAAAGTTAATATAAATCATAATTTTAGACTATTTAGAGTGAGGTTTCCAACCTTTTTATTTTTTTTATTTCTGCATTCTGTGGCGTAAATTTAATTCCTGAGTTAAATTTGTTTGGGATGGCGTATCTCGCGAAAGCAAGGAAGGAGGATTTGAAGGTGTTGGCAGATGAATTGGGGTTAGATGTGTTGCCGCAACACAAAATCATCGATTTAAAGAACTCAATATTGAACAGCGAAGAATATGAACAGGAGTTTACCGAAAATCTTTTAAACAGTATCATAACAGATCGGAAAAATGCCGAGGAAAGGCGTTTCTTGGCTGAAAGTGAGGAAAAGCGCCTCGCTGCTGAGTCTGAAGAAAGACGTTTTGTGATGGAACTCGAGAAACGTTCTGTTTTCGAGTTAGAAAAGCTAAGGCTCGAAATGGAAGGCCGTCACAATACAGAAACATCAAATGAAGGGAATTCGAGCAACTCTAAGCACATATACGATCTACAAAGAGTGATGCAGAAGTTCGATCCTAAAGAAGGAGACATCAGTCTATATCTGGTTCTTTTCGAGAGGCAGGCAGAACATGCTCACATAAAAAGGGAGGACTGGGTGTCACAGCTTTTGGGTTTATTACCCTATGACATTACTCAGTTAATTGCTAGAGAAGAAGCGGCTGTCGCATATGACTACAGCCACGTGAAAGGGTTATTGCTAAAAAGGTTTAAACTAAGCCCAGAAACCTTCCGATTGAAATTTGTCCAGCTCAAGCGGACTGAAGATAAATCGTGGAAGGATTTTGCCTTTGAATTGACAAATTATTTTGAAGAATGGATTCAAGGTCTTGAGGTTGCGGATTTCGAAACGTTAAAGCATCTGGTAATTACGGATCAATTCAAACGTAAGGTACCTCCGGAAATGCGAGAGCATTTTGTCGATGAGTGGAGCACAATAAAATCTCCTACTACTCTAGCGGAACTCCTTGACAAATACGAAAGTGTTCGAGGGTTCAAGAAGAAATTCCAATCACCTGAAAACATAGTAAATAAGGAAAGAAATTCACATTTTCAAGAAAGAAGACGCTTTCAAGAAAGGAACTCCGATTTTCCTGCTAGATATGGACAGTTTCACGAGAGGAGTACTCATCAACGTAATACGAGTCCGAAAAATGAAGCGGGAAGGAAGAAGAAGATTCAGTGTTATTCTTGCGGATCATTTCAGCATCTTAGAAACGCATGTCCTAAGCTAGGAAGAAGACAAACTTCAGCAGTTGTGAGCAATATTGGAGCCCAAGACGCTACAACATCATGTGCAAGGGAAGACATGGTGGAGCCTTCATCGATGTTGACGGCAAAAGTGACCGTTCCAGTCACAAAGCCTGTAGAATACCAAAGAGGTATTGATGAACTCAAGATAGTGAGTTTAAAAAGCGGTAATAATATCTTCGACGGTATTATCGACTCTGGAGCGCAGATTTCAGTCATCCGGGCTGATCTGATTGAGGATTCTCAAAATGAAGGGGAAGGAAAAATTAAAATTGTATCCGCATTTGGTGAGACAGAAATGGCACCTCTCAAGATAATCCATGTGAAAATCAATGACGGACGACACGGAGAAATCCCAGTGACATGTGCAGTGTCTGAAAAATTAGTAAACGACATGCTCGTAAGCGTTTCAACGTATGACGCTTTAAACTCGAAGGTGGAACTTTATGGCAATATTATTAGCCAAGAAGGGGTTTCTCGAGTTGGAGAAATTTATTCAGTTTCGTCCTTAAACGAACTTACCTTGGCCCGTAGTGACACCGCAAATCACCCTGGGGTTAATGAGAAACGGAACGAGTTCGTGCAATTTCAATTGGAAGATGAAAGTTTAAAGGATATTTGGGAATTAGCAAGAAATAGAAGAAATGCATTCGAAGTGCAAGATGGGTTATTGGTACACTCAGAAATCGTAGGAGGAGAGAAAATTCAGCAGGTAGTTTTGCCTAAATTTAAAAGGCCCTATGTCCTAAAAATGGCACACGAAATTCCATTGGCCGGTCATTTAGGAGAACAGAAAACCAAACAACGGATAAAGTATTCCTTTTACTGGCCGAATATCAAGATTGATGTCAAGCATTTTTGTGAAAGCTGCAAGGTCTGCCAGCTACGTAGAGGTACCACTTACAATGACAGAATTCCTATCCAACCTATTGTGAGACCTGAAAATCCGTTTGAAGTGTGGAGTGTAGATTGTATTGGTCCCCTAGAGCCACCATCCTCAAGAGGGCACAAGTTTATCGTTTGTGCTGTGGATTTGTGCACGAGATGGGCGGAAGCTATACCAGTCAAGAACATTACTGCGAAAACAACTTGCGACGTCCTGATGAAGATTTTCTCCCAGACGGGGTTTCCTAAAACTATCTGTACCGATCAAGGGACAAATTTCACAGCACAGCTCACCAAGGGCTTCATGCAAGTCATCGGGGTGTCACCAAGATTTTCAACTCCGGGGCATCCAGAAAGCATGGGAGCCGTGGAGAGATGGAACAAAACCCTGAAGGATATGCTCAGTAAGAACATACAAGAAAATGGTCGACAATGGGATATTCATCTCCCTTTCTTACTATTCGCATACAGAGAAGTACCTCACAGTACCACGGGAGTATCGCCATTTCAGTTGGTATATGGAAGGTTACCTCCAGGTCCATTAAAATTAATTAAGGAGAGTTGGTTAGGAGAAACCGAAATTCCAACAGGAGCATCTCCTTCTGTTGAAAAATACTTAGAAGACCTTCGTCAAAGGATGAAAACGGCACACGAGATTGCCGCAGGGAATGCCGAAAAGGCACAAGGCTATTACACATCTAAATATAATCTGAGAGCGAGAGAAAAGACTTTCAAGGTTGGTGATAAGGTACTGATCCTTATTCCATCTTCTAGTCACAAACTTCTGAAGAACTGGTCAGGACCTGCAACTATTATCCAGTTAACTCGACCTCATTCTGCGTTGGTCGAGATGGAGGATAAAAGCCGAAAAGAGCTGCATTTCAACAAACTACGACCTTATATAGCCCGAGTTGAACAGGTGGGGTTGATTTTCGAACAAGATCAGGACTTTGGGGAAATCTTTTATGCCCCTACTCGAAATAAGAGTCAATCTGCCGACGATATTAAGGGTCATGTGTTCCAGACTACAGAGGCGTTGTGCGAAGAACAGCGACACCAATTAGTTCAGACCTTGGAAGGGTTTCGAGAAATTTTCAGTGCACGACCTGGCCGAGCCAGAGTTGATGGACATTCAATCAAACTAACTAAAGATTGTGTGCCAAAGAAAATGCATCCCTATCGGGTTCCCATCGCCTTACAAACCGAGGTGGATCGCCAAATCCAAGAGTTACTTGAACAAGGACTGATTGAAGAGAGTGACAGTGAGTGGGCACACCCAGTCGTCTGTGTGGCCAAAAAGGACGGAAGTATAAGACTTTGCGTCGACTTTCGAGTTTTGAACAGTTTTACTGTCCCGGATGCTTATCCAATGCAACAGGCCACCGAGTTACTATTTGAAATTGGTAGTGCTCCTTTCATCAGCGTTCTAGATTTGACAAAGGGTTATTGGCAAATCCCTTTAGAAGAAGAAGCTAAACCATATTCGGCATTTGTGACACATTCTGGTCATTTTCAATGGAACGTTTTACCATTTGGACTTAAAAATGCTGGAAGTACGTTCCAAAAGTCCATAGACAAAGTACTTAAGACACACAGAAAGTACTGCCGTGCGTATATCGACGATCTGGCCATTTTTTCCAGCTCGTGGGAGAATCACTTGCGTCACATCAGAGACGTGCTGAGAACTCTACAGACCGTTGGATTAACAGTCAATCTTAAAAAGTGCGAGTTCGGTAAAAAACAAGTGAGGTTCCTGGGACACATTGTAGGTTCCGGAAGACATGCACCAGATCCCCAGAAAATCGAAGCCATGCAGAACTTAGCACGTCCAACTACTAAGAAAGAGTTAAGAGGCATAATTGGTCTGGCAAGCTACTATCGGGAGTACATTCAGGATTTCTCGTCCTTGGTTTTACCCTTGACAAACTTAACAAAGAAAAGGGTGCCCAACAAAATACCTTGGAGTGATGAAGAGGAAGCAAGCTTCCAACAATTGAAGCAAAGGCTGACGGAAATTCCATTCTTATATACTCCAGTGTTAGATCAGCCATACCAGTTGTACACCGATGCTTCTGCAACAGCGATTGGAGCGTGTCTAGCTCAGCAAGACGAAGACGGAAAAGAACGTCCTATCGCCTTTTACAGTAGAAAACTCACCCCATGCCAAACTCGTTGGGCTACTATCGAACGGGAGGCGTATGCTGTTCTAAGTGCGTTGAAAAAATTTGACACTTGGATATTTGGAGCACAAGTCCAAATTGTCTCCGATCATAACCCCCTTACTTATTTGACCCAGGGAATGCCACAGGGTGCAAAACTTGCACGTTGGGCTTTGGCATTGCAAAGATATAACATGAATATATTGTACAGAAAGGGTAGTAAGCATGGCAATGCAGATGCCTTATCGCGCATCAAAATTGATGAACCCTAGTTTTTATTCAGTTCATATAAATATGTATATATTTTTTTTTCTTCTCAAAACTGTAATCTGATTTAGATAATTTTGATAACGTTCTTGTGTCTTGTATTATGTATTTTATGTGGGAGTTCATGAATGTTAGTGTAGATATTTTTTTTGAGCTCTCACGCTTCTCTCGAAGGACTGGATATCGTAATGAAGACCAGCTAATTAATTATGACTTTTAGTTATGATTCTAGATGGCGATTGGCAGCAGCATCATCACTTATGACTTAAGTGATGGATGTGCTTCCCCGGAGGGACATGTAAGGTTCGCCATCTCGCATCTTACAAGAAGTGAAACGCCAAGTTGGCAACCCTACATAGAAAACGCCAAGCTGGCAACCTAAGAACAAAGCTTTTTCAATTAAAAGAAACGTCCACAAGATTTCAAGCCGAGGAAGTGCGGCAAAAGCCAATTAAAAAAGTCAGAGCAATAAATAGTTATAGTTACCAAGACAACTAAAAGATAAAATCAATCTTTAGAACAGAGGAGATCAAAAAAAGATTTTATACAGCGGTGGGAGGAAAGTTACAATTTTGAATGCCTATCCAAATGTAATTGCTACTTTATACTACATGTAACTTACGTGACGATCGATTAAATTTAGTAAAATATACTCCAAATACAGAATTTTGACTCTGTGTCTTTTGAGTTTTTTTTTTACTAAACTTTCACGACGGAGTTCATCAACAACCATCGGCCTCGGACCACTACTAAGTACAAGCATTGAATCCGGCAGATTATCCTCGCCGCGTGAACTTCTGCCTGTGGGTGATGCAGCAATGTGCGTTGCAGCCGGATTTCGTAGATTATGTGCTATTTACAGATGAAGCGACATTTTCACGCGAGGGTGTCTTTAATGCGCACAATTCCCATGTGTGGGCAACCGATAATCCACATGCAACGCGTCGACATGCGTTTCAACAACGTTTCAGTATTAATGTGTGGGCTGGTATTGTGAACGACTTTTTGATTGGCCCATACTTACTACCCACGCGGCTCACTGGCGGAAGCTATCTTATTTTTCTGAAAGAAGTGTTACCACAACTGCTGCATGATGTTCCGATCGCCATTCGTAACCGCATGTGGTTTCAGCACGATGGGGCGCCAGCACACTTCAGCATTGATGTACGGAATTACCTGAATGCCACGTTTGGTACTCGATGGATTGGGCGTGGTGGACCAGTCCCTTGGCCACCCCGATCTCCCGATTTATCGAGCCTCGATTACTTTTTATGGGGACATCTAAATCATCTTGTTTATGAGACTCCAGTTGACTCAGATGAGGATCTCGTCGCTCGCTTATCTGTAGCTGCTGCAGGTGTGCGTGAAATACCAGGCATCTTTGAACGTGTACGCCAATCGCTCCACCGACGCTGTCAAGCATGTATCGATACTGGTGGACGCAATTTTGAACAATTACTGTAAACATGACACTTGTCAACAACGCTTTCAATAAAATCTTTGTTTTTCCTTTCGGCCGTTATTTCCCCTGTTTTCGCCTCACCGCGTCACTTGCGACTATACATTCCTATACAATAAATCATTGTTACAATGTCCTGTACCTACCATTAAAGTTTGTACCATGAATTCGGGACCACCCTGTATAGTCTATTAGATATTAGATGTAATATATATTTGATATATATGTCTTTGAAATTTATTATATTTGTTTTAATATATACTTATATATATATTTGTTTAATATACAATAACCTACAATTATATACCGAACTCCAGCAGATTTGCATAAAATCCGACTGAATGTTTGATGGTGTTTTTCGTGGAATGGCCTGGGACCTGTGTATGTTGTTCCTGGCCAATTGAACATGAACATTTTGGACAATCAAGTTTTTCGTACGCTCTGGCAATTTTATAGAATGGACGAACCAAGGAACCATGTGCGAAACTACAGCGGAGCTGGTGACATTCTTGTAGCAGTATTGGACACAAATACCCATAGCTGTGTATCAAAACCTTGTTGAAAGTATGCCTAGAAGGGTTGCTAGTGCAATTGCAGCACGTAGGGGACCATCCCTCTTTTAAAGCATGTATTTTTTTACCCTGATACCATCACATCTTGCTGTTCGGTTCATTATTGTAGGGTAGTTGTCTTTATATATCTTTAATATATTTGTTTAGGTTTGTTTGGTTTTACCGTCAATTATATGGTTACAAGAATTAAACACAGCTCCGATTAAACATTGAAAATGACTTGGGAATCATAGTCTACAAACTTGTTTGCTCATTTAATTTTCTAGCAAAGAAGGTTCATCCCTACCAAGGAAAGGATGGCGTAGCCAGGTTGGAAGAGTAGCAACCAGAGGATTGTGAAATCATAACCTTTTCCAATAAAACCCCGTAGTTCCAACTGGGACTGGCGTAATGTAAATAATTCTGTCTTGTCTCCTCACGTTAACATGGCATGTAACTTTGTATTCGGTTGCCAGCTCAGATGTTCTTGGATCTTTCGCTTTAAGATGAATTATGTACCGTCGTCAATAGCCACTACCTCCTAGATTATAAAGCCGTCTGACTGATACGCAAACCTCAAGGCCGAGTAAAAATCGCAAACCTTATATGATGTCAGTATCAAAAGGTATACGATTCTTGTCTTGTTTAAATTGAATGCTGAAGCCATCCGAGCGAGCGTTTCATCAGTGTATTTGTTAAAAGTAGTTGAATTATCGTCTGTACATTAGTTATTGTTATATTTCCGTATTATCGCTTGCACATTAATTACTGTTACATTTTCGTATTATCGTTTGAACACTAGTTACTATTATATTTTCGTGCAATTCCAAAAAAGAATGCCCAATAAAGCAGCCGTGTAAATATTTCTAAGTATGGAGTCAGATAGAATAAAGTGTATTTTGTAGAGAACGATTGAAGAATTTTATTCAAGGGGAATCTCGTAACAGGATTGTCGTGATTATTTTTTACACTCGCAGTTGCTAAGAAAGGGAGAAAAAGGTATGTTGATTTCATTTTTAATGTACTTTAAGTAATTAAAACCAATGAAATATTTGTTAGGTTACGAAATTCTTTTGAGTCACCAAAGGCCCAGCATCTGTGATCATCCTGTTTTATTCTCCTTTGGTTATGTCAATTATTCAGCAAGTTTAATAATATATCGTATTATAATGGTATCCAACAATTCACAAACATAACTTTATTGACTAAGCCTAACGTGCTCTTTTGGTTAAATCAAAATCTACAAATCAAATCTACACTACAAATATCTATAGAACAGCACTTTTCATATTTTTGATTAACATTATTACTCGGTTATTGTTGTCAAACTCTGGGAGTCAAAGTAATTACAACACGCGGATTCTACTGTAAAATATACTGATGTATAAAAGTGTTTATATGCGTTTATGAAGCCTTATTGATTCCACATATTGAGGTCATAGATAATGACATAGATTAAATTTCTGATAACATTCCTTTAGTAACATATTTAGCTGGTTATTGTTGCCATTCAGTTGTAAAAAGGATTAAATGTGAAAGTTGTAGTGGCAATTTAGTTATTGAAAAACCACTAATCATTCATTCGGGCTTTCAGCATATCCATAATTGTGGCAGAGGTGGACTAAAGTACCTAGCTGTGGATGCTGTAAATGTCATAATGCATAATTTTATTGTTTTGCTAAAATTAATTGGGAGAGAATTTGAGAGTGAATTTTTTAAAGTATCAAACCAACACCTGTTTGTTTTGCGTGCTACTCAGGAAGTACTGATATACAAGGAAATATGTATTACACCATGCAAGCGGCATTCATTAACTAAAATTATGAAGTTGCTTTAGCGATCAGCTACAAATACACTTTTAAAAACTATTGTAGGTCCAAAAATGGCAATATGATCAAATTACCAAGTAAAAGAAAACTCGAAACATTAACATAGGATAAAAGGTAAAATTGTGTTTAATCCAAAGTTATACATTTTAAATTTTTTCTCCGGTTGTCCCTTTAAGGATGTCTAATGTAATTCACCCGAGTCTCCTCCTGGTTTTTTAATTGCCTAGTCAACTTCTTCACTAAGACCTTCGGGCATATTCATTCCTATTATTTATGCATCTTCGGTTAGTTCGTCATTCCCTTTATATACCCCTTATATAATGTACCATAAAAATATTTTAATAAAAGTTAGAACATTGTTAGATTCCTTGTCTACAGTAACATTCATATTTGAACTTAGGCATGAGTAAATAAAAATGAAAGCATCTTAATTTTTCTTTCTATTGTGTACATATTTATATACGTTTTTGTATTTTATTAACCAGTAATTTGCTATTATATACATATGATTAGATTCCTTGTCTACATTAGCATTCATATTTAAACTTAGGCATCAGTAAAAAAAAATGAAAGCATCTTAATTTTTCTTTCTGTTGTGTACATATTTATATACGTTTTGTATTTTATTAACCAATAATTTGCAATTATATCTATTCAACAACTGTAATAGGCTTCAAGAGTCTAATTACAAAATTGTCTCGAATGTAAAGCATAAAAAATGTGTTTATGCTTTGTATTTACATTTTGTGTACGTAAATTTGTGCTATTTCTATGTACCCAAATACTAAGTTCGTACATTAATAAAAGTAATTTTCCATGGAAATGGATATTTCTTGGAGTATTTTTCTTAATTTTAATACTCTTTACCAAGTGCTGTTTTTGTTTAGAACCTTTCAATTGTATACCCCGATACACACTTCTTTTTTAGCAGGCAATCTCATTTTCAAAGGTTTTTTTTTAAATTTGCGATCGGAAGACTTTTGCCCTTCTGCTGGTGACGTCATAAACTAGACCGACGGTTTTATTATCTAGGGGGTAGTGCAATAGGCCGTTGCGTTGTCCAGTGTGACATTAATTCACGAACTCCCCCATTCACTTTAAAAGTTTACTTTGATATTTGATAATTTTTAATTAACGTCACACTGGAGTAACATTGTGGTCTATTGGTAATACACCGGGATGTGAAAGATCCGAGGACAGAACCACGTAATTTTGATCCACGGTCAGATGACGAGGTCTCACGTAAGCCCATAAACTCACTCTCCAAACTTCCACACCATGCCAAGGTGAGTACATCTGAGGCCATGAGATATTTCATGTGTACTAGCACCCTCTGTACACGACGCTTTTTGGTTGGATTCAAACTCAAAACCCTCCAGTTGCTAGTATTTTACTCTTCCCGTACAGCGACCCCTTAAAACTTTAGGTAACTGGTAAATTTTTAAAAAAACGTCGTACTAGAGCAACACAACGAGCTATTAACGACGGTCCGGGATGAATCCGCTATGGTAAAGATCCGAGGGCGACAACACGCAATTTCCAACCTCGGTCGGATGACGCCGGAACACCTGAGCAGGCACCCCACTCTCTAAACGTCCACCCCAACCCACTCTTGGCCATGGCAGATTTAATGTGCACCTTCCGCCTCTACACCATACGCTTGGAAAAATCCATGCCCGGACTCGTATTCGATCCAGGAACCTTCCGATCTAGAGGCTAACACCTCACCCACCAGACCGGTCGGTCGGCTGTAAAACCTTAGAAAAATACCGACATAGAAAGTCGCATCTCCGAAGTCGTTCAAAAAGAAATAATTGCCAAGTTCACAATATCCCATAAAAAGGCACTTTATAGCTAAGCGATAGCGACCGCAGTGGCCGCACTCGAATAAGATTTCCAATAACCTCCGACAGAAAGCCCTCGACATAAAACTCCTCTCCACTAAAAAGAGAAAAGGTTGGAGAGGTCTAGGCAAAACACGAGGAAATAAAGTATTAAAATTTTATTTTCATCTCGCAACTTACACAACTCAACTCCACTTCCCCATCTTGTAGTACTCATTCTCCGCTTTGTCTGCGGGACGTTTTACTCCGTTAGTCAGTTATTCCTTCCTCCACCGTGCAACTCGAGGTGGAAACGCTGTATTTTATGTCCATATTGCATTCTCTCGGTGTCAGGAGCACATTCGGGAGTACAAAATGGACAGGGAAGGATGTCAGAATTGTTTTATTCGATACTGCAGTTGTCGCAGAAATGTGTGTGATTGTCTTCCTTTTCGGTGTAAAATAAAACGCGAATGTTCCCTCCGAGGGATGGGAGGATCTTTGTGAGTGCCAGCTGTGAAAAGTAGTGGATCTGATAGATTCTGCGTGGATGCGATGCAGGCGTTAAAGTGGGGTAAGAGGCGTAACTGCTATCGTCGCAGCTGATATAATAGTATTTTGGTTTTAAGTTACGTCACACAGTTGCGACGCATCGGGCTATTGGAGACGGTCCAGATAAGGCAGTCCAGATGACAGATGACGAGGCACCACCTAAGCTGGCAACCCACTCTTTAAACATCCTTACCCTGCTAACAGAGAACATTTGAATGTAAGACAGGTTTAAGGTTTAACGGGCACCAGATCGCAGCCCTCCGGTTGCAAGTTCAATTATTTAACCATGCTACCAAGACTCTATTACATAATGGTAGGTAGTTTTTTTAAGAATCTCGCACTGGAGCAGTGCATCAGTCTATTGGCGAAAGTTTGGAATGAGACCAGAAGTAAAAAAATGGTAATTATTTTTGTGTTTTAGATTTTTCCCTTTCGGATCATTTGTGTCGAACCATTGCTTAACAACGGATTTGAACAGACAAACTTTTTCTTTGGACAATTTGGATGTGTTTGTTTTCCTGTTTGGTCGCGTATAGAACGCGTGCCTCAAACACAAAATACGTTATACACTACAGGGTGTCGAAAAAAGAATGTCCCAATTTCAATGGTATGTTATAACATTTTAATTTAGACTATTCACATCAAATCATAAATCAAACTGAAGGTAAATTATCATAGTTTTTCTTACAAATGTTCAATTTGTGCACCTTTAGTTACACGGCACGCATCCACAACACGCATCCAAGTCCAATTCTTACCGTAACAAGGGTGGTTTATCTGGATATGTTGAAATAATGGCTCTCTCCCCAATTAATAGAGGATGAAACTGTAAACTTTATTTGGCAACAAGATCAACTCTCCCCATCAATATCTTTATACGAGAGTGGTTGAATGGCGAAGTCCTTGACCATTGCATTGGTCGTAATGGTCGAGACGACCGAGCTAGTTTTTGCTGGCCTCCATGTTCACCTGACATAACGCCATGCGATTTTTTTCTTTTGGGGATTATAAGATCGTGTCTACGTTCCGCCGCTACATAATAATTTGCCACAGAGTTGAGACACAGAATTGCAGAGGCTATTGCTTCAATTACTTCAGACTAATTAACCAAAACATGGGAAGTATTGGACTTTAGGTTGGATGTGTGCTAACTTCTAAATAACGTAAGGTGAACATATTGAACACTTGTAAGAAAAATTAGGTTAGTTTACCTTCAATTTCATTTATGATTTGTTGTAAATAGTCTAAATTAAACTGTGATAATAACCCATTTAAACTGGGACATTCTTTTATGGATACCCTGTATAATATTTACCTCCTCTGCTGATCTTATAAATACAGTATCTCCATAATCGCCCGGAAGTTTGGAGAGTGGAGTGCCTGCTCAGGTGTGGCCTCATCATCTGACCGTGGTTCAAAACTAAATATTGATGTCCTCGGATCCTTTCCTTAGAAGATAGATCCCGAACCGTCTTTAATAGACCGTTGTGTGTCCCCAATACGACGTTAATAAAATACCTACCTTATAATCGTCCAAGTGGTTTCGAGGAGGTAAATATTTGAATTAATATAGCACTGAGGGAAAAACTTCGGGCACTGGTGACAGTCCGGAATCAAACCCAAAGAAGAAGATCCAAGGACAACACCACGTAATTTAGATCGGAAAGTTCCCGGTTCGAATCCGGGTCCGGGCATGGATGTTTGCAAAAGCATGGTGTAGAGGCGGCTGGTGCACCTTAAATGTGTCTTGGCCAAAAATCCTCACGTTGGTGTGGACGTCGTTTGGAGAGTGGGGTGCCAGCTCAGGTCTTGCTTCGTCCCCTGACTGTGGTTCAAAATTACGAGGTGTTGTCCTCGGATCTTTCCCTTAAGGGACTGATCCAAGACAGTCGTCAATAGCCCGTTGTGTTGCTCTAGTACGACGTTAACTAAAATTACCATTACCACGTAATTTAACCACTGTCATATGACAAGGTCGTCTCTAAGCTGGCTCCTCACTCCAAACTTCCACATCATGCCAACGTGAGAATATTTGAGGACATGACAGATTTAAGGTGCTTCAGCCCCATTTGTTCACGGCGGTATTTGGCAGGATTTGAACTCGCTACGCTATATCACGGACGGTGATATGTGGTCACTCTTTCCATGGAAACGCCAAACTGAAAGTTTATCAGTAACACTTCTAAAGCGACCAATAAAAAACGTTTGAGGATGCATTTGTACGAGGTTATGTCAAGAATTATCCGCACTTTCGATTTTACACATCTTTATGTTTCTCACACTGCCTTCTCCACTCTTAAAGTAAGGTAGACATGCAGTTATATTTCTCAAGAAGGGTTAGGGTTTTGTATTGATAACAACATTTCCTCTTTAACCTTTCAAGTGATTTCAACAAGATATATATTCCATCACCATCTGATAATATTTCTAATAACTGTAAATCTAGTCACGGTATTGGCGATTTTTTTTTATGATGATGAGGTCAAGATTTACTCAGTTTTCTTCTAATCACAAGGAATGAAGATAACACCTCCGTCAAGATCTTTCCAGTTTTGTTAATAGTAAGATACCTCGCAAAGGCAATCATCAGGATGCTTAAGCCTCTGAAAGTCGAGATAATTTTGTGTAATAAGCTATTAATTTTATTCTACGACACAACTCACGACCAGAATAGACTCATAGTACATTGGTGATAGGATTCTTAAGTGGTAAAACCGTCAAAAAATCTAAATATCTCGTCTAAAATCTTTCCAACCAATTCTATTCTAAGCAAAGGATGAATAAATATTTTCAAAAGATTATATTCTAAAGAAATGGCGAGTAGAATAGTTGAAAAAGTTCATGGTCTACAGAATGAACCAATAGAATATTTCCATAATATTTATTCCAATGAAAGGAACATTATAATAGATCCATAAAAAGATTATATTCTAAAGAAGTGACCAACATAATAAATCTAAAGATTGAAGTAATGCATGAATTCTTTAGAAAGATGTAGCTGTTTAATCCTTATTTGTAATGTGTGGTAACACAACATGACACCGCGCTAAACTTTTAATGAAGTATCCTATTCTGTTCAAAAGAGGAATACGTCTTGTGAAAGATTATATTATAAGGAAAGAACCAAGAGAATCGTTCCAATGAAAGATTTTATTTTAAAGAAAGGATCGACAGAACATTTCTAAAGGTTCTAGGAATATATGGATTATTTATAAAGATGTTATTTAGTCATCAAGGTTGTTGTGGGGTGAAAAAACACTACAGCATTCTAAACTCTTTCCAAATGATTCTATTCTTTGTAAAAGAGGAATAAATATTTTCAAAGGATTCTATTCGAAGCAAAGGACTAAAAGAATCGTTCCAAAGGGATATATTATACCAAACGGAACTATAGAATATTTCCACAAGATATCTTCCAATGAAAGAGACAATAGAATAGTTCGACAAGATATCTTACAATGAAAGGAACAGTAGAATTGTTCCAAATAAAGATTCTATTTAAAAAAATTAATTGTATAATATGTCTAAAGATTAAAATAATCCAGGAATTATTTGAGAGGCTATTTAGTCCTCGTTAGTTATGTGGGGTAACAAAAACACTACATCACTCTAAAATCTTAACGAAATATTCCATTTTGAGCAAAGGAGGAATAAATCGTGTTACATATTATATTCTAAGGAAAACGAACCACGATAATGGTTCCGAAGAAAAATTATATTTTAAAGAAAGGACCGACAGAACATTTCGATTGTTGTGGGATGAAACAATGCTTCCACACTCTAAAATATTTCCAAGTGATTATTTTCTAAATAAAAGAGGAATACATATTTGCAATGATTCTATTCTAAGGAAAGAACCAAAATAACCGTTCCAAAGGGTTCTATTCTACTGAACGGGACTATAGAATAGTTCCAAAACATCTACTCCAATGAAAGGAACAATAGAATCGTTCCAAAGAAAGATCCTACTTTAAAGAAATTACCAATATACTATGTCTAAAGATTGAAATAATCCATGAATTCTTCAGACAGATGTGGTAGTTTAGTCCTTAACTGTGATATGGGTCAAAAGCAACGGTACATGACTCTAGAAATCACACGACGCTTGCAGGATTAAATACCACTTGATATCTTGAAACTGTAGCTGCCTATTTCTGTCCAGCAACACAATCATTGCCTCAAAATGTCCTCCCATAAAACGAAGTGCTCTGATTTTTTTTAAACTTAAACGCTAAACCAATTACACTCCCCCTGCTAAACGAATCCCGTCCGGACAGCAACTAGCAAGGACGTCACCAATAAAATAAACTCCCCCTGGAAATAAGCATCGACTATAAAACTAAAACAATAAAAGTTTAATTTTGTGAGCTCCATCAGACGTTCATTTTACGACCCGTTTTCCAACCCTTAATACCAGGACGGAGGCGAACGCCTCTAAATTAAGAAACAACACGGAATAAATTCCATTGCATCGAGATTTTTACTGTCAGCCGGCAATTACAACAGGCAACCATAAATGTTTTTCATCCGCCTCATAACTCAAGAGGCAGAAACTCCAGAAACAAAATGGCGCAAAAGAAAGCTACGAGAAGCTTCGAAAAATTTACGGGACCTTTCTCGCAGCAATAAGACTCCGAAGGTTCTGATGTATAAATCTCGGAATTCTCCGGTTCCTTTTTATTGTTGCCATTCTTTTTTTACAAATATATATTCTTTCTTTTTTGAGGGGGTGGATGCTATCAAGTGTACCGAGGATGAAAAATCTCCCATCTGCATAGCTTGGTGGGTTAAGGAATCGATGATGCCCTGGTTGTTTGATGATTTTTTTTTTGCTTTTGAAGTTGAGTTGTTATTGCTCCTGATTTTTTGAGTTGCGTTCCTTGAATCATTTTCCGTGCGCTCAAGGAGAGCCGAGTTAAATTTATCTTTTTCTTTCGCGGAGCATTTCAAAGGTTCCAAAGACGCGCGGTGATTTGTTTTCGGACTGACTTTGAATCTGTCGTTGTTATTTGAAAAGGACATATCGGATAATAGTAGGGTTAAATGTATGATTATTAAATTTTGTGATTCCACGAGAACCCTGTTTATTTTTAACCTTTCAAGGGTTTCACACGTACAATTTCACCTTGCAATCTTCCCTGTAGGACCAGTTTTGACTCTCGCTACCAATATAATCTGTTCAGAGGATTCTAATCCAAAAAGAGGACCAGTAGAATCTTCGTAAATAATTTGACTTTATGGATATATTAAGTTATTTATTTAAATAGGACACATCGGATTATAGTAGGGTTAAATGTATGATTATTAAATGTTGTGATTCCTATACAACCCTGTTTATTTTTTAATCTTTCAAGAGTTTCACACGTACAATTTCACCTTGCAATCTTCCCTGCAAGACCAGTTTTGACTCTCGCTACCAATATAATCTGTCCAGAGGATTCTAATCCCAAAATTGGACCAATAGAATCTTCGTAAATAATTTGACTTTTGGATAGAATAATTAGCGAGTAGAATCTTTCTAAATAATTCTCTTTCGATAAAGAAGCAGTGAAATCATTCCAAAGAATTATTTCAAGAAAATAACTCGTAAAGTATTTTCAAATATATATATTTCAACGGAAAAAGTAAAATAACTTTTTCTAAGAATCCAAGTAATAATTTAAGAATACATATAAATTCTTAGATTTATTTTCACAGGAATGTATTCTAAGGAAAGGAACAATGGAATATCCCCACCGTATTTTACTTAAAGAAAAGTACCAATAGAATATTCAAATTATCTATTCTGCGAAATTGGCCAAAGGAATATTTCTAAAAATTGAAAGATTCCATGGATTCCTTGTAAATATGGTTATTTAGTCATAAAGAATGTTGTGGGGAAAAACAGCACTACATCACTCTAACATATTTCCAAATGATTCTATTCTAAACTAAAGAGGAATAAATGTTTTAAAAGGATTCCCTATTCTATTCTGTCTTTCCTATTTCGTTTGCTTAAAATTTGTACAACATTTTTGAAGGATTCGATTCTAAGAAATCAATAAAATCATTACAAATTATTCTATTCTGAACAAAAGAGGAATAAATATTTTCAAATATTCTATTCTAAGAAAAAGTGGAATAAATATTTTCAAATATTCTATTCTAAACATAAGTGGAATAAATATTTTTTCAGGATTCGATTCTAAGAAATCAATACAATTTTTATAATAGATTCTATTCTACAAAATGGAACGATAGAATAGTTTTACATAATATACTCCAAGGAAAGTACCAGTAGAATCTGTCCATAGAAAGATTGTATTCTAAAAATCTCGCGACGCTCATAGGGCTAAACGTACGCGCAACCATAACAAAACGTACACGCAAAGCTAGTTGCAGTCAGCTCTAGATTGGTAACGCATATACGATCTATGGATTGTTTCTATAGGTCAGTAGTAGATCTTCGTATAACGTCCGAGTCACCACACACTACAATTAGATTTTTTAACTTTAAGAGTAATTTCAAAATAAAGGTTATTGGAAACACAAAACATTTAATAAATATAACAGAACAAATATAGAATATAAAGCGTACATTTCAATCAATAAAATAACTCTGTAGATATTCTAATTCAGAAAGTGTGTGTACCACATGAAGTCTGTGACTTAATATGTCTAGCGCCTCAGCGTCCGACAAGTTGACTCTGATTGGCTCCTCATATATATGTTGTATGGTTGTTGTTAGTAGTATTTCTCGCCAATAACCGTAACGGCCAATGAGACTGAAATCAACCAAATATAAAATGATGTCTTCTTTTAAAGACCTTCTTTTCGTGAATTTAAGATGGTCTAATGGCTAAATTCACCTACCTTCAGATTGGCGCAGCGAGGATGACTTCACGAGTTCGAACCTAGCAGGCGGAAAAATTTTTTGATCCTCCAAATTATTAAAAAAAAATTCCAATTTAATTCCTTTTGATTCTAAATTACTTTTCCTAATTTTTAATACACTTTTTATATTTTTCCAAGCTTCCGCTGATTTTACATGAATAATCTAAGAACCCCTCCTGAACTCACTACCAGCTGATATTTTCCCCTCTGCCGTCTCCTTTGCTTTAGGATGATGGTGTCGTATCCGCCCCTGGTTTAGGACCATGCTGATGTAACAAAAAGCATACATAAAACACTAACTTATATAATTATTAACATATAATAAAAGGATACAATTTTCGTCTCCCACCTCTACCCACCCATAGCCATGGATCTGAAAAGAAAAGAAGAAAACAGAAAAATTATTCCTTTATTTAAGTTTTAAATTATGACTCATAAAGTAGTTTTCACTTAAAATACATAATTGATACCATTGTTCTAAGTAAAAACCAGGAAAGATGGGGCTTGGTGTTGAAAAACACATTTTTTTAATACCATAATAGAAATTCAGGCACTAAAATTGGGTTACCATACCAGAATTACTATTTTAAATATGCATAAATAAATGCCATATTAATTTTTTTTTTTGCGGCATGAAAAACGACCGTTCTTTACAGTAAAAATAAAGCAAAATGTTAAAACCTTTCGAAAACCGTTCCTATCAGTCAAAGAGATCTGCACCAAAACCTAGATAAATAGCCAAATGAAACACCTTTACGTCTCAGAGGTCACATGATCATACCAGCCAATCATAGTCAACTTGTCGGACACTTACGCTGTATGCTGAGGCGCCTGTCTTAATATGACTGTGTCTATATCAGGTAACGTATGTGACTTTGCATATTGGTGCATCAGCATTACCAAGGACACATTGTCCCGAATAAGGACCAATTACACTTAAACCATACTCATTGACTTATTCCTAAGACTAAATCGTTGGGTTGGCGTGGAAGTTTGGAGAGTGGGTTGCCAGCTCAGGTGTTGCTTCGTCATCTGACCGTGGTTCAAAATTACGAAGTGTTGTCCTCGGATCTTTCCCTTAAGGGACTGATCCCGGACCGTCGTCAATAGCCCATTGTGTTGCTCTAGTACGACGTTAACTAAAATTACCAATTACCAATTACCTACCTAAGACTAAAGTTAACAAAAGAGTCAAAAGAATATTGAAAACCTAGGTGTGTGACTGTCATTTACTGTTAAACTAAATGCAGATAGATGTAGTGTTTCTGCGGATCATATTTACTGCGCTTATTCCAAACGTGGTCACTAGTGTTGTTTTTTCAAATACGAATTCAGCACTTCGCCAATAATAACTACAAATAATAAATTCCGAATAATTTTTGTAGTTTATTGGCAAACAGTAGTTAGTAGATTAAATGTCAAAACGCTATTATATACAATATATTTTAAGGTGACCACTGTTATTTTCATGCGATAGAATTTTTGAGGGATATCAGTGACTCCGTGGGTTTTGGGTGCGCGGGTACGATTACTCTCACCATGAGTGTATTCCTTTATATTGAGTCAAGGGGAATGGGAGTCCAGTTGTAAAAGTAACGAATTAGCAACATGAGTGTTGCGAGTTCGAATCCAACCAAAGACCGTCGTGTACTAAGTGTACTGGAGCAAGTTAAATCTGTCGTGGGTTCCTATGTCCTCACGATCGCGTGGTGCGGACGTTTGGAGAGTTGGATGTCCGCTCAGGTGTTGAATCGTCATCTGACCGTGGTTCAAAATCAACAGGTATTGTCTTCCTTGGGGAACTGATACCGAACAATCGTCAATACCCCGTTGTGTTGCTCAAGTGCGACGTTAATACAAATTCCTATCCACCTTTCACTTTCCATAAAACTTTTATTTTGTATGTATGCGAATTTACCTATCGCGTCTTGGTGAAATATATTTCATGGCACAAAAAATCTGATAACCAACCAAACTACTCATAGTGTTTACAGAAAATTCATCTCATAATTCCGAAATTTCCTTATACATTACATTAAGTCAAATTCTCCCTTTCCTTACTTCCTTCGAATGTGCTCGGATGAACATACCGTGGCCATTTTGTAGAATGTTGAAGGAATTATTGAATATAAACAGGAACGGTAATTGGTAATTTTGGTAATTTTTTGTTTACGTCGTACTAGAGCAACACAACGGGCTATTGACGACGGTCCGGGATCAGTCCCTTAAGGGAAAGATCCGAGGACAACACCTCGTAATTTTGAACCACGGTCAGATGACGAAGCAACACCTGAGCTGGCACCCCACTCTCCAAACTTCCACGCCAACCCAACGTGAGGACTTTCGGCCACGACAGATTTAAGGTGCACCAGCCGCCTCTACACCATACGTTTACAAACATCCATGCCCGGACCCGGATTCGAACCAGGAACCTTCCGATCTAGAGGCTAACACCTTAACCACTATACCGGTTGGTCGGCATAAACAGGAACGGAGCAATTAAATTAAAAATAAAGTTTATTTACAAGTTAGTGATAAATGTTACAGACAAGTTTCAAGATAATTGGATACGTTTAACTTAAATTATTAGTACACATAAGAGCTATTGTGTACGAGCAAAACGCCAACGCAAGGCCTCCTCCTTCTGTCCACTCTCGCTTCCTTCTTCCAAAAACACCCCGTTGGGTTCTTCGCGACACCCTTCCAAGGGGTCGTACACAAGTTGTCACTGTCTCAAAGGTGCTCGGGACCGGACTGTACACATTAAAATCACGTTGGGTTGGTGTGGAAGTTTGTAGAGTGGGATGCTAGCTCAGATGTTGCCTCGTCATCTAACCGTTGTTCAAAATTATTTGGTGTTGCCCTCGGTAATTGGTAATTTGGTAATTTTTAGTTAACGTCGTACTAGAGCAAAACAACGGGCTATTGACGACGGTCCGGAATCAGTCTCTTAAGGGAAAGATTCGAGGGCAACACCTCGTAATTTTGAACCATGGTCAGATGACGAAGCAACACCTGAGCTGGAACCCCACTTTCAAACTTCCACGCCAACCCAACGTGAGGACTTTCGGCCAAGACAGATTTAAGGTGCGCCAGCCTCCTCTACACCATACGCGTACAAACATCCATGCCCGGACCCGGATTCGAACCAGGAACCTTCCGATCCAGAGGCAAACTCCTTAACCACTAGACCGGTTGGTCGGCTCAAACCCAACTTTAAAGTCGCTAAATCGTTTATTAAGCAATCGATTGTAAATTAATCGATTTCATATTTTTCAATCATCAGTTTGGAGAATTCTAGCAAAAATAATAAATTAAATTATCAAGAATAGTTTTTTAATAAAGAGGAATTAGAAAAACTAATTCTGCAAGAAAATGAAGACTATGGCAAAAAGACAAACTTTAGAAAATAAACAGATTTCGAGGAAATAATAAAGGAAGGTAATGGTAATGGTAATTTTAGTTAACGTCGAACTAGAGCAACACAACGGGTCATTGACGACGGTCCGGGATCAGTCCCTTAAGGGAAAGATCCGAGGACAACACCTCGTAATTTTGAACCACGGTCAGGTGACGAAGCAACACTTGAGCTGGCACTCCACTCTCCAAACTTCCACGCCAACCCAACGTGAGGACTTTCGGCCACGACAGATTTAAGGTGCACCAGCCGCCTCTACACCATACGTTTACAAACATCCATGCGCAGACCCGGATTCGAACCGGGAACCTTCCGATCTAGAGGCTAACACCTTAACCACTGTACCGGTTGGTCGGCATCAATTATTCAAACCCAACTTTAAAGTCGCAAAATCGTTTATTAAGCAATCGATTGTAAATTAATTGATTTCATATTTTTCAATCATCAGTTTGGAGAATTCTATCAAAAATAATAAATTAAATTATCATTAATATTTTTTTAATAAATAGGAATTAGAAAAAAACAATTCTGCAAGAAAATGAAGACTATGGCAAAAATACAAACTTTAGAAAATAAACAGATTTCGAGGAAATAATAAAGAAAGATATGACTTCGTATATATGAAATGGAGTCAAAGGAAAATATTTGTCTCGTATGTCCGACTACTTGATGACGGTTAAACCAACTAGTGTCGAAGCTGAGAGGACCTTCTCGGCCACTGGTTATATTTGCATTTCATTGAAAAGTAGGTTACGGGACGACACAATTCATACTATTTGTTTCCTTAGATCGTTCTTTCAAACTCAAAAGTGATTTACATTACTCTATAACTTCGATTTAAGCAATTAAAAGTTCCCTTGTTTGTTATGTTGACCAAAAACTGCCAAAGATTATATTTTTATGTTAGTATAACACGAGGTTAGGTACAATTTTTTCGTCACACTTGCTCAACAACATTAGATATACAGACTACTTAATTTTAGATAAATAGAAAAGTACTACGTATAAAACAAACTGATGTTTTTTCAGTGGGGAAACTAGTAAGACTGATTATCATCAATCTTTTAATACTTACTACTATTAGTACTAGTAGTTATTATAATAAATTGTTGGTGATTGATTTCCTACCTAAGGATAATTATTAGTAAAGTTGATTTTTTAATGCTAAAATAAACGTTTTGTTCATCAATTTGGAATAATATTCTTTTACCTTCTTTCACTCAGCCGATTTTGGAAAAATACATTCTGGTGAGATAGACTTATTAACAAAGTACCAATTAGTGTCAATTCCTAGGCCCAACGTCAAACTAGAGCAGCAATATTACTGGTTATAGGCAACGGTCTGTTATCAATCTCACAGGGAAAGATCCGAGGAAGCCATCACGTGATTTTCATCCACGAAGAGATGAAGAGGCAACACCTGAGCTGGCACTTCACTCTGAATACTTCCACATCAATCCAACGTGATGCCGTTTGAGATCACGACAGATTTACCCAGCTCTTTTTTACACGACGGTCTTTGGCTGGATTCGAACCCACAATCCTCCGGTTGATAATCCGTTACACTTCCAACCGATTGATTCCAACCTGTTGCTAATAGTCTGTTGTGTCATTGTTTTACGTTATTTCAACTACTTACATTGACAGAAAATGCCTCTCATAATTCTAAAACTCCATAAAACATGACACTTCTGAAAATCTCATAATAATCAAATTCATTAATTACCCTTTCATTAACTCCCAAAACACCCATTCGAGAAATCCTACTCTTTTATCCACAATCCACTTAACCTCATCCAAGAACACCAACTCTAACCGAACATAAAGCACAAAAAAATGATCCCGAGAAAATAAACTGCTGACGACAATCCCGTTTCCCGGAAAACTGATGAATTCTCTCACTTCCAGGACAAGAAATCAGTTAACTTCTCCTTTCCGCTCTGTTCCCTTCATTGCAGCAAGGGCGAGTCAGCACTAAAGACCAGCCAGCCAATAAAATACGCAGATAACAATGGGGAACGGTTAGCGACAGTTAAGAGGGCCGTTATTCGATTCCGATTGGTTACCGTGTTTCCGCGGCCTTTTTCGTGACGTCAACAAGGTAATAATGTTCTGCTTACGGGTTGAACAAGCGTTGTGGTTTGATTCACTTCATTCCCAAACAGAGTGGTAATTGTAATTTTAGTTCACGTCGTACTAGAGCAACACAACGGGCTATTGACGACAGTCCGGGTTTAGTCCTTTAAGGGAAAGATCCGAGGACAACACCGGCCGACCAACCGGTATAGTGGTTAAGGAGTTAGTCTCTAGATAGGAAGGTTCCTGGTTCGAATCCGGGTTCGGGCATGGATATTTGTAAGAGTATGGTGTAGAGGCCGCTGGTGCACCTTAAATCTGTCGTGGCCGAAAGTCCTTACGTTGGGTTGGTGTGGAAGTTTGGAGAGTGGGGTGCCAGCTCAGGTGTTGCTTCGTCATCTGACCGTGGTTCAAAATTACGAAGTGTTGTCCTAGGATCTTTCCCTTAAGGGACTGATTCCGGACCGTCGTCAATAGCCAGTTGTGTTGCTCTAGTACGACGTTAACTAAAAAATTACCGAGGACAACAGCTCGTAATTTTGAACCACGGTCAGATAACGAAGCAACACCCGAGCTGGCACCCCACTTTCTAAACTCGCACACCACACCAGCGGAGGATATTTGAGGCCACGACAAATTTAACGTTCAACAGTCCACTTCGTACACGAAGGTCTTTGGCTGGATTTGAACTGAAAACCTTCAGGATGCCAGTCCGGGGCTCTTCCAACTCGGCTAAAGCGGCCATTATGGTGGCGTGGTAAAACCCGGTGCACACATCCGGTTTTTTAACGTGCGGCACCTCTGCTGCACCGAAGCCCAAATATGCTCACATAAGTGTGAAATGACCCAAGTAGTCATTTCGCGCCATTTGCGACAAATCTTCTATCGAAGAAAACGTGTTTGTTTCGCTTACTTGGTGTAAAAAAAAATATTTTTTGAAACAAAATACATGTTATTGGATATAACCGGTTATTAATTATTATTTGTATTCCATTATTTATGCAAACAAGGTACTTCTGACCGGAGAAGCGAGTGCGAAGCCGTGGGAACTCCGGTACAAATTGCACGCAAGTTAGACGTGCGTCGCGCGCCGGAGGCATGTGTGCACTACTCTATTGGATCTAATGTATCTCATACCGCACTTGCGTTGCCGCAGCGGCGCCGCACGTTGAAAAACCGGATATGTGTACTGGGCCTAAGGATGTTTATAGAGTGGGATGCCAACTCAGGTGACCAAATTCAGCTGAACGTGGTAATTTGGTAATTTTTAATTAACGTCGTGCCATATCAACATAACGTTCTATTGACGACGGTCCGGGATCAATCTCTTAAGAGAATAATCCGAGGACAACACCTCGTAATTTTGAACCACGGGCAGATGACGAAGCAACACCTGAGCTGGCACACCGCTCTCCTAACTTCCACACCAACCCAACATGAGGACTTTCGGCCACGAGAGATTTAAGGTGCACCAGCCGCCTCTACGCCATACTTTTACAAACATCCACCCAGGAACCTTCTAATCTAGCGGCTAACACTATAACCACTATACCGGTTGGTCGGCCATCTGAGCGAGTATCAAAATCACTTGGTGTTGTCTTCGGGTTTGGATTGATCTCTCCGACGAACCGGTATAGTGGTTAAGGTGTTAGCCTCTAGATAGGAAGGTTGTTGTTGTTGCTGTTGTTGCACGCCCCCATTGGCCACCAGTGCTAGACCAGGTCTATGACGTTATACACCCTCAAAAAATCCAACACCGTCAATGGATCGTCAGTCAAGTCCTGTTTGGAGAGCCCCAGGCACGAGACGATGTAGTGAGGCGAAGCCTGCTCAGTGTAACAATTGTTACAAATCTCAAAGATCTTGGATCCTTCGGAAAATTTTATTGATTGATTGGTGACCACTTCGAAAACGGTCATGAATAGTTTGGTCGTGCCTATTGAAACCTTGAGCCAGGTTGCCTCCAAGTCGTGAACAGTGATACCATAGGTGCTCTGGGGGGACATTTCAAGTGGTCTTATTCTTGTGTTTTATTTTTGAGAAGATCTCCAAAAAGGTGAGGGGTGCTGACGGCACAGAGGCCTCACAAACACCAACCTTGGCCAAAGTGTCCGCATTCTCATTTCCCTCAAGTTCAACGTAGGAAGGAATCCATTGCAGATGAATCCGATGTGATATAGAAAGCCTTTTTAACTTGTTGAGTATTGACACTCCAACACTATCTCTCACACTAATAGATATGAAGGTTCCTGGTTCGAATCCGGGTGCGGGCATGGATGTTTGTAAGCATATGGTGTAGAGGCGGCTGGTGCACCGTAAATCTGTCGTGGCCTAAAGTCCTCACGTTGGGTTGGTGTGGAAGTTTGGAGAGTGGGATGTCAGCTCAGGTGTTGCTTCGTCATCTGACCATGTTTCAAAATTACGAGGTGTTGTCCTCGGATTTTTCCCTGAAGGGATTAATCCCGGACCGTCGTCAATAGCCTGTTGTGTTGCTCTAGTACGACATTAACTAAAAATTATAAATTATAAATTGGATTGATCTCGGATGATGGTAACAGCCCGTTCTGTTACTTCACTGCGACGTTAAAATAAAATTTTACCTACATTAAAAAAAAAAGGACGTTGCTCCATAGAAACACTAGTGTCTTCTATTGGTGAAAAACTGATCTATTTAACTCCTTCGAACATTTCGCAGCAGTCGTCAGTCCGCTTTTACTATCTTCATAGTAACGTCATAACAGCTTTTCCGGAAATTCCGATTTTACCCTTTGATATTTGTTAAGAGATTGATTCTAACCCTACATTACTGAGTATATGAGAAGAGATGATAGCGTTACCTTATTTTAAGAAAACGATGTCCATCTTCAATACTTCCTGTACTAAGTTTTCTTCTAACGATGAGATATGGTCCATCAGGATTTGATCCGTTAATAATTTTTCGAGATATCTCGTCCATTAAGATTTTCTCAGTTTTGCTTTTGACGATACATCGCGTCATCGAGATACTGCCGATTTCTTGAAGATGGCGAGGTTAAGACCTGGTAGGTTTTATTCCGACGACAAGATCACGTCCATCAGAATATGATCCATTTATTTAATTTCGAGATAACTCATCCATTAAGATATGTTTAGTTGCTTTGACGAGATATCGCGTCATCATCAAATTTTAGACGATGATGAGGTTACGACCTGGTAAGTTTTATTCTGACGACAAGATCACGTCCATCAGAATATGATCCATTTATTTAATTTCGAGATACCTCATCATTTAAGTACTGTTCAGTTGCTTTGACGAGGTTACGACCTGGTAAGTTTTATTCTGACGACAAGATCACGTCCATCAGAATATGATCCATTTATTAATTTCGAGATACCTCATCATTTAAGTACTGTTCAGTTGCTTTGACGAGATATCGCGTCATCACCAAATTTTTGACGATGACGAGGTTACGACATGGTAAGTTTTATTCTGACGACAAGATCACGTCCATCAGAATATGATCCATTTATTTAATTTCGAGATAACTCATCCATTAAGATCTGTTCAGTTGCTTTGACGAGATATCGCGCCATCACCAAATTTTTTGACGATGACGAGGTTACGACCTGGTAAGTTTTATTCTGACGACAAGATCACGTCCATCAGAATATGATCCATTTATTTAATTTCGAGATACCTCATCATTTAAGTACTGTTCAGTTGCTTTGACGAGATATCGCGTCATCACCAAATTTTTGACGATGACGAGGTTACGACCTGGTTAGTTTTATTCTGACGACAAGACCTCGTCTATCAGAATATAATCCGTTTATTTAATTTCTTGATATCTCGTCCATTAAGATCTGTTCAGTTGTGATTTGTGTGGGACATCAAGATAGGACGGAATATTTGATGACATCAAGACGTGGTCAATTTTCTTCGAATTACGAGATATTTAGTCCTTGTAAGTTTTATTGTTGACGATATATCTCTGACATCAAGATAAGACGGAATATTTGATGACATCAAGACGTGGTCAATTTTCTTCGAATTACGAGATATTTAGTCCTTGTAAGTTTTATTGTTGACGATATATCTCGTCACGAAAATATTGCAATATTATCGATTGTTTTAAGACGACAAGATCAAGGCATGGTCAGTTTTCATGCGGAAACGAGATATCTCGTCTATCAAGATACAGCTAGTTTTATTAATCACGATAAACCTCGTCTAGGCAATCACAAGTAGGGTTAATGTGTTCACATAGAAAGATCACTTGATAAAATGAGTAGTTTTTAATCGGACATATCAAGGATATTTGATAACTCCACACATGTTTTTTTTTTTACGAGAAAAAAAAATATTTTACCTAATTACCCACTAGACAAAGTAATCAAACACTTAAACATATCATTTTCGGCGCTCGCATATTGGGAATTTCTTCATTATCCTGAGATATTACCACAACTCAGCGATTAGAGATGTACTAATTACAGTTATTTCGTATTAGACAGCGCCGCAATTCCCCAGAGAATGTCAATTAAACAGTTATCGCTACTGTTTACTTTTCTTTCCGCCTGACGCCTCTTGATTTACGAGAATACTGATTGGGAAAAATCAATCACCTAAAGATACCCCTTCCACCTCCTTCGAGCGTTTCTTTGTTGGAAAAAAGTCGGAGTTGGTCTGCAACTTAATGAGTTTCCTGCGTGATTTAAGGACATTATGAGTAGAAAATGCTAATTTGAATTTGTTTGCGGACTAATTTTTCATGCATTATCTGTCAGCTTATCCTTACAGTGAGCTTTTCTCACACGTTACGAGCAAGTAATTTATCTGAAACGATAATGGCTTATTTATGTTAAAAAGCAGTATTGAATACAGATGGTTCCATTCTTCCTTTCGCCGCGTGTTTGTCAAAATACGCGATTTTCAGAAATAATTAAAGCAGTGAATAAGCATGCTGAATTCATGATATTAATGATATAAATATATTAATAGTGTATGCGTGGAGGAAAACGTCTTCCATATAAACCTGTAGAAGACACAATACTGCCGCAACATGTTCCAGCAAATAGTTTCACTACCGTTAATTTGGTGTTTATTTTTTGTTTTAGAATTTAAGAATCTGCATGCTATGTTGCTCAATTAGCCAATATATTGTTACATAAATCTGATATGATTAGGTATGCTTTTTAAAATCTATCAAAATATAGAAACTCTTGAAAAGTATTGCGATGACGCAAACGTTCATACCGTTTTTAGCGCTAGATGCTTTTAGCATAGCGCTAGATGCTAGAAGTTTTTATGGTGCATGAAAGAAGGAATTTCAGCAAGTACTTGGGAAAAAGTTGTTATTTGTTTGTACTTTTTAAATTTTGTCAAGCACTAAAAATGGCAGAAAATAAGGAGCATTTTGAACACAATTTTTTTTTCTGAAATGGCAAGAAAGCTTCTCAGACGTAAAGATATGTGTTGTATAGAGTGATGTTGCTGGTCGACGAAACCACATGCAATGAATGATTCAGAAAGTTTCGTCACCAGTATCAGTTCTTTATAGCCACAGACATCTGAACATATATGAGCGTGGGATGAAGCAGCTTACGGAGACATGGATACAGGTAATCGAACAGAATGGTGGTATACTAATATGGTGAAACGTAATTTTTATTAAATAAAATAACTTTTAGTAATTTTTGACAAAAAAGGACGGGACGAACCTTTTATAATTCTAATAGTTTCCATTTTGGAAATTCGCATGATGATGTCATGCAGACCTGCTAGAACACAGTTAAAATTCGTAAGCACATCCATTAAATAAAAAAATTTTATAAAAATCTAACCCAATATACAGGGTGCGTTAAATAAGTAATGAGACCAATTTCTTCTGGGCTAGGCGACCAACCGGTACAGTGGTTAAGGTGTTAGCCCCTAGATCGGAAGGTTCCTGGTTCGAATCCGGGTACGGGCATGGATTTTTGTAAGCGTATGGTGTAGAGGCGGCTGGTGTACCTTAAATCTGTCGTGGCCGAAAGTCCTCACGTTGGGTTGGCGTGGAAGTTTGGAGAGTGGGGTGCCAGCTCAGGTGTTGCCTCGTCATCTGACTGTGGTTAAAAATTACGAGGTCCATGGATCTTTCCCTTAAGGGACTGATCCCGGACCGTCGTCAATAGCCCGTTGTATTGCTCTAGTACGACGTTAACTAAAATAACCATTACCATCTTCTGGGCTATGTGGAGGGTGTGTTGGTTTCATAACGCACCCATTCTCAGTAGCCTCCGAGCTGCCGGAGAGTCAGCACGTGCGTTCACGTGAACCCCGTTTTGAGCTAATGTAACACGGCGCGATGGATCGATCTATGAAGCAAAGTTACGTTATCAAATTTTGCTTAAAAGTTAGGAAGTCCTCCACCAAAACGTTTCTATAAATTCAGTAGGTATTTGGGAGTGAATGCGTGTCCAAATCACAAGTTCTTCGATGACATAAGTATCGAAACCATGCTAATTGTCTTCTTTGACGTCAGAGGCATTGTCCACCACGAATTCGTACCTACCGTGACCACTGTGAACGCAGCTTTTTAATTGAAGTGCTCGCAAGGCTGAAAGGGTCGCGCGCTGACTAAGTGACATCAAGGACGCATGGAAACTTCATCACGACAACGCGCCCAGCCACAGCCTCTTCGTTGTCAACATTTCCGCCAGAAACCACAGCCTCCCTACAGTCCTGACCTGGCTCCCCCAGACTAATTTTTTGTTTCCTCGCTTAAAAAGAGTCCAGAAAGGGAAACATTTGGATACTATTGAAAACATCCAGGCTCATGTTCGAAGGACTCCAAAGGACATACAGAAGAAGTCCTTCCAGGATGCCTTCCAAGCCTGGAAACACCGCCACCAGAAATGAATCGACGCAGGAGGGTGCTATTTTGAAGATTTTTAACTAATTGTACAAATATATTCAATAAAAGATTTTTTATGAATTTAGTCGCATTACTAATATAACGCACCTTGTAACTAAGCCATAATGTCGCTGGATTAAGTTTAAATTTTGTATTTAAATATGCTTCATTTCAGCTTGTATTAATTTTCGCTTTTAACACTCCAAGTGGTTAAAACAAGTGTGCAAAACAGTGACCGGCAGTGGCTATGCATGAGGTACACCGGCGAAGAAAGGATTAACGATCTTGCTGAAAAACGCCAGGCATATCGCATACTTCTCCTGCAGCGGCCGAAAGTCTGGCGACGAGATCTTCTACAGATTCAACGGGGTCTCATACACAAGAGCATTTAGCTGTCCCCACAAAAAGAAGTGGCCAAGCTGCAGGAGCACCTCGCCCAATCCATCGGTTCTAAAAAGTTAAATCCAGATAGTTTCACACCTCTTGTGCAGGTGCTCCATCTTGCTGGAGCCACATTACATTCTGGATGTGTGTGGGAACGTCCTTTAACCTGTCTGGTAGCAGCTGTTGCAGAAACTTGAGGTATTTTTCCCGTCAAGGCGTTCTGGCAGTAGATAAGGTCCGAGTAGATGGTCTCCGATTTTTCCTGCCCAAACATTGATAGAAAAGCGCCGCTGATAAGCATGTGAATATGTGTCATGTGGATTTACACCCCCCAAACATGTTGACTGTGGGTGTTAAATCCACCTGTAAATGTACATTCATCCGTAAAAATCACAATTGCGTCAAAATCTGAATTTACTGCGCTCTTCTGCAGATACCAGCGAGCGAACTCCACACGACGAGGATGATAGTTTTGAGACAGTTCCTGAACTCGTTGAACATGATAAGGAAGCAAATTTTCAGCCTTCAGTACTCGCCATGTGGTGGATTGTGATACATGTAACTGCCTAGCCACTACTCAAGTTCTTGTGCTTGTCTGATCAGCCACCATATCCAGAATGACTTGTTCCACGACTGATGTTCTGTCCGTCTTTGCACGACTTGCATCCGACCGGGAAGCGATAAAGGATTCCGTATCGCACAACTGTTGCTGCAAGCGCTCAAATGTTTTATGATCGGGCAACTGCCTGTCGGGAAACCTATCTTCGTACAATTGTTGAGCCTCTGAGCCATTTCCATTTGCAAGTCCGTAGTTAAAATGCATATCAGCCTTTTCCTTATTAGTGAAGGGCAACATCTTCCGATATGTTCCAACCGCGATTGACAGTAACAAACTCGGATAAGCGGCTTTTATGTATTAATCGAGGCGAAAATTTGCATGCGAGTATTTATTTCCCCATATCACATTTGTATGCTATTACTGCCGTTCTACCAATAACTCGCAACAAGAATGGAGCTTTAACATTTGCATGGATCAGGTTTTCAAATGCGCCAGCACTTTTGTGTTTTGTTTCCGACCGTGCTTTCGTTGATGAAAGTTATTTGCTTGAATGAGTACTATCACCTCTTAAAGTTTTGTCCAACTTTTATTGAATCCCCCTGTATATAAAGAGCAGACGGAAAAGACTAACTTTTCTCAACAAACCCAAAAATAGAATCCTCTTTAACTTTACCATATTGTTACTAAATTCTCTCACAATTCTAAGCACTCTTCAATTACAGAATACTCGCTACAACGAGATATCTGTCAAAATGGCACAATTCTACATGCAGAATTGTTTCCAACTTCCGGGAAGTGGGTTCAAAATTTAATGAGACAGAGTAACTCATTTCTCCGGTTAAGCCTTCAAATTGAAAATCCTCGACGTATCCTAATTTCGTTAAACTGATAAATACCAACCTATAGATTGGTCGTGTGTATAGAATACAGAAATGAATACAAAATAACAGAGGAGGAAACTTTGTGACCTTGCTAATGACGATTAGATTAGTCTCTGAATGGTAAATTTATAAGTTGTAAACAGTGTATTCTATTTACGTGGTGTTGGTTGGCAGCGGTAACTCGGTTTGAAGAACAATAGATATGAACCAGAGGGTTCCGAGTTCAAATCCGAACTAAGGCCATCGTGTACAAATGGGATTGGTGCATGTTAAATCTTTCGTGGTGTCAAATGTCCTCATGTTAGTGTAATTTGGAAGCTTGGAAAATGGGTTGTCAAATCGGGTGTGATCATGTCATCTGACCATGTTTCAAACTATGTTGTCTTCGATTCTTTCCCTTCTGGGGTTAATCCCCGACCATCCCAAATAGATCATTGTATTGCTCCTGTGAAACGGTAATTAAATACCAACCTACCATGCGTGAAACTGGAGCAGAACAACGTCTTATTCGCTACAGTGTGGAATCAATCTTCAAGAGAAAAATACTAGGACACCTCGCAGCTGTGATTAGTGAATGTGAAGATCGTTAGTTACACCTGCTACCTGTAATATTGTCTCCAACTGCTGGATAGGTAGATATTATAATAAACGCCATACTGTAGCAACAAAACGGGTAATTGACGATGGTCCTTGATCAATCCTCCAAGGGTAGGATCCGATGTCCGTTAAGTATGTAAACAGTTCTTCCACGTCGCACTGGAGCAACACAATGAGCTTTTGGCGACGGTCCTGGATCAACCCCCGACGGGAAATATCCGAAGGCACACCACATAATTTTGAACAACTGTCAGATAACGCATTTTAAGGGAGTATGGTTAATTTGTAGGTTGTAAGTGTGTATAGAAGACAGCAATGGAAGCAAAATTGTAGATTGAGGATTTCCGTACAACAGTTACTTCTCCTAGAGGTTGATAACTCTCATGGTTATTGTCTGGAAGATGTATCTCGTCATTAGAACAAAACTGGCCAAAGATATATGATGATGGTAAGGTAATTTAAATTAACATCGTACTAGAGCAATACAACGGGCTATTGACGATGGTCCGGGATCAATCCCCTAAGGGAGACATCCTAGTATAACACCACTTAATTTTGAACCACGGTGAGATGAAGAGCCATATATATATATATATGGTAATGGTAATTTTTAGTTAACGTCGTCCTAGAGCAACACAACGGACTATTGACGACGGTCCGGAATCAGTCCCTTAAGGTAATGGTAATGGTAATTTTAGTTAACGTCGCACTAAAGCAACACAACGGGCTATTGACGACGGTCCGGAATCAGTCCCTTAATGGAAAGATTCGAGGACAACACCTCGTAATTTTGAACCACGGTCAGATGACGAAGCAACACCTGAGCTGGCACCCCACTCTCCAAACTTCCACGCCAACCCAACGTGCGGACTTTCGGCCACGACAGATTTAAGGTGCACCAGCGCCTCTACACCATACGTTTACAAACATCCATTCCCGGACCCGGATTCGAACCAGGAACCTTCCGATCTAGAGGCTAACACCTTAACCACTATACCGGTTGGTCGGCCAAGATATATATGGAGGAAGGTATCACTTCATTAGAAAACTCACCAGAGATCTTGATCCCTTGATCCCGTAATCAAGTAACTGAAATTATCTTAATTACGAGATACTGGTAATGGTAATTTTAGTTAACATCGTACTAGAGCATCATAACGGGCTATTGACTTCGGTCCGTGATCAATTCCTTAAGGGATAATGAAGAGATTCATCGTCAAGTAAAAAAATGGTCAGATCTTGATGACGAGATATCTCGTCACAAACCCTTGTAGAGTTAGTGATGATTAGGTCCGTTTGATTATTATGATTCGTTGTATTTTGTGAAAATTTCTGGTAGGTAGGTATTCTAATTAACGTCGCAGTTTAGCAACACAACAGGCTATTTCCAACGATGTAAGATCAATCGCGAACAGAAAGGTCCAGGAACAACACCTCGTAATATTGAAAATTTACGATTTTTGAATATTAGTAAGAAGACTTCATCACAAAATGACTGATAATTGCTTAAATATTGTTTCAATCGTCTGGAAAGTGTGCAAATAATTTAATGAAGTAGTCTTAACGTTGCACTAGAGCAACACAACTGGAAAACCTGACGTGAAATATCCGATGATAACCACATAATTTTGAATTTAATGTAACAAAAGGTAACTCAACCTATCCTGCTAAGCCTTTACGACGCTAAAACACCGTATTGTAACGACGTAAGTCTAAAAAAAAATCTTATATGAAGATTTTCCGTGTGGTTAAAAGACAACAATGGATGAACAGATAGTTAATGTTTGTGTGGTGGTTTTGATGAGAGAGATTGAGTTAGTCTGTGTGTGTGATAGTTTGGTGTAATTCGTTGTAACTTGTGAAAATTTCTGGTACGTAGGCATTTGAATTTTCATCGCACTAGAGCAGCATAACGGGCTACTTCCGACAGTCCGGGATGCGATTTTCCAAACCCTCATAGGTACTACAACTGGGGGGGGGGGTGCTAACCGTAACGGCGAATGACCGCGAGCGCTGGATAGGAATCTCTTTCACTACGCTAAAGACAACTGAAATCCTGTCTGATCCTGTTTGCAGTGAAAAAATGAAACACGTTATATAATTTTTCTGTTTTCTTCTTTTCTTTTCAGATCCATGGCTATGAGTGGGCAGAGGTGGGAGCCAAAAATTGTATCCTTTTATTATATACGTTAATAATTATATAAGTTAGTGTTTTATGTATACTTTTTGTTACATCAGAATGGTCCTAAACCAGGGGTGGATACGACACCATCATCCTAAAGCAAAGGGGACGGCAGAGAGGCGGGAAAATATCAGCTGGTATTGAGTTCAGTAGTGGTTCTTAGATTATTTATGTAAAATAAACGGAAGCTTGGAAAAATATAAAAAGTGTATTAAAAAATAGGAAAAGTAATTTAGAATCAAAAGGAATTAAATTGGAATTTTTTTTAAATAATTTACAGGATCTAAAAAATTTTCCGCCAGCTGGGTTCGAACTCGGGAAGTCATCTTCCGCTGCCGACGCCAAACTGAAGGCAGGTGACTTTAGCCATTAGGCCATTGTTACTTCACGAAAAGATAATCTTTAAAAGAAGACATTTTATATTTGGTTGATTTCAGTCTCATTGGCCGTTATGGTTAGCCCCGCCCCCAGTTGTAATATTTATGAGGGTTTGCAAAATAGCGTCCGGGATTAATATCGAAGAGAAAGGTCCGAGGACAACATCTCGTAATTTTGAAAAGTTATGATTTTTTCAGATTGTTATGGAATTTTAGGACATACCTATAGTTAGTTTTTGAATCTTCTGGAAAGGCATTCATTATTGAAAGGGAGAACAGGTAGGTCAATTTCAAGCTTCCATCTTGAAAATTCATGGACATATTCTAGTTATGTTTAGCTGTGAAATCCCTACTTTTATATTATCCGTGTATAAGGGACAACAATGGAGGCGACAGAATAGATGGGGTACCATGGTGTGGTTGTTAATGGCGATCGGACACATCAGATTGTTAAAAAAGATCGTAAGATTTGAATTTTGGAAGTTGTTTACACTTAAGCAATGATTCGTTAACGATGGCCCTATTGGAGCTACGTTTAGAACAAATTTGGACTATAGTAGGTTTGCAACAATTTAACGTCGATTACATTGCTACAACATGAATGATGGTAGAAAAGAACTGCATACATGTTGTAGAGAATGGTCCAGTAAAACGTATAATGGTATGTATGTAATTGAAAAAAATACCAATTTGTTCTTTAACATTCTAACCATCACAAAATTTTGAGTTTGCCATTGATTCACGCAGCAATGTAGGTGGAAAAATCTTTCTTCTCACTAAAATCAAAGCAATTCCTTGACTTTATTTCAGCACATTTCTGGTAAATTCCCCACTCCAATTCCAAGGGGTTGCCGTTTTAATCATAGATAATTCCTAATCACAGAATACTTGTAATATGTGCTTGACACTTCCGACTTGTAGACTGGACCAATACCGATTCCTATAATTTATTCAATCAGATGTATGTAGAATCCATCCCCCATACAGCCAATTGAGGTTGCGCCAAGCTCGCATAACAGAACTGTAACTGTAACCTATATTTTCTTAACTTAGAGTTAGAATTATGACAGCGACTGTGTACGTATCCACGTGCAGGTGGAGCATCGTTCGTACAACTCATACATGTTCCAGCGTGTAAAGTGTACCATGATCCTTGGAACCTTTTCTATACATAATTTTTAAACTAATTAAATGTATGTTAATCCTCATCTCAGTGTCTCTCATCCAGCTTCCCTTCTTCATCTTATTCTAGATACCGTACTGCTTGCATTTCACTCTTTGTTAGTAAAACATTCCATGCACAATTTTGCCAAATATGGTCCTTGCATCATAAAACTCAATCAACGATTGTTATGTGTTATTCATTATTCCGTTTATACCATCGGCAAGATAATGAAAAGGCTCGCTTCTCCAACAACAAAATAAACAACAAAAAACCAACAAATAATTCCTTGACTTTTTTTCAGCACATTTCTGCTAAATTCTCCTTCTTGATTCTATGCGACGCAGCTTTGATTTCTCCCTGGGTATATTTATTCCTTCTGTATCAGTAAATCTTTCAATGTGTGTACATACATCACTCAACATTGTCTTGTGTTTGGCACAATTTTACCAAATATAGCCCTACTGCCATAAAATCAACAAACTATTGTTATGTGTTATTCATTATTACACTGATACCAACTACAAGGTAAATGGAACAGCTCGCTTCTCCAACAACACAATAACCAACAAATAACTCCTCGAATATTTCATCTCATTTCTGGTAAAATCTCCCCTCTGATTCTAGTCGTATCTGGTTTAATTCCTCACTGGTTGTATTTATTCCTTCTGTGTCAGTAAGGGTTTCTATAAGTGTGTCTGTTCATTACTCGACGTTGCAATGCACTTGGCACAATTTTGCCAAATATGGCCCTTGCACCATAAAACCCAACCAACGATTGCTATGTTATACTCATAATTCCATTTATAACAGCAGCAAAGCGTTTAGAAGAGATTACACCATACCAATCCGACTAATAATTCCTTAACTATATTTCAGCACATTTCTGCTAAATTTTCCGCTCCAATTCCAAGTATTCCTCTTTAATCACAGATTATTCCATGCTGCCAGATTACCCGCCGCTTTCGTCTGACAAAATGGCGAATAACTACACTACCTGCAATATTAAGTTTCGACCCTCCGGGAAGAGCGGGTTCATAATTTAATGAGACAGGCAGCTCGGGCTATGCCGGTAAGCCCCCGCTTCGAAAAATCATCGTCGTATTCTAACGACGTTAAGCCGAGAATCCCGAAGTCCATGCATGTGGAATGCAACAATGGAGCCAAAAGAAGAAATGCGGGATCCTTTGTGTGGCTGTTAATGACGATTAGATTCGTCATTTGGGTGGACTTTATGATTGTTATGGAGGTCGTTAGGCTTGTATTTTAGGGAGCAATTTGATTGGGGAATGCAAATAAAGATTATTTGTAAGTAGTAGGGTGAAATATCGTATTTTAAGAACCTTTTTTCTGGAATTGGGGGTTTTACTTACATTCAATAAAAAAAAAACTATTAACCTTTCTAATTTAACTCTTGAAAGCAATGCAAATGTGTGTGAATGTTAATGACTGTTAAATACGTCATTTGGTTGACTTCCATCTTTATATTTGGATTTTAGTGAGTAATACGACTGAGAAAGGCAAAGAAGAAATAGTTGTAAGTAAATTGCGGGATTGAGAGATTGAGAGAGATTGGCGGATTTTAAGATTGTTGGAGGAGATATCATTAAGTTTAGATTTTAGAGAGCAATTCAATTAGGTAAGGCAAATAACGATTAGTTTTGTAAGTAGCATGATAGTAAAAAATCGGATTTTAATAACCTTTATTCTGGAATTGAGGTTTGCTACAATACCTACATTCATTCTGAAAAAAACTATTATTGACCTTTTTGATTTCAGGGGGTCCAGGACACATCAGAAAAAAAAATTTTATTTATTAATTTAGAATTTTGAATTTTTTTGTACTGATTACCTATTTACCTAATAAGCAAAATCACAACACAAAATTTTTCCAAAAGTTTTTTTAAAAAATTTTGAAAAAAAAGAGGGGTCATTTTAAATTGCTAAGGCTTAAAATATTCTTGGTCCATTTTCAAAATTCTTGCTGTAAATTATTCACAAATTTATAAACTTTAATTTTGATTCAGCAATTTAAAAAATATTAATTTAATAAAAAATAAAAAATATTTGAATGAAAATTTCTGAAAATTTTAAGGTATTTTTTTTTTAAAAGTCATATTTTTAAAAGTAAATATTTGTTTCAAATTTGCTGAATCAAAATTAAAGTATAATGTTTGAAAAAGATATATTCCAAATTTCAACCCTAAAATTTTATTGGTTTTCGACTTATAGCAATTTGAATACAGGAAATCTTGAAAAAAAGTATCATGGAGAAAAACGCATCTAAAGTTTCAAAGACAGATGTCGTTGTCATGACAACAACTGTCAAGAGTGTTAGATTTTCAAAAGAACGCACTACAATAATTATTATATCTCTAGTTCTAATTAAGATAGAAACATGATTTAAACGTCATTTTAAGCAAATAAACATAGATAATTTTTTTAAATCATAAAAAAAATTTCAAAAATTTGACGATTGTTGTGTCCCGGACCCCCTTAACCCTATCGAATCTTAACTGTCATACAAACTTGTCTCAATGCTAATGAACATTACATACGTCATTTAGATTGACTTTGATCATTAGATTTAAATTTTAGCGAACAATTCAACTCAGGAAGCCAAAGAATGATTAGTCTTATGTAGTATGGAGGTTAAAGAAAATGTCAGATTTTCAGAACCTTTTAAGAAATTGGGGTTTGATAAAATGTCTACAATAATCATTGTGGAAACTATACTCATATTTTTTATTTAACTCTATCGAATACTTCTGTCATCAAAATGTAATTTCTGTCACTAACTGTCATTCTATTAATGAAGTTTAGATTCGTTATTTCGGTGGATTTTGATTGTTAGGGAGATCGTTAGGTTTGGATTTTAGCGAACAATTTTATTGAAGAATACAAATAATAATTAGTTTTGAAAGTAGGATAAAATATGTAAAGATAGGATTTAAAAAAATATTTTCCAGCAAATTTAATGTTACAATATCTACAACATATCTGGTAAAACTATTATAAACATTTTTAATTTAACCTATCAAATCCTGATTGTCATACAAATTTGTGTGAATATTAATAACTTTAATATGGACTTAAATTATTAGGTTTGTGGTGTGCGATAATATGTAATAGTGATCGTATGACGTTGCCACAGCTTCTTTCCTCTTGTGTGTATACAAGGTGATTTTTTTAACTGACACTATTCAGAGCCATTTGTAGCTCGATATAACAACCTCAATGGCACCAAACTCGGTATAGAGACTAATAATGACATAGGAAGTAAGATTCCTTGAAAAAAAAATTAGTTCCAAAATTCGCCGATAGGGATAATTATGGCATTGTACAAACTAATGTTCTAAACTTACGAAGAGCTGTGGACGCATTGCACTGATTAAAATAATACAGCTTCACCAGTAATGCGCGTTCTGGTAATGTGAGTCGCATATTTACTTGACCTGTCTCACTTCAGCTGAGAATGTTTTTCGGAGCTGTCTACATGTTTTTATAGCCCAAATTACTGGTGCTGTTGTCGCATACGAAAGCATAAATTTGCATTTTGTTTTAAAACCCGTGTTTAATGCTAATTATCTGTTTAGTAAGCTACAAAAAAAATTAGTTTCAAAAATCGCCGATAGTGGTATTTATGGAGCATAAATACCACTATCTCGGCGATTTTTGAAACTAATTTTTTTTTTCCTCACGGAATCCTACTTCACATCTCATTGTTAGTCTTCCATACCGAGTTTGGTGCCATCGCGGTTGTTAGATCGAGCTACAAGTGGCTATGAATAGTGTCAGTTTAAAAAAAAATCACTCTGTATTAGTGCGGAAATTTAGTCGATTCACTCTACCTTTTCTGGTTGCTTGTTGCTGGCATTTTTATTTTTGTAACCCTTTTTGTTAAATATTGTTTACTTATGTTAAAATAAAGATTTTGTTCGTAATTACCTTTTGAGTAAGTTTAAAAGGATATTAGGATAGTCATCGTTCAAGAATCCTATAGGTTTGAATTTAAAAAAAACAATTCGACTGTAGAAGGAACACAATTATTAGTTGGAGTTCTGGTGGCTGCACACCAACGGCGACAGCAACAGAGACAGACAACGTTTTGTCGCTCGTCTATGTTGCTGTTAAAAATGCCTTCACACAACAACTCCTATAGAACACCTTCTATAGGAGGTATTGCTTCACACCGGTAGCGACAGCAATTTATTTGCGCATGCGCATTATCTTCTTTTTCGAAAGCCTAACATTTATTTCCGCTTCTGATTCTGCAAGATGGCTGACAGATCACGTCTGCGTTTAGTAAAACTCCTTTTTGTTGTAACTAGTTATTCTACATGTTAACGTGTTTTCGTTTTATAACTGAAACTTCTTTTTTTGTTTTTGTTTTATCTTACATTAGTCTTTTCTCAACTCGACAAGAAGCTCGTATTGTTATTGTTTTTACAAATTAATCATGTTCTCTGTTTTTTACTGTTTTTTTTTTTGTTTAATAAAGTAACGTTAGCCGATTATCTCTGCTAAACACCGTCATTTAGAAAATTATGCAAACACTTTTACAGAGAAGACGAGTTTTTTTTAAGCTTCTTACTGCAGATGAAAGAAAGTAGTGTTTTGAAAACATCAAACAAAATCGGATCAGGAAAGGTGCTCAGGAATCTGACTGGCTTTCTTCATGGCGACAAAGACAAAAGTTGAACTTCCTCCAAGACTTAAAAATGCAGAGACAAACCGGGAGAAACAAAATTTGTTTGCAATACGCATGCGCAATAGCGAAGAGACATGCTTTTTGTCGTTGTCGTCGTTGGTGTGAAGCCACCTTTAGTATGGAATGAAGACAAAATATCGTGTTTCAAGCGTATTTCACAGTAATTGATATTTGTTACAATCACTACACTAAATCGGTTGGTTGGTTTGGGGGATTTATGGCACAAGGACCATATTTGGCTATGTTGCACCAGACACAAGACAAATACTATTAAGTAATGGACGCACATAATGAAAGCTTTACTGACACAGAAGATAGAAATACAATCAGGGATGAATGTACCTGTGCCGCCTACATATAGAAGGTTGCTAGTGCAGTGTGCATGCCCACTGAGCTGTCTGTCGTTATCTGGTTACACATCCGTGTAAATGAGCTTCGAACCATTTTACGATGCTTATGTGCTTTATCGATTCCGTAAACGAAATTGAGTCAGAATGACAGTAGCGTACCTTTAAATATCCCGTCGTTCGGTTAACCGCATGTTACGAGACACTCCTTGAATCTAATTATTCATTCGTTCTCTACAAAAATGCACTTTATTTTAACTGACTCGATACATATAAATATTTACACGGCTGCCTTATCAGACGTTCTTTTATGGAATAAACGCACAGATCAGAAAATGTGCGATCTCTCTCATCTGTTGACATTCTTATCAAACAAAATTAGACGAAAATATAATAGTAACTAGTGTGCCAACGACGATACGAAAATATAACAGTAATTAGTGTACAAACTATAATACAGAAATACAGAGGCTGTTCGCACATTTTTTAGACGATTTTGGTTAGCGGTAATAAAAAATATTTTCCTGCAAAAAAAAATAAATGCAGTTGTACTATGTTTTTAAAAGTCAAAATTATCGTCTGCGGCTTGAGAAGTTTGTTTTTATTCAAAATGGCGTTTTTAACGAAGCAGTGGTTCGAAGGCTATATTTATGCTCTTTCCGAAGAGAAATATTCATATTCCGTTACCTAAAAATGATGTAAGGGTCATGGTTTTGTGATATCTAAAGAGTCGATAGGTAATATCGTCAGCAAGAAAGGAAAAAACGACAAATTGGAGCCTCAAGTGGGACAAAAATTCCAAAAAAGTATCAATGGAAGAAACGGACATCTTCGACTATTGCAACGGTGCGTTGTTTAATGTTTAAAAAAATCCCCCTAGTCAAAGAACAGTTGAAAAATCATTAAAATGCTCGGTGTCTACTGTAAAGAAAATGATTAACGTTGATTTAAATCTTAAGAAAGCGAAAAATCGCAATGTGCATCGTCTTTCTCCAAAGCATATCGCTGAACGCAGGACACGCTGCCGAATTCTATATGAGAAACACTTATCCAAAGAAAAAAGGAAACAAATTGTCACAATAGATGAATCATGGGCGTATTTAAATGATTGCAGCAAAAAAAGAGACATTTATTATTATAAAAGGGGAAAAAATTTAAGTACATGGTTCACAGAATCGAAAGAAAGTTTTTCCAAGGGATTCATGATTGTTGCTGGTTTTTCATATAATGACAAGTTAAAAATAAAGAGAGTGGAAAAAATGTCAAGATTAACTCCAAATACTATCAGGAACATATTTTATTGTCAATTTTCTGAATGAAATACCATCGCTTTAGCCACAGTGCCATCAATCTGTGGAACTCCATCAAGACAAAGCTAGCAGTCACACATCAAAATCCACTGTAAATTTCCTAAACGAAATGGAACAAAAAACCGGTATCAAGGCCATACCCTTCGCTGATATCCCTACTAAATCTCCCGATGTATCACCAATATATTTTTGTGCTTTCGGACTTTTAAAATCTGCATTATCCAAACGTCGTCCCACAACCGTTACATGACTCTGGACAGCTGTTCTGGAGGAATGGGATAGAATACCTCTTCTGACACTTCAAAAGGCATTATTATCCTGGAAATTACGGTGTCGGAAGATAGTTCAGAATAAGGGGTAACAAATAGAACATTTAAAACACAAGAATTATATGTAATTTAGTTTTGTGAATACAATATGCATTGTCTAAAAAATGTGTGAATAGCCTCTGTAATTATCGCAGCGTTTGCACAAGAATAGTAAACATTTCCAAACACACAAAACATTTCTAGACTGTATCTTGTACAGAAAAAAAGTCTTAGGGATTTTAAAACACTTGTATCCACAAAAATAAAAGTCTGAGAAAAATGCATTTTAAGTTTTTGAAGTCATAAAACAAAAACTAATAATGCTTGTAGAGCTCTAATTTTTTAATATGTTATTTACCAACTTAAAAAGGGCCCTAAAACACTAATTTAACTCAATGTGATTGAATATATTTTTTAAATTCAAAATATTATTTTTTCCTATGATGAAAAACATTTGATGCGGCAGCGACAAATTATTTATCTAAATCCTAACTAAATATTTTCGAACCAAATATTTACCAAATTTTGATTACAATGCATTATATATAACAATCGTAATCGAATATTGGTTTTGAAAAAGACCTTTTTACCAATATTGGTTAGCTAGTAATGAGACTCGGAAGAGAACGCAGAACATAAACTAACAGATACGATTTTAGTAGTGAAAGTTGAAGATAATAGCCATTTCACCTAAGGAATTGATTTTATTCAAAAATATTTTTAATTAATTGTAAGGATGTAAAATTACATCAAAACAAAAACTAATTTAACCACGCCCCCTCCTCTAAGCTGTCAAATTTTAACTCTGACAACACTCAAAAAACTTCAAAAATCTTTAGAACTAATTGGATATCAGATCTAAAATTTTGAAGCAAGCTTCTCAACTGTATGGGCCATTGAAAAATGCAAAAAAAAAAAAAAATTGATATTTTTGTCATTTTTAGATTACTGTGTAGCCTTAACGTCGCACTGAGAAACACATCGGACTTTTTCGGGGAACAAACCCGAAGGTAAAATACCTTGAACACCACCACGTAATTTTGAATTATGGTGCTGACACGGTCACGTCTGTGTGTGCTGAAATTTCACTCTCCAAATCTCCACACCAATCCAAAGTGAGGATATTTCAGGCCATTATAATTTAACGTGCACCACCCACTTTGTACACGATGCTCTTGGGATGGATTCATACTCCCAACCCTCCGGTTGCTGTTCCGTTACTCTTACAACCTTGCTACCGCGTCTCCGGTTTGCAGGAGCTTCGATGTTGGTAAATTGTTCACCAATATCTTGATGACCAGATATCGAGTCATTAATAAAATTATGCATAGGTTGAAGAACAAGCTATCTCGTCGAAACCCCTTGGATCGTTAATCAAGTGTAATTGGAATATACATGTGTATTTCACGAGAGTCACATGATTTAACTTGACCCTTTAGGGTAGATGTGCAGTCCCAAATGGAACAGACTTTATAACCTCAAAATACCCTCATTAACCTTTCTAATGCTCTGACAAGATACAATACACAACAATAATGAACGGCACGTCAGCGGATTTGCATAAAATCTGACAACTTGGTTTTTTTTTTTTTTTTTTTTGGGGGGGGGATTCTTAATACGCTCTGGGACAGGGGCGCCGACTTCGGAAAATTATTGAGGGGGCCCAAGGAGTATCCGTAGCTTGGGGTGTACCCCCCCTCCCCCTTCCCCTGAAACTAAAAAAATCCTCTTTTGACCAAAAAGGCAACACGACATCCCTTCCTAATTTTTTTCGGCTACGTCTCTGGGAGGACCCGGCCACCAATAATAAAAAACGAAATAAAAATTGGTGCGTCATACTAATTTGGGACCGTCGCTGAACTTGCATGGCACATGTAACATTTTGTAAAAAAATTTCATATTTTTAAACCTTTAATTATTTTAATACTTTAAAAAAAAAAAAAAACTAAGAACATTTTGAAATCTTTAAATCCCATTCCAGGGAAATAAAAATTTATTTTAGAAAATTGTTTTTTAGTTTTAAAAGAATGGATTTAGGATTTCATGTCTGAGTGATTGGTAAACTTCGTTTAATATTTTTAAATATTTTTCTCCTCAAAATTAGGTAAATATTAATTGTACAATGCTTGTTCAGCGAACCAATAAAAATATATTTCACAACACTAGGATATAAAGATAAAAATACAACAATAAAACTGAATTTGAAAACAATAGATCAAGATTTGGAAACCAAAATTTTTATATGCTGATTTTAAATCAGTTATACCATAAAAAATACTCATGTATTATTTGAGAAATTTTAACAATTTCATACTTAATATGACAACATTTATATAAGTTATAAGAATAATAAAAAATTAAGTACAATAGATACCAACTTAGGTACACTAAATAAAAATAATTTTAATGAAAACCCCAATTTAAAACTCAAATCTTCAAAGAAAATCATCTTTATCTTAATTAAAATTTTAATTTAAAAAGCAGCAAATGTAGACTTTTGTATTCGATTTCGTTTAATGAATTCATTCACGAGAGGTCTAAGATTCAGTTCGTCTAAAACTGTTTGATGCGTATTTAGTATTGCTACATAATTTAAGTCTCTCTTGTCCCATTGTTGATCTTGGATAGGTTTTAAGACGACGAAGAGAACTAAAAGATCTTTCAGCTGTACAAGTTGTCACTGGAATGGTTTGCAACAGTTTCAAACATTTTTTTTTACTTCTGGAAAGAGATCTCCAAAAGCTTTGTCACTTAAAATGAACTCTTTCAAATTTTTAATTGAATCCAGCGAAACATTTCTTTGTTTGGAAATATCATGCAACATATTTAGTTGCAATAACAGCCGGTCACAATCCAAATCATCTTTGAAAAACTCTTTAGCACTTGGAAATTCCCCAGTTCCATTTTTCGCTGCTCGAACACACTATTCTTCGATGGTAACTATATTTTTTATTGCTGAAGATTCAAACCTTTCATTGAGGCAATTTAGTACAGTATCAGCAACTTACAGATATAGCTGTCTGTAAAAATCCTTTGGACTTGAAAATTTAAAATTCTGCGTTGAACTAAAGTTTTCTAAACGCTTTGGTACACTATGATGCCGAGGGAGTTTTGGTTCATCCACAACACTATCCTTTTCAGTGATACATTTTCCCAAAAACCTCTCAAAATTATCCCGTTTTTCATTAATTATTTCTGACAAACAAATAATTTTTTGGTTAATCTCGGAACCCCTATCTGAGAAGACTGTATCTGTTGGTTTACTTCTTCCACAGTTCTCATCACATAGCTGTATAAAGAAAAGGAGAAAAATGTTTTGAAATCGGACATATTTTCTAGATATCCGGAGCATTTTGCAGCAACATCGGAACGATCCGTTTCGGAGAAAACTTCAAAAAATTCCGCTAAATTAGAGTAGTTTTTAATAATAGAATTGATGCTTGATTCTCTCATTGTCCATCTAGTTGGGCAAAGTGGCCGTAATCCAGTTTTGGAATGGTTTTGGGTGGAAATCCTTGTCAAAAGCTCCATTCTTTTACCGTCTGAATTAAATTTTTTGACAGATTCATTGCATCCCTCATAGCAGGAAGATGCTTTAAACAGTCCAAAACTGCTAAATTCAAACTGTGTGCAGCACAGTGCATATAAAGTGCTTGAGGTTGAAGGTCTTTCAAAAGATTTTGCAACCCCTTAAATTTACCTTGCATTTGTGCGGCACCATCGTAGCACTCCCTCTTAATTTTTCGAACTTTAAACCTAAACGTGTGAAGGTATCCTTCACTATTTCAAACAGAGTATTCAGTATTTGGAGTAGTGTAATGGTGTGTAAATATCCACACGCACCAATACACTGCATTAGTATTAATTTCAATACTAATTTTATTCATAAATTGCGTTTTTTTTTTATTTATTAAAAATACGCACTACAGTGCTAAAATGTATTAAACCCAAATTCTACACTTGGCTTGTACTATTTTTTTTATTTCAAAGAAATAAAAATATTCCTAATTTAAAAGTATTTTATAGAGAATTTTTAAAGTTTTAAAAGTAACAGCACTTAAAATGTTTCATTCAAATTTTGGTTTCGGATAACCATGATCATAAAATATTCGTTCTTTTTCACAAAAACAGAAGTTTCGACAATTTTTTTTAGAAAGAAAATGTTACAAATTTGAAGATATATTTCATTCAAATAAAAATATTCAGAAAAATTCATGCATTGTAATTTAAATAATTTCTACTTCATACCCTTCGAATTTTAAAATTAAATGTTGACAGTGGCGGATCCAGTCTTCCTACCTTTTCGACTCAGAAAGCACTCATCTTTTTATTTTTACTAGTTTATCAATCTCTATTTAATTTAGTCATACAGCTCTATTTCATTTCTGGAATGCACGAATGACTATTCGCGGATATATTCTGTTCTGATATTCTTGTTCCGCGAATGACTATTCGCGGAACACGAATATCAGATCTCGAATTCTAAACATAATCAGAATTACTAATTAAAAACACGATGCCAGAAATCCTTTGAATTTAGAAATTTATCAGTCCGACAAATACTTACGAAGCAGGTAATCAAAACCGTTTGAGTAACTTCCATTTTTTAAATGGAAGTTACAGAATATCGGCATTAAAAAACGTAAGCTACATTTAAAAATACGTAAGAATTAATTATGTATATCTTTAATATTGATTAAAAAATATAAAACGCATAAAACAGAACTTACCTTTCTTTCACAAGACCAAACATATTCCGAGAGTGCAGCTTTCTGGAAAGAAGAGGGCAAAAAGGACACAGAGCAACAAATACAATCAGGTACTGTGCCAAAAACAGCAGCCTGAACGGTCGCTGGACTCTACGATTAAAACTTCTTGACCAAATTTCCCCCTTTAGGTACCCCATCTCGGTTTTCCTGGATGTCCATTCGTCCATATTGCAATTTCTGATAAGAAAAAACTCCGTCCCTTCCTTAAACTTAGTCGGACAACTTTCTGATGTTCTCAGAACAGAGATAATGACCACCCCACTAGTAATGAAACCTCACTCTTCGCTTTGGGGGTCATCCCAAGCAGGTCCCGATGAGTGACATATCTAATCATCCTTTGAAATGGAACTCCGGAAGCCGGTTCGCTGCAATACATAGTCCCCACATGTGGTCAGCCGACGGCTACCCGTTAGCGGTAACACTTTGTAGATAAAGTTTGGTGCCATCCACTATCGGTTCAAATGGAATTCGTTGAGATACAGATACTCAGAAAATCCATACTGAAAACGAAAACGTACTTTAAAATTATTGGGGGGGGGGGGGCTCAGTCCCTCCTCTAAAACATGGTTTGGGGGGGGGCTCGAGCCCCCCCCCCCCCCCAAACCCTATGAAGTCGGCGCCTATGCCCTGGGATCTTTGCATGTTGTTCCTGGTCAATTGAACGCCGACGCCTACATGAACATTTTGGACAGTCAGGTTCTTCCACCGCTCTTGCAATTTGATGGAATGGACGAATGTTACATCCAGGACGACGAAGCTCCATGTCATGTTGCAGCCTCTGTCAAGCAGTGATATCAAGATATGGATGTTAAACGCCTTTACTGGCCTACTCAGAGTCCCGACCTAAACACTACAGAACGTTTGTGGGACGAGTTAGAGCGACGCTTATGGACCAGAGAACCACGTCCGAAATCTACAGCTGATATGGAGACATTTTTGCAGCAGGAATGGACACTAATACCCATAACTGTGTCTCAAAACCTTGTTCAAAATATCCCCAGAAGGGCTGCTAGTATAATTGGAGGACTTGAGGGACCATCCCCCTATTAAAGCATGTATTCTTTCCCTTATACCTTCACATATTGCAGTCTTGTCCATTATTGTAGGGTAGAGTATGTCAGTGTTATTATATACCTATAAAATGTTGAAAATATAAACTTAATTAGAATTAATAGAAATTATAGAAACTTTAATTATACACAACCCTACAATAATGGATCGGACGCCAGCGGATTGGCATAAAATTGGACTACATGCTATTGGTTGTTGCTCGTGGTATGGCCTGGGACCTTTAAATGTAGTTCCTGGTAAATTGAACACCGAAACCTACATGAAATTTGGGACAATCAGGTTCTTCCTACGCTCTGTCAATTTTATGGAATAAACGATTGTTACTTCCAGGATGACAACGCTCCAGGTCATGCTGCAGCCTCTTTCAAGCAGCGGTATCAAGATATGGATGTAAAACGTCTTCCCTGGCCTGCTCAGAGTCCCGACCTAAACCCCATAGAACATTTGTGGAACGAATTAGAGCGACGCTTACGGACCAGGGAGCCACGTCCGAAATCTACAGCTGAGCTGGTGACATTCTTGCAGCAAGAATGGACATAAATACCCATAGCTGTGTATCAAAACCTTGTTGAAAATATGCCCAGGAGGGTAGCTAATGTAATTGCAGCTCTTGGGTGACCATCCCTCTATTAAAGCATGTATTCCTTATACAATCACATCTTGCTGTCCGGTTCATTATTGTAGAGTAGTGTATATGGACTATATAGGTGCGGTTTTATTTACAAATGACGAGGTACCTTGTGATGTTAAATGTATCTTATTACAACACGATTTAGATAGGTAGTTCATTAACGTCGCACTTGGGCAACGGCAGACAATTGACGAAGGTCCGTAATAAAACCCAAAGAGAAACAATTCGCAACCCTTCCGTACTAATCCGTTACTTTTCCAACCGAGTTACCGCGGGCTGCAAAGAAATGGGAATTTAAGAAAATATATCTAATCAGAAAAAAATATTTTTCTTCCAACAGAAGTGGCCAAAATGTGAAATACAACGTAAAGTAATAATGCTGCTTTCTCTTACTTCTAAAGAACAAAAGTTTCCAACAAAACACTTTCCAAACTGGAAGACTAATCTAAGTTGTAGTTCTTTTCGGACATCATAGGTCAGTTGTCCTTTTGGAAGCTTGTTTTTTTCTGTCCGTGAGCCTGCATTGTTGGATGCTTAGTTGAGAAGTGGAAAGTAAAGTTTACTCTCCATTGTCCGCAGCTGCTGTCGCTTTGTAGAAAGCAAATGGAATGTCTTTATGTTTTGTCAACAGTATAAATGGTTAGACTCTAATAACAAAAGCGTTAAAGAGATCTATTTGGAGTTAAAAAGTACTAGTTCAGTATACCGTATCGTAATGAACCAAATGTAACATGACTTGATGGGAAAGTATTATGGTCTAAAAGAAAAAAAAAACTAAAAATCAGGTAGAGTTCTTTTGCAGTAGATATTTTTCGAAATAAAATGAGGCAGGATAAATGAAAGTATGTGTACTGTTTTTAGAATTTATACATTGATTCACTTGAATTTCGGAATCAAAACTAAGTTTTAATTGGAATACTCTCAATCAATAAATATTTTCAGATGTCCATTGTAGGTAAATGCGTTTTGTTCTGCACTCTGATTTTCCTCCTTAATATTTCACAGTAAGTTTCTTTCGAAATAAAATGAAAGCAGGAGAGAAGAGTATGTGTGATGTGAACTGTTTTTAGAATTTATATATCCATTGAATTGGATTTCAGGTATTATACAAAGTTCTGATTGAAGGACTGTCAATCAATAAATATTTTCAGTATGGCCATTGTTGGAACGTGGGTTTAATCTTTCACATTGATTTTCTCCTTTAATATTATACACTATGTTTCTTTCCAAAAAAAATTGAAGCAGGATTGTTTAAGGTGTGTGTGGTGTGACCTATTTTAAGAATTTAAACATCGATTGAATAGAATTTTGAAACCTAACTAAATTTTGATCGAAGTACTATCAATCAATACATATTTTCAGTTTGCTCATTGTTGTTACGTGAGTTTAATTCTGCACTTTGATGTTCCCCATTAATATATGGCACTGTCGTGGCTCAATGGGTATGTCCACTGCGCTAGAAACCTTCGAGTTGTTGGCGGAACAGGTTCAATTACGGGCATTTGCATTCCTCCCTGGGTGTATTTCTTTCTTCTGTGACGGTAAAATTTCCAATGTATTTTTGTCTCGTACTAGATATTGTATGTCTTGTATATGGTGCAGCATAACCAAATATCTCCCTTGCAACATAAAACCCTAAAATCCAATCAACCAATCATTAATACGTATTACAGGGCAGATTTTCGCCTAAGTGTACACGACTCTACAATAATGGACCGAACAGCAAGGTGTGATGGTCTAAAAGAAATAATACATGCTTTAATGTGGGAATGGTCCTCCACGTACTACTATTGCACTAGCAACCCTTCTGGGCATACTTTCAACAAGGGTTTTATACACAGCTATGGGAATTTGTGTCCATTCCTGATGCAAGAATGTCGCCAGCTCAGCTGTAGATTTTGGACGTGGTACGTACACGTCGCTCTAACTCGTCCCACAAATTTTATATGGGGTTTAGGTCGGCACTTTGAGCAGGCCAGGGAAGACGTTTTGCACCCATATCTTGATACTACTGCTTGACAGAGGGTGAAACATGGCATGTAACGTTGCCGTCCTGGAAGTAACATTCGTCCATTCCATGAAATTGCCAGATCGTAGAAAGAACCGGATTATCCAAAATGTTAATGTTGGCGTCGGCTTTCAATTTACCATGAACAAAATGCAAAGGTCTCAGGCCATACCATGAAAACCACCCCCCCAAACAAGTAGTTGGATTTAATGCAAATGCGCTGGCGTCTGGTCCATTATTGTAGGGTAGTGTATTTAGATAATTTAGATAAGTCCAATTCTGTGAATGTATGAATTCTAAGTACAGTTCATACAACACTTCATCTATCCTAAATCCATCCATAATATTTACTCGACTGGAGATAGCCTCGACAAGTCATCTTGACATTAGAAGAAAATTGACCAGATCATTTTATACGAAATATCTCGCCATTAACAAAATTGGTCCACGATTCATAATTCACATACCAATATTTATAAATTTTAGAGTCACGACATACAACGTACACCAGCCCCCTAAACACACTACAGTCTTCGGTCGGATTCAAAGTTGCAACCCTCCGGTTGCTAATCCGTTACACTTCCAACCGTGCAATCCTTGCCCGTTGACAATGTGTAACAGGGTTTGTTTCAAAGACTGGTCGCTACAGAGCAGTTTTCAACGTGAAGGTAAACCACCAATAGGGTTAAATCTGACATCATGGGTTACGAGTGACCCTTTCAACGGCTCTTCTACTGATGCAGCCCATTTCTTATTATTCATAAGCACTTTATGCTTTATTATACATGTCAAAGTTTGGAAATTGAAAAACAGTGGTAGACCAGTTGGACGTGTATCGGATTACCAACAAGATAGCTTCGAGTTCGAATTAGGAATGCGACATCGACAGCAAAACATCGATGTTTTGAAACATCGATGTTCAAAATTAAAACATCGATATTGATAAAACATCGTTGTTTTTAAAGATCGATGTTTTTAAAACTCAGTGTATTTAAACTATTTTCCCCATTTCTTAAAACTGGTTTAGCAACTAAGGATCAACATCGACAGCATAACATCGATGTTGATAATGCATCGCCCCCAAACTATCGATGTTTTTAAAATTCAGTGAATTCTAAAATTTTTCCCCATTTCTTAAAACTGTTTTAGCACCTAGTGATGATACATCGACAGCAAAACATCGATGTTCGAATTTGAAACATCGATGTTGATAATGCATCGCCCCCAAACTTTCAATCTTTTTAAAATTCAGTGCATTTAAATGTTTTACCCCATTTCTTATAACTGGTTTAGCAACTAGTGATGTGACATCAGCTCCAATACATACATGATTTTTATAAAACATAAATGTTTTGAAGACATAGATGTCGTATCACTACTTTTCAGACCCTTCACCTTTGGTCACTTTGGTCTAAAAGTATGTTCAATTTGCTGATTATGAAAATTATGCTACTTGTTTTTTTTTTTTTTTAATTTTTTAACGGTAGTTTTTTCATTTAAAAATAAAACATCGACAAGTATAAACATCGATGTTACAAAAACACCCATCCCAATACATCGATGTTTTGAAAACATCGACATCGATATAGCATCCCTAGTTCGAATAAAATCAAAGAAGTCGTGTCCGAGGGGGGACTGGTGCACGTTAAATCTCTCGAGGCCTTAAATGTCCTTATGAACAGCGTGATGCGGAAGTGTCGAGAGTATGGTGCTAGATCAGGTGTTGCCTCGTCATCTGAGCGTGGTTCAAACTTACGTGGTGCTATCCTGAGATATTTCCTTTCAAATTTGCACCCGGTCCGTCACAAATAGCTCGTTGTGTTGCTCCACTGCGACGTGAATCAAACTACCTACCTGATAATTGAAACTATTGTTTCATATTTTTCTGTGCTTCCAAACAAAGTATATGTGCTGTCTGGAGTTTAAACGGATGTTAAAACGATATGTGTATGAATTTATATCTAACAGTCTAGGTCAGTGATCGATACACCATTGTTATGGATCGATAGAAAAATCGAATCAGATATTGTGACAGTATCGAATGTAACTTACAAAATGAACTGAATGAACTGTCAGTTGTTTTTTAAGAACTACACTTCTTTTAACTTGCATTTTCAAGGTCGCACATGGTTGAAGCTGCTTTCAGCCATGTTGAATTCATTCTAACAAAACCAAGAAATAAGCTAGATGTAGAATTCCGGGGTGATTTAAGTCTGGTACTTACTAAGTTTGAACCCAACATTGTTAATCTTGTCACGAAGCACATTCTTCACTCGTACAAGGTTAATGAACTGCATACTAATTTCAACGAATATCTTATTTTTATTCTTAAAAGGAATATTGTATAATTGTTATTTTGTTATCAAATAAATTTTAAATTTAATATATTATGTATCTGCGAAATAAATAATATTAAGGAGATGTTTATTTTCAAGTTCGCACATGGTTGAAGCTACTTTCAGCCATGTTGAATTCATTCTAACAAAACCAAGAAATAAGCTAGATGTAGAATTCCGGGGTGATTTAAGTCTGGTACTTACTAAGTTTGAACCCAACATTGTTAATCTTGTCACGAAGCACACTCTTCACTAGGACAAGGTTAATGAACTGCATACTAATTTCAACGAATATCTTATTTTTATTCTTAAAAGAAATATTGTATAATTGTTTTTTTGCTATCAAATAAATTTTAAATTTAATATATTATGTATCTGCGAAATAAATAATATTAAGGAGATGTTTACTTACTAAGTGTCTGGTACTTACTAAGTTTGAACCCAACATTGTTAATATTGTCACGAAGCACACTCTTCACTCGTATAAGGTTAATGAACTGCATACTAATTTCAACGAATATCTTATTTTTATTCTTAAAAGGAATATTGTATAATTGTTATTTTGCTATCAAATAAATTTTAAATTTAATATATTATGTATCTGCGAAATAAATAATATTAAGGAGATGTTTATTTTCAAGTTCGCACATGGTTGAATCTACTTTCAGCCATGTTGAATTCATTATAACAAAACCAAGAAATAAGCTAGATGTAGAATTCCGGGGTGATTTAAGTCTGGTACTTACTAAGTTTGAACCCAACATTGTTAATCTTGTCACGAAGCACACTCTTCACTCGTACAAGGTTAATGAACTGCATACTAATTTCAACGAATATCTTATTTTTATTCTTAAAAGGAATACTGTATAATTGTTATTTTGTTATCAAATAAATTTTTAATTTAATATATTATGTATCTGCGAAATAAATAATATTAAGGAGATGTTTACTTACTAAGTGTCTGGTACTTACTAAGTTTGAACCCAACATTGTTAATCTTGTCACGAAGCACACTCTTCACTCGTACAAGGTTAATGAACTGCATACTAATTTCAACGAATATCTTATTTTTATTCTTAAAAGGAATACTGTATAATTGTTATTTTGTTATCAAATAAATTTTTAATTTAATATATTATGTATCTGCAAAATAAATAATATTAAGGAGATGTTTATTTTCAAGTTCGCACATGGTTGAAGCTACTTTCAGCCATGTTCAATTCATTCTAACAAAACCAAGAAATAAGCTAGATGTAGAATTCCGGGGTGATTTAAGTCTGGTACTTACTAAGTTTGAACCCAACATTGTTAATCTTGTCACGAAGCACACTCTTCACTAGGACAAGATTAATAAACTGTGTACTAATTTAAACGAATATCGTTTTTTTTTTCTTAAAAGGAATATTGTATTATTGTTATTTTATTATCAAATAAATTTTATACTTACTGTATTATGAATGTGTAATATTAAGGATGTCAAAAACATATCCTTTTGATTTTAAGTCAATATAATAATAAATGCTGTAGTATACTATGTAACAAAAAATAAGCAATCTAAAATCTCACATAAGGGTCGTTTTAGCTTGTCCTATTATACTTAAATAATAGGGAATAATATAAAATAAGAAGGTATTTTAATAACGTCGTTCTGGTGGAACACAACGAGCTATTGACGACGGTTCGACATCAATCCCAATAGGAAAGGACCGAGGACAACAACAAGTAATTTTGATCCACGGTTAGATGACAGGCAATACCTAAGCTGGCACCTCACTCTACAAACATTTTTAACATAGAGGGCACTAATAAGAAGTCAATAAACTCATGAAAGAGTTGACGGTCAAAGTCATTTAGCGACCCTGGTTTAGGTACTATCAATCAACCACGAGAACTGGTCCAGACTCAAAGTCTACGCAATGGTTGTCACTTTAGAGAAAGGATTCGTAAATATTTGTATTTTAAGTTAGGAATGCTTTGGGTAAAAACATATTGATTTCTGAGCACACGTAACTATTTGTGAAACCTTTAAGTTTATCTAAACTATTTCGATTCAATTTGACATTTGGCATTATCACGGTCAATAAAAACACTAGAAAATACTTGGTAACGAATTTTTTTTTTAACTATAATCGATCTGAACAAATAATTAGTTTCTTGTAAAATGTTTTTTTTTTCTTCTTTTTCTCTGGGCTTTATTAGAATTATTTTTGAACAATTTGTAGTATTTCCAGGTAGAAAAGAAATATTGCTTTATTTTCTGTTACACTGGCTAAATATTTTTCTACATTTTTTTAGTTAATATTTTACAAGTTTATTTCTTCGTATTCGTTTTGTGCTATAGAAAATGGATAAAAAGTCGAACAAGAATAAAACGTTAATGGACGAATTAAAACGTCTATAAAAAGCATAATTCGCCAAATTAATCGGAAAGCCGGAAGTTAGCTCAGAAATTTCTATATTCAGATTAAAAAAAATAACATCACAAAGCTGGAGTTGAAATAAATCAAAAACAATTTTCATTAATTTCGTTCAACGAATTTGTAAAAACATTATGGCAGCAAAGGAAACATTCAATTCTCCTTTGAAAAAAATGCTGAAAAATAATTTTTTATCGTCTCAAACCATGAAAGCATTCATTACCCTTTCATTTTAAAGAATGTTCTTTATCGATAAGCTATTCGAAAAAGAATGAACTGAAAAAACTGCGTAACTTTGATAAGTATAGATCATCGTCAGAAAATATTTTAAGAGAAATAAAAATAACCAGACAACATGCGAATTAAAAAAAGTTTTTTTTTGTTCTATTTTTAACAATAAAAACCAAACCGATCATCTTAAAAAAAAACTTTTGTCATCAAAACTTTAATCAGTTGCTAAGGAATAAAATTTTCAATTTTATTTTCATTTAAGTATTTAGAAATAGAATACCAAATTTAAATATTTCCTATAACAATTGTAAATAGAAGTAGATGATCACAAAGACGACAAGTAATATATATATATATATATATATATATATATATATATATATATATATATATATATATATATATATATTGAGCTTTTATGACATAAAGAATCTGATATTAGAAATTAGAAATGAATGAAAATAATTTAGATAATGTTCTAAGCTAAATTTCGTGTTATATTGAGAAATAATTTATTAACGTAATATTCCTTCAAAACTAACATTCAAGTAATGCTTTATCATCCAAGAATTGTTATATGCAGTAAATAAGAAACCTGACAATTCTGTCATTCTAGTCAAAAAGGCTTGGTTAGGATTTATGGCAAAGCGCCATATTTGACCAGGCTACGCCAGACAGGCTACTACATAAAATGTCAAGTAATAGACATCATCATAGTTTTTCTAATGAAATAGATGGCCCATGTGTTCGCAGCTTTATATTATTTCTTTCAGTTGCTCGTTTTGAAGATGTGTCTCTTGGTTCTGGATTAAAAAAAAAACGAATCATAAACTATTGATTGGCTTAAGTGGTTATCCACCGTGATCAAAAGACCTAGTTTGAACTTCGTTATCCAATAGACTATGTCGATTCGTAAACAATCAAGCGGGATTTCTGCCGTGTCGGGAGTTCTTGAGCATCAGCTCTCTAACTCCGGAGAAACTTGAATGCAGAATAGTTGGATGTATTTCTGAACATTCTTGAGATGGGGCGCTCTTGAGGCAGGGTCCAATCAGGTTGCTTGGTGGGATCATGGGACGAAACTAACATAACTCTTGTGCCAGGATGTAAGATGCAATGAAGGTAGTAAAATAAGGGAATTAAGAAATGGCTGCATAGCAGCTTGAATTTAACATAGCAGTAATTTGAGAATTAAATATAATCCAGAGATTATATTACAAACTAAGAATTTAAATATACGGGGTTTAGGAAGGCCGTGAACATTTCATTCGACGAAATACATATCTGGGGATTTGCTGTATAGAAGTATTATCAATAGTCTCCAAATTGACGAAAAATTTAAGGGCAATTTTATTGAAAAATTTACGAAGTTCTAACACATTCAGGTCCTTACGAATTTGAACGTTCCGATAGAACCAGGGTGCATTTAAGATTTTCCTGAGTGTGGAATTTTGAAGAGTTTCAAATTTTCGTAAGTGCGTTTTAGCTGCATATCCCCATACCTGGCTGGCATAGCTGATAATTGGTCTTAGCATGGTTTTGTAGATGATCACTTTGGTTTTAATAACGGGCTTTATCATTAAGAGATCTTACAACAGCCACTCCGCCCAGATTTTCTCAGTATATTTCAGCAGAAGATCGATGATAGATATACACCTTGAAGGAAACTTTAATGACACAGTAGAGAGAAATGCCTCCAGACGGGAATCGAACCTGACAGCAAATCTACCTGCACCGCCTACAACTCGTAGGTTTTGCTAGTGCTAAGGACATACCCATTGAGCCTCAACCCTGCACTAGTCAAGGAGCTAAAAGACTGCCACAATTCGTACTTCAGACTCCAATTAAATCGACCGATACAAACTTCAATGAAATTTCGCTCTTAAACTTACAGTTTTTTGGATGATACATAGGTAAGTATTTTACTTAACATCGCACTAGAGCAACACAAAGGGCTAGTGGTGACGGTCCGGGAGGGTATTTGATGCCAAGACAAATTTTACGTGCACCAGCCTCCTTTTTCGGCGGTACCGACCAATCTGTATAGTGGTTAAGGTGTTAGCCTCTAGATCGGAAGGTTCCTGGTTCGAATCCGGGTTCGGGCATGGATGTTTGTAAACGTATGGTGTAGAGGCGGCTGGTGCACCTTAAATCTGTCGTGGCCGAAAGTCCTCACGTTGGGTTGGCGTGGAAGTTTGGAGAGTGGGGTGCCAGCTCAGGTGTTGCTTCGTCATCTGACCGTGGTTCAAAATTACGAGGTGTTGTCCTCGGATCTTTTCCTTAAGGGACTGATCCCGGACCGTCGTCAATAGCCCGTTGTGTTGCTCTAGTACGACGTTAACTAAAATTACCATTACCATTACCTTTTTCGGCGGTATTTGAGTTGGATTCGAACTCACACCCCTCTAATTGCAAAATCCTTTACTTTTTCAACCGGGCTTCCATGGTTTCAATATGTAAGAGAATTGAGACAGCATAAATAAAATTTTCGTAGACTGTTTTGTTTACGACTAAATTTCTCTTTTCGATAAGCTTTAACAAAGAATTATATATACTTTTACAAATATTCTTGTGGGGTACCAGTTAATTGAATAACATTATTAATTTCTTCGGATGATTTGGTTTTTAATGTCTCAAACATGCGTGGGAGGAGGCATGATGAAGCTTTCAAAAGTGTGCTGCATCTGTTTTCTGTCAGTTATAGATGTAACGTAAATGTCTATCCTACAAAAACGTAACAAGTGGTATTTGTCCAACCCCACTCCTGTCAAAATCAGTTGCTGTAATAAGTATCGGATTTTTAGAGCAGCTTACAGATCAGTTTAATAACCCATAATGTTTTGACCTAATCGGTTAATTGACATAACTTATTCACGGTTGAAATTTCATAAGTACTTACTTAAGCACACAATTTTGACAGGTGAAACACGAGTTTTTCTGATGGAATTGTAATTGCGTCGATAGCGACGTTGTCGTGAGCAGTGTATGAAATTGAAAGCTGCGCCACGTATTTCAAACACTATTCATACTAAATGAAATTCAAATGTATCATTCACTATTCAATACAGTACTATATAAATGCAAACCCCAAAACAAATCGTTAAGGGGTAGTCTTTATATTAAATTTTGCACAGACAACAAAATTTATTATGGAAATACTAGATTTTGATGCCAGAATCAGATTATGCATCGTTAAGTAACTCTAAATATGAAATTTTATTAACTTATTATTTACTTTTATTAACTTATATTATTTACTTCTATTAACATATATTATTTACTTTTATTAACTTATATTATTTACTTTTATTAACTTATATTATTTACTTTTATTAACTTATATTATTTACTTTTATTAACTTATATTATTTCATTTTATTAACTTAATCTTAGTGTATAACTTTCTTTATATCTACAGATATTCAATCCTAAATTTGGTGTCAATTTAAGGGACCATCTCCACATAGGAATTTGCTATTCGTAGATCGTGATTAATTGTAGCTATTGCTATCTGAATTTTAAATTTTAACACTATTTCAAACATATTTTTCATCGATCTGAGATTTATTATCACTATACAAGTGGGTACAAATGATTTGAGAGTTACACTATTATATTTAATATGCAAGAGCAATCGATCATAGATTTATCATACGAGGTCGGTCATACGTTTATAAACTTTTGATTCTCCTCTTAATAATGTGGAAAAATTAATGTAGCGCAAAAACTAACCATCGGAATGAGCTGAAATTTTGGTTGTCCATATTAGAAACTATTTTTAATCGATTTCCTATCAAAACATAATAAGGTTCATATTCATACTTTTATCAAACATTAATTTAATAATAATTTAATTTGCAAACCAATAACTATTTTTAAAATAAAACATTAGATGGGATATGTTTCGTTTGCTTACCACTAACATGGTACAAAATATCAGCGCTATAAAAATGTCATTTAGGAAGATATCCATGGAAGTCTGAGAAACTGGTTTAAAACCCGTTAGAAGCACCAATCTTTCAGTATTAATATCTTCGAAACGGCAAGACCTAATGACATGAAATTTCTTATCTAAAGTGTTGAATGTAGATATGAATTCGAAATTATGTTTCGAAATTGGTGTTTACCATTCGAAATTATGTTGGTACACAATTTAATATAAAGACGCCCACTTATGCGAATATTATGAATTTGAATATACAGGAGATGTTTGTTCCTGTCAAACGCCATCTTTGAATTTTCTCTAGTGTCAAAATTGCTTACATGAAGAGGGTTGGTTTTTTTCCGCCACTACATGTGGAGAAGGAAAATCTCGAAAATATAAATATAATAACTCTGTCTGTATTGATTAACTCGAGTAATTCAATATCCCTCATTCACACTTGATGGATTTAATACAATATGTTGTCTACTTTTCGATAGCATTCATACAAAATAAATTTGATTTGGTTAGAGTCTTGTGTTTTTCGGGAAACAGAATAGAATGATAATAAAACCTAATTCAGCATTATGCCTCGAGGTGAAAAAGGTTCTTTAAAATATCTTTGGATCTGAATTCTTAACAAAACAATATCGTCTATTGGCTTGAATATTGAAGAGATGTTATTCTGTACAACTGATTTATCCTGATCTTTGAGACAATATTCATGGCTTTTTTTAAACCTCCTTGTGCATGGTCCAAGGCCTAATGCTCGTCTTTTATGCCTGTTGGAAAAATGTATATTTGCAACATTGCATTATACAAGAAATTGTATCACAAAAATACGCGATTTGAAAATAAATGAAAATATTTTTGTTTAAAAGCCTAAGATACTGTGCAGTTTATTTTTTATGTCGAAAGTTGCCCTGGGGTTGTTGTCTTTACAATGTATCTCATGAGCAAAAATGACAGGATCTCGTCATAAAAAAATCGCCAATATATTAAGGTAAGATGACTCGTCATTAGCGGAATTGGTTAAGATTTGATATGTTGTCGAATCACACGGATAGTTAAAAACCACTTTAAACCCTTGGGTGACAGTTAACACTGGCAGTAACATCAATATGAGTAAACGTTTATTAAAACACTAGCTGTATAAGCCAGCGTTGCTCGGTATTAAAATATGACCGCAAAATAACAACTGTCAACAGAAAAAAAAGACACAATTTATGTAAAAGTGGACAACATTAACAGAAAACAGTACGCATAATTTGTTCACCTACCACATCTACCAATATCTCAAAAGCCTTGTGTCTATCAACCATTTTAAAACATTGACGACTCGACAGCAGATAAAGTGTTCATAGTGTAATTTAAATATGAAAGATAGGTACATAGTTCACGTTGCACTGGAGCAAAATTTAGCTAATTATTACATGCTTATATGTACGAGAAGCTTTTGTTGTAAAGTTAAGTACAGATGGCGCTATTGGTTTCGTAAAGGAACGAGGTTGTTGGACGTACTTCATACTAGATATCCGGAAATAAAAATATTTGTCCTGTAGATTGTTTGTTTGCATATGTTTAGTGCAAAAATCTTTTTCTAACTCTTAGTTTGTAGAGTTCGTGTTTGAAACTTAGGTTTCAGTAAAGAACTGTGCGGTTTGTTAATTGTACGGTAGAATCCGACCACACTTTCATGCTAGTAACGTTGTGTACGTCAGAATGTAAAACTGCACTACAGATAAGTCCGTCCCGTTCCAAAGACGTTAAATAAATGTAGACTGAGCATTTCGATCGAAATTAACTTTAAAAATCGTGACCAACGTATCGACTAGTTGTCACGTGATCGTTTAATCAAAAATTGATTTGTGTCACCAATATGTTTTTCTCTCGATTCGCCCCGCACTGGATTTTATGAATACATTGCTGCATGAAGCACATGGCCCCCGAAAGGCGCTTAACCTCTGTTGTTGACAATGGAAGCTTGACAAAATGGAGTTTTTTCATGTAAAATATATTGAACTTGCCAGACGTCTTGAGAGGTTTTCGGGTAACGCTATTGGGTGTGAATATTTCCATAAGAATGATGATTTTCTCCAATGGGCAGTTGGTGCTTCATGGAGTATGTTCATAACAAAGGAGACGCCACCGACACAGTTTAAAATGTTTATATTTTCCTCAAATAGGTGAAGGACTCCTGAAATGATCTCCAACGAGTAATAGTGGGAAATCGACAGATTATTTCACAGGACATTAGAGAACGCCTGTCTATTGTTTTACCTTCTGATTGGTCCATATGGCATTGAACAGTATGGCGATTTCATCACATTTGTCACCTCTCTATAGAAATGCTCGTTCAAACATCGACCCTGTCATGATATGTTATATCTCCAAAGGAGGAAATAAGATCATAAATCGCCAAACTGAAAGTTTCACAGAGCAGTCAGATGACTACTAGGCGACATGTTGGTTGAGAAGCTAATCTCAATAGTAATGCTCAGTCTACTCATATTTCACGTATATGGCCCATTACCTGCTGCAATCCACTTCTTTCTGGCTTCTTTTCTGAAGCTAAAATACCAAACTGATTCATCTTGTAGACACTAGTAGTAATTGCGTATCATTTGAAATTTTTAGAAAATTTTGGCGTACCACCAGTTTTATATGTTTTTTTAAACATTTCTATGTCAGAAAAGTGCTCAATGGCTTGTTTTTAATTTAATTAATATACTAAGAAAGCTTCATATTTTATGATTAGTGCACTTGTATTTCGTACTAATGATGTTTTAATAAAGGAAAAATAAAACGATTATTGAAAATTACAGTTTTAGTTTTTACTGACAGGTCTAAAAATAAATAATTTTAAATAATTAGTACAAAATAAGCAAACAAATATTAACAAAATCAAAAATCAATTTTTAGTGCGAAACATATTGTTGTCTGTCTTTTATTAAAATATCAACATCAGAAGCAATGGAGCTCAACTTCACTCTTAAGACCTCTTCAATACTTACTCTGTTTCAATATTTATTTTTAATACACAAATGTTCAGAAAAATCAAAAGCGATATCAACGTAATTCCGCCGAGGTAGCCATTGAATAGAAATAGATAATCAGCACCAAAGTTTCTCTTTAAATAATGTACTACTGTTAGCGTCATTCATTACAGTGTAATAAAAACGTTAATCTCAAAATTAATTTGATATAATCCCATTTTTCCTATAACGTGGTTGTCATTACTTAAAAATCGAACAAACTTCGCAGAATATTTGGGTCGCTCGTATCATCCTTGCGTACCACCTGAAACGTTGTCGCGTACCACCAGTGGTACGAGTACCACCTGTTGAGAATCCCTAATCTAGTGTATAGGTACACCTTAAATAAGCCGGCCTAGTGAATTGTTCACAGAAAAGTCACGCCACTACCAATCGACCTGTTCATCACTTTTTCCTAAGCTCATCTTAATAGAATGCTCTGTTAACTTATATTTCACGTCTATGGTGAATGCCCGTCCTTATCCATTTCTCCCTGGTTTCCTTTGTGACGCTAGAATACAAAACTGATTCATCTTCAGAACACTTCCACCTCTGAAGTACTTGATCAACACTTTTATGTTATACAGCACTCCAAGCCGTCTCTGACAATTCACCGGAGACAGCTAACATTCTAAACGAATAGAAATCGCTTCTGTACAGAGTATTAGTAGGGACATTGAAAAAGTGCATCCCTCCGGAACAAGAAAACAAACGACACACACTTGAATTCCCCTGTTAACGCCAACCCTCGAACTGCATCATTCATGAAGATTTCCGGGGCCTCCTGCAATTCACTTCTTAATTTCCATTGTCTGAGAGTTCAACTCCGTCGTCCACCAGAGCGCTAAAAGCAATTCTATTTTAGGTCTTTCAATTCCATTCTTTGTGATGTAAGGAAGAAGGCGAGTAATCGAGATGATAGGAATAAGCATGTAAGGTAATAAAAGTAAGGTAAATAAGGTATTTATAATTACCGTCGTACTAGAGCAACACAATGGGCCATTGACGACTATTCGGGATCAATCATCTCAGGGAATGATCCCACAACAACACTATTTAATTATGAACAGCGCTCAGATGACGAGGCGACACCTGAGCTGGCACCCCACTCTCCAAACTTCCACACCAACCTCACGTGAGGACTTTCGGACATGACAGAACTAAGGTACACCAACCGCCTCTACACCATACGCCGTCCAACCGGTATAGTGGTTAAGGTGTTAGCCTCTAGATCGGAAGGTTCCTGCTTCGAATACGAGTCCGGGCATGGATGTTTGTAAGCGTATGGTGTAGAGGCGGCTGGTGCACCTTAAATCTTTCGGGGCCGAATGTCCTCACGTTGGGTTGGTGTGGAAGTTTGTAGAGTGGAGTGCCAGCTCAGGTGTTGCTACGTCATTTGATCGTGGTTCAAAATTACGAGATGTTGTTCTCGGATCTTTTCCTTAAAGGATTGATCCCGGACCGTCGTCAATAGCCCGTTTCGTTGCTCTTGTACAACGTTAACTAAAAATTACTATAACCATTACCATAACCTACACCATACGCTTGCAAATATCCATGCACTGACCCGGATTCGAACCGGGAATATTTCAATATAGAGGCCAACACCTTAACCACCAGACCGGTTGGTCGGCTAAAAACAAATACAATTCAAGGTAGGTAGGTAGTTAGGTATTTTAATTAACATCGTACTGGAGATAAACAACAGACTATTGTTGACTGTCTTTGAATAATTACCGAGGACAACAATTGAGCTGGCACCACACTCTCCAAACCTCCACACCACGCAAACGTTAGAACATATGAGATCATGATAGATTTAACGTCCACCAGCCCCCGTTTTACACAACTCACAACCCACCATTTGTTTATTCCGTTACTCTTGCAACCGGCCCACCGCGACTTAATTCAAGACACGATAATTTTGTTTTTAACAAAGATTTCACAACCGCTGGGAAATTTTTTAATTAACGTCATACTAGAGCAACACAACGGGCTTTTGACGACGGTTAGGGTATTTGGTAATTTTAAATTAACGTCATGATTGATCAACACAACGGGCTATTGACGAAGGTTAGGGTAATTGGTAATTTTAAATTAAAATCATACTAGATCAACACAACGGGCTATTGACGACAGTTATGGTAATTGGTAATTTTAAATTAACGTCATACTAGATCAACACAACGGTCTTTTGACGACGGTTAGGGTAACTGGTAATTTTAAATTAACGTCATACTACATCAACACAACGGTCTTTTGACGACGGTTAGGGTAACTGGTAATTTTAAATTAACGTCATACTAGATCAACACAACGGTCTATTGACGACGGTTAGGGTATTTGGTAATTTTAAATTAACGTCATACTAAACTAACACAACGGGCTATTCACGACGATTAGGGTAATTGGTAATTTTAAATTAACGTCATACTAGATCAACACAACGGGCTATTGACGGCGGTTAGGGTAATTGGTAATTTTAAATTAACTTCATACTAGATCAACACAACGGGCTATTGACGACGGTTAGGGTATTTGGTAATTTTAAATTAACGTCATACTAGATCAACACAACGGGCTATTGACGACGGTTAGGGTAATTGGTAATTTTAAATTAACGTCATACTAGATCAACACAACAGGGTAGTGACGACAGTTAGGGTAATTGGTAATTTTAAATTAACGTCATACTAGATCAACACAATGGGCTATTGACGACGGTTAGGGTAATTGGTAATTTTAAATTAACGTCATACTAGATCAACACAACGGGCTATTGAGGACGATTAGGGTTATTGGTAATTTTAAATTAACGTCATACTAGATCAACACAAAGGGCTATTGACGACGATTAGGGTTATTGGTAAATTTAAATTAACGTCATACTAGAACAACACAACGGACTATTGACGACGATTAGGGTTATTGGTAATTTTAAATTAACGTCATACTAGATCAACACAACGGGCTATTGAGGACGATTAGGGTTATTGGTAATTTTAAATTAACGTCATACTAGATCAACACAACGGGCTATTGACGACGATTAGGGTTATTGGTAAATTTAAATTAACGTCATGCTAGAACAACACAACGGACTATTGACGACGATTAGGGTTATTGGTAATTTTAAATTAACGTCATACTAGATCAACACAACGGGCTATTGACGACGATTAGGGTTATTGGTAATTTTAAATTAACGTCATGCTTGAAAAACATAACGGGCTATTGACGACGGTCCGGGATCAATCCTCTAAGAGAGAAATCCGTTGACAACACTTTGTAATTTTGAACCATGGTTAAATGACGAGAACAACACCTAATCGGGCACATCCCTTTCCAAACTCCACACCATGCCTACGTAAGTACTTTAGAGGCCACGACAAATTAAACTTTAAACACAGCCGAGTACACTATTGTCTATAACTGGACAGAGTTTCGAACTGGTTGCAAAACTGAATGTTAAAAATTAGGTGGTGTTCTGGGATCTTTCCCTTCTGGGATTGATCTCGGACAGTCGCCAATAGCCCGTTGTGTTCCTCCGGTGTGACGTTAATTAAAAATTCTAGTGTCATAACATCCGTACCACTTCCCAGAAAGAACGTAGATAAGTATTTAATCAAATTCTTACTGGAGAAAGACATTAGGCTATTGACGACGGTCCAGGATCAATCCCCCAAGACTAGTTAGGTAGGTATTTGAATTAACGTTGCACTGGGGAAACACAACGGGCTTTTGGTGATGGTCAAGGATCAAACCAGCATTAAAATATAAGGGGACAACAACGCGTATATTTGAATAACGCTCAGATGAAGAGGTCACACCTGAGATGGCACCCCGCTTTCGAAACTTCCACACCAAAACAAAGAGAGGACATTTCGAGTCACGACATAATAAACATGTACCAGACCCTTTGTACACGACGTTCTTTGGTTGGAATATAACTCGCAACCTTCTAGTTGCTAAGCTGTTACTCTTCCAAAATGGGAGCCGACCAACCGGTATAGTGGTTAAGGTGTTAGCCTCTAGATCGGAAGGTTCCTGGTTCGAATCCGGGTCCGGGCATGGATGTTTGTAAACGTATGGTGTAGAGGCGGCTGGTGCACCTTAAATCTGTCGTGTCCGAAAGTCCTCACGTTGGGTTGGCGTGGAAGTTTGGAGAGTGGGGTGCCAGCTCAGGTGTTGCTTCGTCATCTGACCGTGGTTCAAAATTACGAGGTGTTGTCCTCGAATCTTTCCCTTAAGGGACTGATTCCGGACCGTCGTCAATAGCCCGTTGTGTTGCTCTAGTACGACGTTAACTAAAATTACCAATTTTTATCCAAAATGGGAAGCACAGTCCTCAGGAAAAAGGAGATTTTAAGACTGGAAATCCTTAAGGGACGCAGTATACATTTGGAGAATATTTCAAGTTAATTTGTTCCGATTGAATTATCCGCGGGGAACAGTTAGATATATATTCTATAAATAAGTCATATTTTTGTTAGGAGTTCATTCTTTTAAATTTCTATCGGAAATATGCTAAAATCGTGCTTATCACGCCATGAAATGTTAAAATCGACATTCGTGCTCGAATATATCAAAAGCAAAAAAGCTACCGCCACCCACATTCATCTTGACAGCATAAATTAGGTGGTGAAAGACTTGATTTTTCTTTCTTAATATAATTTGTTGATACTTGAATTAAGGTATCTGCATACGTTCGGAGCACTTTTTTTTTAAATACCATACAGAAGCAATTTAATGTTATTTTTGTAATTATATGTGCTTAAAATTAATTGTGCACTATCAATAACTAAAATTTAAAAAAATACCTTTGAAAAAAAATGCAATTTTGTTTGTTAATTTGAAGTTTTTTTAAAGCTTGAAAAATGATACAGGGCATACAATTTAAAGTAGCATAAAAAAACATGATCAGAATAAACTTCATTATCTTCATTCAGTGCTTCCATTAGAAGTAGAAACATATTTTAAAAAATAAAGATTTTATGACTCATCGAAAAATTGTTAAAAGACTTATGACCATTTTGTAACATCGATATTCAAATGCAAACTCATAAATAGGAAAAACATAACGATATCAATATGATTCTAGTACATGCACTTGCAAACACGATTTCGAATGTGCATAAAAAATTAAAAAAAATATATCAATAACTTTTTTAGCTATCATTTCTGAAATTCAATGTTTGTGCCTAAAATGAAATTCCGAGAAAAATGCTTTGTAAATAAAATACAAGAGAGTAAGGACATTGCGAAATTCTTCTAACAAATAAGTGAATTTTTATCAAAAAATTGTAATGGCCAATTTATAGAAACATAATTATTGTATGTTTTAACTTTCTATAACAGATAAAAGGTAGAAATGAAGGTAAAAAAATAATATTCTTATTATTATTTCCGGTTTCGGTATGCTACTAACGGTGTAACGTAACAATTTCGTTCAAATTTTAAATTGACCTAACTTTTTTTCTGTTAGTTGCACATTAAAAGTTGAAACTGTTTTAGATGCACAAAACTACAGGGAATATGTTAGTAGAATAAAAAAAATTATAATTTTCGTCAGAATTGGCTTTTTGAACGCATGCAGATACCTTGAAATAATCTATTTTTCTATGATAATAGTTGCTTTAAAATGTAGTGTAACCCACTTTGGGCAACATTTTGCATTTAATCTTATTTTTGTAGATCAACAACTATCATATATCAATTTGGAATTTATACCTTCCAATTGTTTATGTGAAGTGTTGAAATCGTATTCGAAAAACGACAAATTTTGAATTTCGAGAATAAAACAGAACGTACGTACTACCAAGGAAGGTTAACGAAATGCATCCACTAATACCTACCTGATTCATGCAAAAGTGAATAGTAACGCATTGAAGGCTTCATCATGGCTTCAAATTACAAATGAATATCCTCAGCTTGCTAAACAAGCTGGTACAATATTCAATGTCGTCTGTATCAACGTATATGAAAAACATTTCTCTATGTACGCAAGAACGAATACTAAATACAGAAAGATGTTAGATGCAAACAACGTAATTGGTTGCAAAACTCAAAAATTACTCCAGATAGCTTTGCAATATAAACAGGCCCAGGTATTTATGTGTTTCATAGAAAATAAAGCTTTATTTCCAATTTAAACGTTTAAAAAGAGTGTTTTTCAAAGAATGGTTTGCACCATTATTTTATTCCATGGGTGTGGGGGGAGTTGTCTACTCCCACGGTTTTTCTTGAAATGTAAAAGCATGTTTAGTTGAAACTTTAATAGGTAACAAAAGTTTGAAAAACGCTGTCTCAAATTATCTAAATTTAGGGTTCCTTGAAGAATTTGCTAAACGGGAAGTTTTCTTGCTATGGAAGGTTGAAAACGCCTTTGCTAAATTAAAATGCGAAGCGTACAAATGAAAAATTGCAGAATGTATTTTTCATTTGTATTGTCTCTAAGTTAGGATACTTCGTGATCTGGTTATTATACCTAATTTTGTTCTGGATACCAATATGCAGTTTTGACCTCAGGTTCGATCGGAATAAGTGGAGTTCTCAATCGGTATAGGATAGAAATACGGACATATATATGGTGACCGCCAGGTTGAAGTAAGGCATCGGGATATGCACGTTCTTTCTTTTGGAATCATGTGGTTCCTTCCTTCTGGAATCTAGAGATTTCTATTAGTGGTGAACGAAATAGTAAAGGCAGCCATTCTCTGTTTGGTAACTTCGTTTATTTTTCATTCATTCAATTCGTCGATGGTACATCTTTTAATTGTTGAGTTACCATATTTTTGTAAATTGCTGGCCACAACCCTAAAAGCCTCCGTCTCTTTTTAGAGTTGGCGTTTTCCTGTCGTTCTCCCCGTCTGACCTTCCCCCAATATTCAGGGTGCTAAACCCCGACCTTGCCAGGAGGTCAATCCTTCTATTGGTCGAGTGACATTGCGCTACTTCAGATATCAACCCCATTGGGTGAAGGGTGAAATCGCACCCGTTGCATTTTCTTGGAATCGAGGAGTAATGAACTTGGTTTTTCCTCAAGTTCAGGGATTTGTTAGGGGACTGGACATTGAAACAAATAGCTTGCAGGTTTCCCTGCTTTTAGGGCAAAACAATATTTGTTGTGATTGTCATATTACACTTCGCTTATTGTACAAATCTTTATTTAACCACGAGTGACAATAATATTGAGAATCGAGAGTCTGAAAATATAGCTGTCGAAGAAGTATTAATATTTATTTAATAAAATCGTAGGCTTTGAACACAAATTCATTAATTAAACTTTTCACAATAATTTAGAATTGTATGAGAAATATACTGTATTGTATTCAGCTACGAGTAATTCTTTGAAAGTCACTATACGAACTTCTATTTTGCACACCAAACAACCAGGCTAAATTATATATAAACGATATATGTCCTAAACAAATGCTACATTGGAGTATAATCCTATTCCTTCAAAGGAAACCACTCAGATCGAGTACCAACCATCGTTTAGTCATAATGACATAAGGTGCTGCCATCATCTACCGAGCAACATTCAAAAGAGTTCATCGATGATATTCACCCTCAGGTTGAAACCCCATCTCACATCATCGTGGTTGAGTTTTCTGCGAAGTTCGGTGAGTGTGAACCCGATAATATCTTCTATCATAAAAGTAAGTGTTTGTCTGTTTGTTTGTTGTTATGTGCAAATTCCTGACGAATCTATGGCACTTACAGTAATGGGATTTGGCACACTGGTAGTTCGAATTTTTTGCAATTTTTGTACGAATCTGGAATTATAAAATTAAATCTAGGACATTTTAAGACATTTTTAATTATTAATATTTTTCTTAGAATGGCAACCTTGTAAAAGATCAAATATTCTAAATTTATTTTTTCCATTTCCGTTTCATTTTCCGAAGGAGTGATTTTCAGTGGACGAAAGAAAACAACTAAAGTTTCAACTGGAGTTATATTGTTCTTTTTTCTATCTCCTAGATCCGTTAAAGATAGATTAAAATTTTCGACGGATTTTAAATCTGCGGAAAATTTTACACCAGACTGATACCTTAGATTTTTTTTCAATAAATAATTTTTTAGTTAAATATTTATATTTTAGCAAGAGATTGTGACGTCATGCCCATTGGATCTCTTCGCAATTGGAATTTGGCTTCACTTGACAATAAGCGTTGCCCGTGATGGTTGTTATACGTAGCAATCACCGGGGGTTAGCGAGCAGTAGTCACGCCTGACCCCACGAAAAGAACTGTCACGGGCAATGTTATGCTGGCCACGCAGTGGCTAGTTATGCTATATAAATGATCCTAGTATGAAGCATCATCTTAGAATGTCTTGTAGTTTTATGTACAAATAAACCATCGTACCTACAGTATGAAAATCAATGCACCACGTAACCCCTCACATCACAGTCTAAAACCAAGCAATCATTCTTCCACTTTCCTCAAAATGCTCCCGCTCAACCTGTAGCGTCACCCCGCGACCGTTAAGAACCAATCGGAGTACACTACACCAGTGCCAAGCCTGCACTCATCGAAAGTCATAAAAACAGGAGGCACATCCTTAGCTTATTCTGCACTGCTTATTCTGACGTTTTAAATAACTTCCAAATAACTAGCAAATAAAGTGCAAAATAACTTGCCGAGTCTTCTACGAGGATATCTTCAAATCACAACACCAAAGTTCAAAGTCGGAAAAGTATTTTTTTTTAATATCTCAACAGCTTTTTAAATGTTCCCGCTCAACCTGTAGCGTCACCCAGTGACCGTTAAGAACCAATCGGAGTACACTACACCAGTGCCAAGCCTGCACTCATCGAAAGTCATAAAAAAAGGATTCACATCCTAGACCTCTTATTCTGGCGTTTTAAATAACTTCCAAATAACTAGCAAATAAAGTGCAAAATAACATGCCGAGTCTTCTACGAGGATATCTTCAAATCCCAACACCAAAGTTTATAGTCGTATTAGTATTTTTTTTAATATCTCAGCAGCTTTTTAAATGTTCACTCTCAACATGTAGCGTCACCCCGTGACCGTTAAGAACCAATCGTAGTACACTACACCAGTGCCAAGCCTGCACTCATCGAAAGTCATAAAAAAAGGATTCACATCCGAGACCGCTTATTCTGGCGTATTAAATAACTTCCAAATAACTAGCAAATAAAGTGCAAAATAACTTGCCGAGTCTTCTACGAGGATATCTTCAAATCCCAACACCAAAGTTCATAGTCGGATTAGTATTTTTTTTTAATATTTCAGCAGCTTTTTAAATGTTCCCGCTCAACCTGTAGCGTCACCCCATGACCGTTCAGAACCAATCGGAGTACACTACACCAGTGCCAAGCCTGCACTCATCGAAAGTCATAAAAAAAGGAGGCACATCTAAGACCGCTTATTCTGACGTTTTAAATAACTTCCCAATAGCTAGCAAATAAAGTGCAAAATAACTTGCCGAGTCTTCTACGAGGATATCTTCAAATCCCAAAACCAAAGTTTATAGTCGGATAAGTATTTTTTTAATATCTCAGCAGCTTTTTAAATGTTCCCACTCAACCTGTAGCGTCATCCCATGACCGTTCAGAACCAATCGGAGTTACACTACACCAGTGCCAAGCCTGCACTCATCGAAAGTCATAAAAAAAGGAGGCCCATCTAAGACCGCTATTTCTGACGTTTTAAATAACTTCCAAATAGCTAGCAAATAAAGTGCAAAATAACTTGCCGAGTCTTCTACGAGGATATCTTCAAATTCCAACACCCAAGTTTCATTTCAAAGTACTTTTTTAATATCTCATTAGCTTTTTATTCGACATAATGTCCTAAGACTACTCATTTAACAGAGGAACTATGTAAAGTTATCTGCTTCATTTTTTATCTTTTATAAACGTAAAAAATTTTTAAAAATTATTGGTGGATATAAATCAAATATTGGATTGTTATACATCGATAACGTTATATTGTTGACAGTAATATTTTGGCTACAGAAATCCAAGAGTTTCAATTAATCAGAGTTAAATTAGAGTTATAAAACATCACTTTCCAAACGTCCACACCATACCAACGTAAGTACATTTGAGTCCAAGACAAATTCAACTTGAACCAAAGTCGCGTATACGACGGTCCATTGCTTTACCGAGTTTCAAACTAGCAACCCTCTGGATGCTAATCTGTTGCTCTTCCAACTTGGTTTTGTTGAAACCTAGGGTGGTCTTATCGACTATATCCCTTCGGGGGTTGATCCTGGACCGTCATCAATAGCCCGTTGTGTTGCTCTAGTACGACGTTAAATTCAATGAATTAATATTGTATGGGGTGTCTGGTGCAGCATGATCAAATATAGACCTTGCACCCCATATAGAACTCCCGGCTAACCTAGTGTGCCATTCGACGATTGCCTCTAGAGCCTATTTCGAAACGCAGCACAATAGGTTGTGAAGAACCACAGAAAAAATATTTCCCCACCAATTTTGTTGCTGATCGATCATTTCTGAATAATCCTCATAACGATTGCCATGAAAAAGATACTTCCCGATTCCATGTATCATTTAATCTATTCCTGAGCAGACATCTAGAAACAAATATCCCAGTGTTTTGTCCAGAACCATTTAAATCTAAATAAATGGGTAATGAATCGTCATCTGACTGTGGTTCAAAATTACGTGGGGCGGTCCTCGAATCTATCTCAAAATTACGTGGTGATTTCCTTGGTTCTTTCCTATAGCGGATTGATCCCAGACCGCCGTCAATAGCCTGTTGTGTTGATCTAGACAGACCGTTAGTTATAATTACCTTACCTAACCTTACATGACCGTGGTTCGAAATTACTTGGTGTTGTCACGGACCTTAGGGAATTAACCCCGGAACTTCGTCTATTACCTGTTGTTGGTCGACGTACAAATAACACATTATTTTAGAGTTGCTCTAAACGTGAGGAATACCTACACTAGCAGATATGACCGTTTTTCCAAATAACTGGATGTTGTCATCAGACCTTTCACATTGGGTAGGGTCAGATAATTTTAATTAACGTCGTACTAGAGAAACACTACGGGCTTTTTAGGACTGTCCAGGATCAATTCCCTAACACGTAATTTTGAACCCCGGCTATTCCTTTGGAATTGATATAGGACCGTCATCGATAGCCGGTTGTGTTGCTGTAGTACCGCGTTAATTACAATATCTACATACCTACCTGCCTACGCAAACAGTAGCTGGACTGGCCAACACAATGTATTATGGGCGACGTTCATTGATCAATCGTCCAAGGGAAAGACACAAAGACAACGCTTTGGGTGTGGGGGTAATCTACCCCCACCTTTTTTGTGATAGGTTAAAGCATGTTTAGGTGGAACTTGAGTAGGTAACAGAAGTTTTTAAAACATTGTCTTAAATTATATAAATTTAGGGTTCCTTGAAGAGAATACTTCAAACTAGAAGGACTCCAGAGGCTTTGGAAGGTTGAATACCACTATGCTAAACAAAAAACAGAAACGTTCAAATGAAAATTTGCAGAACATATCTTTTTTATTGTACAGGGTGATTTTTTTTTAAACTGACACTATTCAGAGTCACCTGTAGCTCGATCTAACGACCGAACTGACACCAAACTCGGTATGGAGACTAATAATTACATGGGAAGTAGGATTCCGTGAGAGAAAAACATTAGTTCCAAAAATAACCGATAGGGGTATTTATGACGCTGTTGTAGCTTACCAAACCAAGAATTAGCATAAAACACGGGTATCAAAGCAAAATACAAATTTATTCTTTCGTATGTGACAACAGCGCAGTAATTTGGGCTATAAATACATGCGGACAGCTACGAAAAATACTCTCAGCTGAAGTGAATATGCGACTCACAATACCAGAACATGCTTTACCTATGAAGCTATTTTATCTTAATCAGTGCAATGCATCTACAGCTCTTCATGAGTTTAGAACCCATCAGAAGCTACTTATCGGCCCTTGTCGCTTAATGTTTTTAAGGGAATGAATAAGAAGTTCGAGGAAACAGGGTCACTGACAATTCGTGCAGGCAGGGGGACTTAAACCTGTGTCAGAAGAGGTGATAACAGATGTTTCAACTGCAATCGTCGACAGATCATAGGGAACCATTGCTGGTAGAAGCAGCTACCGGGGTGTAGTGCGACAATTGGACATGAATTTTTCCATAGTATGGAAAGTCTTTCAGCGATTTCTCCCCTACTATGTGGAGAAGTGAATGTGGTGAATGAAGCTTAACATTTGCCTGTAATTTAGTATGTGTTATTATTTTTCTTTTTTTTTGTTACACTTTTTACATTAGACAGCGCCATTAATACCCTATCGCCGATTTTTGGAACTAAATTTTTTTCTCACGGAATCCTACTTACCATGTTATTTTTGGTCTCCATACTGAGTTTGGTGCCATATTGGTTATTAGATCGAGCTACAGATGGCTCTGAATAGCGTCAGTTAAAAAAAAAATCACCCTGTATATGAGTTAGAATACTTCGCTTATTGCAAGAATCTTGATTTCACCATGAGTGACAATAATAATAAGTAACAGAAACGAAAGTATAAAAATGCGTACAGTTCTTGAAGAATAACTAATATTTATTTTATTATATTGCAAACTTTAAACAAAACTTCATTAACTTGAATTTTAACAATATATTATTTTAATAGAAATATATTGTGTTGTAATCAGCTAAGAGTTGTTTTCTATAAGTCACTATAGAGGAACTCCTATCGTGCTCACCAACCAAACAGGCTGAACTATATATATAAATAATATATATCCCAAAGAAATATTACATAAGAGAGAGTATAATTGTACTATTTTAAAAGAGACTTCTCAGATGGAGAACCAACCATCCTTTAGTCATAATGACATAAAGTACGACCGTCATCAACCGAGCTACTTTCAAAAGAGAGTGTCATCGATAATACTCACGATCAGGTTGAAACACCATCTCGCAGCATTGTGGTTAGGTTTTCTGCTAAGTTCGGTGAGTGTGAACCCGCTAATCTCTACTACTATAAAAGGAAGTGTTTGTCTGTTTGTTATGAGCAAGTTCCTGACGAATCTATGGCACTTACAGTAAAGGGATTTGGCACACTAGACTTGCCACCGCGTTTCATACGCGTGTTTGGCGGAGCATCTAATAAGAATGGATCAAATCCCAATTTCAGTGTTTGTCGTCGAATAAGTATATTTTTATAGTATCTGATTAGCTTGTTATTTGACTTAATGTCCTAACGCAACCGGTTTAAAAATGACAAATATTTACGCAATATATAAGTAATGCTCATTTTTTATTGCTTATCTCTCTATATTAAAAAAAAGTTACCGCCGCCGCCGCCGCAGAATTGAAATTTTTGTTGTTTAGCTCCATTCTTAGACGGTTTCCCGAGAAAGTACTGATCGGAAAAATATGAAATTAACATGCTTTGTTCTTCATCGTATTCCCTGGATAATTATTAAGATTTTTTTCCGATGCGGCTATTAGTTTAGGTTTTATTAAGTGTTAAAGTTGAAGAAGTGAAATTTCTTCCGCGAGTGAGCAAAACACATTCAAAATTTCAGTCTTTAGTCGTGAGTTTTTTTTTAAGAGTACCTCTCAACGTAAATTTTTGCAGCTCGTCGAGTTTTTTTTTAAATTTAAATGTGGTTCTTGATAATATTTTTTTGAAATTCGGGAAAAATCGGGACATTTTTGTTACTTTTTTTTAAAACTGCCGTATCTATATCTAATTACTATTAGTTTTTAATTTTTAAAATATCGCAGTATACCTCAGAATATACTCTTTCTTACGGTACTATTATTTTTGAAATCGGTTAATAATTAAATTGGATGCGATCAAAAGTTCGTGATACAAAATTCGGAATCTTCGGATATTTTCGCTACGTTTTGTTAAAACCGTTATGTCTACGGCAAAAACCATTATTTTTTAAATTTGAGAACATCACTGAATACACTACATTACACTCTTTCTTATGGTACAATTATTTTTCAAATTGGTTAATAAACAAAATCGATGCAATTAAAAGTAGGTCATACAATTTTCGGAACTTTCAGATCGTAACTTCCGATACAAAACTAAAATGGTCATATCTATATAGTATTACTGTTAGTTTTTAATTTTAAAAATATTGCAGTATACCTCACAATGTACTCTTTCTTACGGTACAATTATTTTTAAAATTGGTTCATAAATAAATTCGATGCAATCAAAAGTTGGTGACACAAATTTCGTATTTTTCAGTTCGCATAGCTGGTTCGGCAAACAGCAGTGGGTTGCATTTCCTACTATCGGGTTTGCCAGATATCAAATTTATCGTAGCAACAATTGCCATAAAAACGATTTCTTTTTATTTGGCGAGGAAAAAGGCTCGCTTTTTTCCCTCTGTTCTCAAGACAGTTTACCGACAAAGTACAATCGTAAAGTTTTGATATTAACACTGTTTACTTAAAATTGTACAGGGAACAAGATACAGAAGATTTTTTACTGATGCGGCTATTAGTTTAGGGTGCATTAAGTGTTAAAGCAAAAAAAAGTGAAATCAATTGCGAAAGAAGTATTGGTTTGAGAAAGCAAACCAAACGGGATTGCGTAGCAATCCCCGGGGTCGGCGAGCGTAAGCGAGCAGGGCGCGAAGCCCTCGCTGTGACGTCATGTACCGGAAAGTGAAATCAGCATAATACGAATTATTCAGATAGTTTCACTCTGTGAAAGGAATGTTGGTTTGCGAAGCAAACCAAATGACATCTGTGAAAGGAGTGTTGGTTTGCGAAGCAAACCAAATGGGATTGCGCAGCAATCCCCGGGGGTTGGCGAGCGTAAGCGAGCAGGGGGCGGAGCCCCCTAGTAAATGTAAAAAATTAGAGACATTAGTGATGATATAATACATTAGGCTTGGATTCTTATATTTCGATAACGGTATATTGTGGACGGTAATTTTTGGCAACAGAAATCCAAGAATTTCAACATATTAATGTCTAGCGACTACCATCCCTTTGGCTGCCAATCTGTTGCTCTTCCAATTGGGTGTTGTTAAAAACTAGGATGGTAATCACCCGGACCGTCACTTATAGTTTGTTGTGTTGCTTCAGTGTATCGTTAATTTAAAATACTTAATACATAACGTGCCCAGAGAGAAGGTAGGTGAGTATTTTAATTACGTCTTAATGTATTGACGACGGTCCGAGATGAATACTCCGAGACTAGGTTTGTAGGTTTTCCATTTAACGTTGTACTGGAGAAACTCAGCGGGGTATTGGTGATGGTCCAGGATCAAATCAGCAGGAAAGGATAGGGGGGCAAACATCACGTAAATTTGAACCATGCTCAGATAACGAAGTCACACCTGACCTGAGCTGGCACCAAACATTCCAAACTTTCACACCAAAACAAAGAAAGGACATTTGATCAAGACAGATTAAACATGTATCAGCCTCTCTCTTACACGATGATATTTGGTTGGAATATAATTTTCAACCTTTTAGTTGCTAAGCTGATACTCTTCCAACAGTGCAACAAAGAAAGAGTGTAGGACGGGTTATCTTTTAGGGGGGGGGGCTGTATACATTTGTAGAATATTTCGGGTAAATTCTCTCCGATTGAATTATTTGTGGGGAACAGTTAGGTATATATTCTATAGTCAATAAGTCATATTTTTATTAGGCGTTCATTCTTTTAAATTTCAATCGAATATATGATGAAATTGTGCTTAACAAGCCATGGAATGTCAAAATCGGAATTCGTACAGAAATGTATCAGAAGAAAATAAGTTACCGCCACCCACATTCATCTTGACAACACAGCTAGAGGGCACAAGGTACGAGGTTTCTTTCTTACATTAATTCGTTTATAATTGAATTAAGAAATAATCCTGTTTCCCATGATAAATATAGGGATTGCTTTGAAATTGAGTTGATCCCACTTTGGGCAACGCTTGGCATTTAATCTTATTTTTGTTGATAAACATCTATCCCATATCAATTCGAAATGTGTACATTTTAATTTTTTATGTGGAGTGTTGAAATCATATTTAAAAAAAAAACAAGCACTATATAATTAACAGAATAAAAAATAAAGTACGTACTACCAAGCAAAGACATTAGCGGTACCTGGATTTAGTTACTACCAACTTGAGTCATGCAAAAGGAAACTGTTTCGTCACCTGGATACATGCTAAGAAAATGCGAGAGCGTACAAGATACATTAATTAACCGTAAAAGCAAATCCACCGTTTTGATACAACACTTAAAAAGAGCATCAACTTCAATTTGTTATAAAATGGAGCTAATAAAAAATTTCAATTATATGTTTAAAATTATAACAAAAAAGTGGTAAAATAAAGTTTTTATGCATTCAAACCACTTTTACCTACGACTATTTTAACTATTCCCCCATTAACATTTTTTCACTGTTTAAATTCTATATATTATGTATCCAAAATATTTTCCTACACTTCTAATAAAACACATAATTTCAAATTGATGAAAATTAAATGAAAATTCCGGACGATCAATTTCAAAAACTTCATAATTCACGCAAAGTTCCGTCAAAAAATAAAGATGTTTTCCATGTAAAATAAATTTTCAACAGTGAAAAAATTAAAATTGTATACTTAAAAGTCCGTATCGTAATATTTCTCCGAGCATAACATACATAAGAGTAATAACATTAACACAACCCAATTGATGCAACTTCGCGAGGAAAACCGCACAGTACAGTACACTCGCTATTAACGTATGACAAGATTATAATGTATATATTATACAGCCTAAGAGGAAACACAATTTTATTTATTCACATACATTTTTAATAAATAAAGTGGTAGAAACAGGTTTTTATTCATCGGAAATCATTTATTTATGACTGTTGAGTATTTTCCCAACAGATGGCGCAACGAGCGACAAACCCTACTTTTCCAAAGAGTTGAAGAGTATCGATGCTGCTTAAAGGGGTGCTTCCCAACCCGCTCGTTCTAGTTGATCCCTTTGCCGACCAACCGGTATAGTGGTTAAGGTGTTAGCCTCTAGATCGGAAGGTTCCTGGTTCGAATCCGGGTCCGGGCATGGATGTTTGTAAACGTATGGTGTAGAGGCGGCTGGTGCACCTTAAATCTGTCGTGGCCGAAAGTCCTCACGTTGGGTTGGCGTGGAAGTTTGGAGAGTGGGGTGCCAGCTCAGGTGTTGCTTCGTCATCTGACCGTGGTTCAAAATTACGAGGTGTTGTCCTCGGATCTTTCCCTTGAAGGACTAATCCCGGACCGTCGTCAATAACCCGTTGTGTTGTTCTAGTACGACGTTAACTAAAATTACCTTACCTTACCCTTACTTTCGTGGGGCTGCCACGCAACAGAGTACATTTGCTTCATTAATACAGGTGTACGTTATTAATTTAAAAATAATAATGCTTTCTACTCTGTTAACAGATCAATCACATAACAGGATCGATTGACGTGTATAAGTAAAGACAGGTTTCTATGTATTTTACCATTAACACATTTTTTCACTAAGTAAATGCCACTACATATTTACCATCCCTTCTAAAATGTCATCACAGAATTTTTGGGCGACCAAGCGGTCTGGTGGTTAAGGTGTTATCCTCTAGATCAGAAGCTTCCTGGTTCGAATCCGGGTCAGAGAATGGATGTTTGTAAGCGTATGGTATAGAGGCGGCTGTAGCACCTTAAATCTGTCGTGGCCGAAAGTTCTCAACTTGAGTTGGTGTGAAAGTTTGGAGAGTGGGTTGCCAGCTCAGGTCCTGCCTCGTCATCTGACCGTGGTTCAAAATTACGTGGTATTATCCTCGGATCTTCCCCTTAGGGTTTGATTCCAGACCGTCGTTAAATGCCCGTTCTTTTGGTCTATAACGACGTTAATTAAAATTTACCAATTACCACAGAATTTTTGATAATTTTTATTAACGTCGCACTAGATTAACATAGCGGGTTATAGGTGACGTTCCAAGATCAATCCCCTAAATTAAATATTCGAGGACAATACCACGTAATTATGAACCACCGTCAGATGACGAGGCAACGCCTGAACTAGCACCCCACTCTACTAACTTCTACACCAAATAAACGGGAGGACTTTCGGCCACGACAGATTTAAGGTTCACCAGCAGCCTCTACACCATACGCTTACAAACATCCGTGCACTAACCCGGGTTCGAATCAGGAACCTTCCGATCTATAGTGGCCCACACATTAATTAATTTCCGGAAGACTAACGGTTTGGCAACCCGAGGGTTGCATGTTAGAATTCAACCAAAGAACGGCGTTTACAAAGGTGTCTGTTGCACGTTATACCTGGTCTGGCCTTAAATGTATTCACGTTAGCATATTGTTACGTTTGAAGAGGCACACCTGAGAAGGCACCCCGCCTTCTCAGGTGTGCCTTGTCATCTGGCCGTGTTTGAAATTACGTAGTGTTGTCCTAGAAACTTTCCATTGGGGTATACACTCCAGATCGTTGACAAAAGCCCATTCTCTTGCTTCTTTACGATGTTTATTAAAGAACTACCTACCAGACACTTTGCATGGGTGGCCAACCTTTTACATACCATGCGCCAATTTTTCTCACATACGAGTTCAGATGCGCCATACAATTCAAGCACCTTTTTTACCTTACGTTCATGGTCCTGCCATATCCTTAGTAACTTTTTTAATAAAAGTATGTTTATCGACATAATTAACATTTTAAAATTATTTCACTATATTGTATGTAAAACAATGTCGATTACAGAGAATTCTTCCAATTTGAATCAGTCATTCGCGTCCTCGTTTTCCTTTGAATAAATTTCATGGATGAAAATGCTTGATCCCATCTGTATGTCGTTCCAACACGACATATATAACTTTTTGCACATTTTCTTAGTTCCGGAAAGTGTTTACAGTGTTTACAGTGTAATGAACGCCAGAATTAATCATGTCATAAGCATTTTGATCTGAAGAATAAAGCTCAGGAAACTTCAATTTCAATAATGAATTTGTTTTGAAATCAATAAGTACCATTTGTTTGTTACTAGGCATCTTCATTCACTAAGTGAAAATGCTTTATTCATGCGATCATGTAGTTTTCTTCTGAAGCCAAATCAAGAAAACGACTTTCAAATGACCCTTGTAATAACTAATTTTAATACATTTCGTCAAATTGTTCCGCAGCACATCCACGATACATCTCGCATTAGTCTGCCTTGGTATAGCAATTTCGTCCGATTTCTTTTCAGTACCTTTATAACCAAGATGGCGTGCATATATTTGGAAACAAGGCTTCTCCGTCAGAATAGGTTTTTTTTTCGCCAGTGCTAAGGCAATTTCATAGGACGCTTCTGTGACGCTTCACAACTTACATTAGCAAAAATATTCTGTCTTCTGATTTCTTCCTTTTTTTAGTCACATATTCTTTATATATTCTTAAAATCATGTCTTCTATTATGTGAAAGAGTAGTTTCAAAAACAATGCAGAAAACGATTTTCCTGATGGACTTGCTGTAAATAACTCCTTTTCTTACTGTTCGTTAAATTCACTTTTTCTCTCATACTTTTTGCGCTTCTTTTGCTAATTTTCTTTTGCACAGTGATAAATAACAGGAATGTAAAAAAAACAAAAACATAAAAAGTACAAAAAATCTTGAAAAAGAACAAACAGATCACAAGTACGTCGTTTCACATAGAATATAAATTGCAAACTCAAAAAATTGCGACGAAATGAGGAGTAAGAAAGGTCTATGAATTGAACTGAGAGTACTGTGGAGTTTAAAACATGAAGATATTTTCAGTTATGGCACTTACTTCAAAATAATAAGGAGGCACGATAATGCGCCACTTGTAATCATCCAATGCGCCAAGTTTGGCGCATGCGCCACAGGTTGGCCACCCCTGCCTTAGAGGTAAGTGCGTAAGTCAATTTGGGTCACATTTAAGCAACACAACGGACAATTGTCCGTTGTTTAAATTGCTAGACATCATAGGTCGATCCGAAGGGAAATATTCCAAGCATCTTTGAATGGTAATTTGGTAATTTTTAATTAACGTCGTACTAGAGCAACACAACGGGCTATTGACGACGGTCCGGAATCAGTCCCTTAAGGGAAAGATTCGAGGACAACACCTCGTAATTTTAAACCACGTTCAGATGACGAAGCAACACCTGAGCTGGCACCCCACTCTTCAAACTTCCACGCCAACCCAACGTGAGTACTTTCGGCCACGACAGATTTAAGGTGCACCAGCCGCCTCTACACCATACGCTTACAAATATTCATGCCCGAACCCATATTCGAACCAGGAACTTTCCGATCTAGAGGCTAACACCTTAACCACTATACCGGTTGGTCGGCGCATCTTTGAATGAGTGTATGAAGGTGTCATGTAAAACAATATGTGCTGGTGCACGATAAGTTTGTCGTGACCCCAAATACTATCACGTTAGCATGGTGTGGAAATTTGTGAGTGTGGTGCTCACATGTGACTGTCATTCAGAATTACACGGTGTTCTCGTGTATTTAAATTCAGGGTTTGATCCCAGAACTCAGCAATACCCCGATTAATTGTTTCAATGTGACATTAATTAACACTACCATATACATGAAGAAAAAAATTAAAAATTTTAGGTATCTAGGTATTTCAGTATTTTCCAATTAACGTCACACTGGCGTAATACAACTGTATATTGATGACAGTCTGGGATCAAATCAAAAGGTGAAGATGCGAGGAATACAATACGTAAATTTGAACCATTTTTTTTAAGTTAACGTCGCACTAGAGCAACACAACGGGCTATTGACGACGGTCCGGGATCAGTCCCTTAAGGGAAAGATCCGAGGACAACGCCTCGTAATTTTGAACCATGGTCCAATAACTCACTTAGGCTGGAGAAACCATTATATAATTTTTAGACTGTCTGCTGCACGTGTTATCTATCTGAATCTGTACTAAATGAAAATTAAAGTTTACACTACTAAAACGGTCACTAATGATGTTTATCTAACCATAGTTCTCTCAAAACGAATTGTTTTAATATCAAATTTGATTAAAATAGCAGCGCGTTTAGAACTTTTTATTTTCTTCCCTATGAAAGAAATATTTTCGTTTGACAAAACAATTTCGTATATTTGCTTTTTCATCGGAACTTACTAAAGTACGAAATTTTCGTTGTCTTACTGCAATACACAGGTATTTCGGATAAAATTGCATTTGTGACCCTGGGTAATGTTGAAACTTTTTTGCCACATTGTCGAGAGAGCCATCTGTGTATTAGACAGAAGCGCCATGTGAGATTGTAAGAGAGTACGTTCATTTGAGTACGTAAACATGTAATATCAAAAGTACAAATTGTTCGTACAAATTACTGTAATAAATTCCTCCAGTAAATCAATATTCCTAATTTACACTTGATCAATTTAATACATATCTTAATTCAACGTCTACTCTTCGAGAACATTAATCCCAAATAAATTTGACCTGCTCTGCTTCTAAGGTTTTCAGGAAAACAGAACACAGGAATTTTGAACATGATTCAGCTGTGTGAGCTTGGGGAGTTTTGAGTCTTCTAAGATATTTTAGATGGCGCTGTGTTAGCCCGTAGATGAGGTTCAGGAATTAGACACAGGAGAGGTGCTCGCTTAGACCTGATGAAAGCTAGGCTTCCTCAGCCCTTGCGACATTTTGGCTTCCTTAGCCTCTTCAAGAAAGTTGTCCATCCACAACCTAGTTATATGTGTTGTCATAAAACATTGTTTTGCTTTAACGAATTATGCTGATTATAATAGTCCACTGAGAGAGCTATTGGAACAACATTCCTTAAATTATCTAGAGGTGTGCAACTTTTTACAAAATGCACTAATCTACTCTGGAATTTGAAAGGCTATTTTATGGTACTGATTTATCTTTCAGGAGAAATCAATGGATATAAATAAAATTATCTGCTTGTGTAGGCTGCTCATTGATTTTAATTCGTCTTTTATCATATTCGGTAAGAAGACAACTTTGAAAGAGTTCTTATTCTTGAAATTATATTACAAAATACATGGTTGAAAAAACTGTTTTGGTGTAAAGCCAAAAATCCACCTTTTAATTAGAATTTACAGCTCTATCCGAGAGTTTTTTGTAGTTTAGCTATCCTGTGGTTACCTTGACTAAGTATATTGCACTTAGCAAAACTGAGCGGAGTTCGATGGACGAAATATGTCAAACCAACATGAAGTTAAAAACTAATTTGAATATTTCTTGAATCGCCAAGTATAGCAAACTTTTTTAAACACACCTTTCAGAATTTTTCTGTAAACTGTATGCATTCATTTGAAACGTGATTATATTTGAAGTTAGCTACGTACGATTATACGAAGAAACTAAGTACACAAAAAAGCGCGTGTTTTTATCGTATTAAATAACACAATTAGCCGTTTTTTTCAGCCTTTAAAAAGGTCTCTGTACTGTACATTTTTGTTACTTTTGCCTTGCCTCTTCACTAACAGCGATCTCATATTACTGTATATCAAACATAAATTTGTTAGTTAAGCATGTACCATAATATGATGAAATTTCGAAGTTTCTAACCAATTTCAGCTGATCATTGGTCATGATTTCGACATATGGACGGTAAATCGTACCACGAGAATTATCATTTCAACATGCCTATAACTACATAGCATGACAAGCGAATCACCAAAGCACGATTACAATTCTCAAATGTGAAAGTTTATGGTGATCCGCTTGTCTTGTTAAATCAATACGAAGTGAAGAATTTCTATGTTTAAACATTTTTATTATTAACAGTGGTAGTCAAATTTTGTGCTTCAAAATTACGTTTTGCCGTCGGAACTTCCTTTCGGAGGGCGATGAAGTTAACCCGGACCGTCACCAATAGTCGCTAGGTTCCTCCAGTATGGCGCTAATTGAAAATACCAATAATAACGTGGAGATATTTTAAAATGTTTATACACGAGTCCCTACCAATACATAAAAAATATTCACCTATAATAAATTGCATTTTGAGGAAGGTTATTTGAGTTTTATCGCCCAGAGACAGTGCAACGTTTATTTTCATATCACTAATAACACAGGGTGTTTCAGAAAGGACTTCCTAACCATCAAATGACATAACTAAAAAACCGTGGAAGATAGCAATATTATAAAACAAGCGGAATAAATAAACAAGTGTACAAACATGAAAAAGTGCAACAAATTCCAGACTGGCCCATTAGATGTAATGTATCTAATGGGCAGGTATGAAATTTGAAATTCACCGGTTTAAGAATTCATTACAATTTTAGCTAATAGATGGTGCTGCAGTCTTGATAATCATGAAATGCAGCTGCTAAGTAATGAATTACAATGTATTACAATGTAATACATTACCACCTTAACGATTTATTCGGTATCTTCACAAGCAAGGTTTGAAAATTTTCAGTTGGCCTGTTATGGATGTTTGAAGAGTGGAGTGCCAACTCAGGTATGACCTCATAATCGGACCGACGAACCCGGACCGTAATCAATAGCCCTTTCTGTAGCTCCAGTGTGACATTAATTAATACACTTACTTACAATTTGGTAATGGTAATTTTAGTTAACGTCGTACTAGAGCAACACAACGGGCTATTGACGACGGTCCGGGATCAGTCCCTTAAGGGAAAGATCCGAGGACAACACTTCGTAATTTTGAACCACGGTCAGATGACGAAGCAACACCTGAGCTGGCACCCCACTCTCCAAACTTCCACACCAACCCAACGTGAGGACTTTCGGCGACGACAGATTTAAGGTGCACCAGCCGCCTCTACACCATACGCTTACAAATATCCGTGGCCGAACCCGGATTCGAACCAGGAACCTTCTTATCTAGGGTAAGGGTAAGGGTAATTTTAGTTAACGTCGTACTAGAACAACACAACGGGCTAGCGACGACGGTCCGGGATCAGCCCTTAAGGGAAAGATCCGAGGACAACGCCTCGTAATTTTGAACCACGGTCAGATGACGAAGCAACACCTGAGCTGGCACCCCACTCTCCAAACTTCCACGCCAACCCAACGTGAGGACTTTCGGCCACGACAGATTTAAGGTGCACCAGCCGCCTCTACACCATACGCTTACAAACATCCATGCCCGGACCCGGATTCGAACCAGGAACCTTCCGATCTAGAGGCTAATACCTTAACCACTATACCGGTTGGTCGGCACTTACAATTTGGAACAAGCAGCAAATATTTTGCTCAAAACCGATTTTTGCCGTTTAGAATAGATTTAATACATTAAAATCTTAGTAACAGTCAATCACGTTGGCGTGGTGCAAGTATGATTTTTGTGGTACCAATTCAGGTGTGACCTCGTCATCTGACCCTGATCTAAAGTTACGTGTTGTTTTAGATCTTTCTTTTGAGGATTGATCCCGGACCGTCTCTCCCTTAAGGGACATATCCCGCAACGTCGTCAATAGCCCGCTGTGTTGCTTTAGTACGACGTTAACTAAAATTACCATTTCCATTACAATCGTCTTCTCAGACTTGAGGTCACGTTGGGTTGGTGTGGAAGTTTGGAGAGTGGGGTGCCAGCTCAGGTGTTGCTTCGTCATCTGACCGTGGTTCAAAATTACGAGGTGTTGTCCTCGGATCTTTCCCTTAAGGGACTGATCCCGGACCGTCGTCAATAGCCCGTTGTGTAACTCTAGTACGACGTTAACTAAAATTACCATTACCATTACCATCTCAGACATGAGGGGTAGTGCAGTGCAATATAGCAGAGAGGTGGCCCCAGGAAGGTCAAGAACTTCAAAGTCATCACAAGAGCGAACTTCAAGAAGGGAGGGACAACTGAAAAGGCGCTCCTCAGTCATGTGCATAGTATTGTGGATTGGGCAAAGTGGAGAATCGCTAAGTCAAATACGAAATAGGCGGGCTTACTTGAGTAATCCTGGTCGGTGATGACTCTAAAACTTCAGACCGTCGTCAATAGCCTGTTATGTTGCTCTAGTACAGGGTTGGCCAACCTTTTACATACCATGCGCCAATTTTATTTCACATACGAGTTCAGATGCGCCATATGTCACGCACCTATTCTACCTACTTGCATTCAAGATTGGGGCAGGATCTGCTTCACTTAGGGGAAACTAAATTAGTTAATGTGAGCCAGTACAAAAGACACGCGTTTATTGGAGCACCGACATACACTAGTAAGAGATTATCTCTTGGACGTGAGGGCGATCACAGTCATGGAGCCCGCTGATGGTGCTACAGCTGCCATCTCGTTTGGTGAAGATAACTCTGGACCACAGTTGACGGATATGATGAGAGAGGGAGAGAGCTCTGAGCGAGATGGAGCTCCCAGAGCGAGGTCAGGTTGGAACTTGGAGTCGTCTGTTCTCTCTACTTGAACTTGGCATATTCTTAATATCTTTTTATGTAAGTATGCTTATAGACATAATTATCATTTCCAAATGATTCAATTGTTTTTCGTATTACAGCACATAAACGTTACTTACCATAAATAAGACTTCTGAGCCTGTTTCGATTTCGCTAGTTTTTTAATGTTTGGTGTTAAATTTGTTATTGAGAGCATCAGACAATTATTAAAATTTAGATGAGGTCATTCACGAAATCTATTTGCTTTTAATAAATTCCATGGATGAAAAAGTTTATTTGTGTTTGTATGTCGTTCCCAAACGATATATTTTTTTTGCAAATTTTCTTAGTTCTGGGGTTTTTCAATGTTCACAGAAATTAATCAGGTCAAAAGCCATTTAGATTTGAAAAAAATGAAATCTGCTTATCAAATTTCATTTTCAAAAATGGATGTGCTTTTAAAAAATTTTGACGAACTGATGAGTAAGAAGGCTGTATGAATTGAATTGAGAGCACTCTGATGTTGAAAGTATGAAGATTGATTCAGTTATGGCGCCTACTTCAAAGGAATAAGTAGGCGAAAGGATGCAATGCGCCATTTGTTTTCCTCCAATGCGCCACGTTTGGCGCATGCGCCACAGGTTGGCCATCCCTGCTCTAGTATAACGTTAATTATGTAAAGTACCTACTTACTTATCGGTTTGGTCACGGACCGTCACCAATAGCCCATTGTGTTGTTCTAGAGCTACATTAACTAAACTAGTGCGCTATCAACCCTCGAGTTCTAGGCAGCGCAAGTTTGGTTGTCAGTAAAAATTTCTGTATGTGTATACTAGAAAATGTACAGCCTTAAAAAAGTGCGACTCACCCGATCGCAATTACACAATTTACATCGCAGAACAAAACGGAAGGTAGCAATCGATGAGGATCAATGTTTTCTACAAATATCAACATTTAAAATGTGTCTAAGGGGCCGTCTTTATATTAAATTGGGTGCTTGCTCCGAAAATTTCAATTCGAACCCCCATCTTTTATCACAAATTCAGGCAATACAATTTCAGGCGGAAATAAAAAATAAAAAAACAGTACATGAATTTTATTACATTTTTCAGTAATTTGTAAGTGTTTTAATTATAAACATTAATTTTTCTTGGAAATTGTTTTTCATCCTTTGCTATATAAAAACTCAAACATAATATATAAACATTTTTATTATTAAACTAAATTTACTATTTTTCATCAAATATGAAATTAATATTCATAAAAATCATAAATTTAAACATGGCTTGATTTGTTTTTTATTCATGTGAAATTTTGACATCATGTGATTCAACTGTTACTGATACATCGGAATTCCAAATGCTAGATCATTACGTACATAATTAGTAGCTCAAAGAGACTTTTTATACATTCAAAAAAATTATTATCGTTATTGGGGATTGTTCACAAAATGAAAACAGAAATTTCTGCCAATATATACTGGGATTCAGTCAGAAATGATTCTGACTTTGTCACCATCTTAATAGACTCTATACCAAGGCGCCTGCAACAGGAACGTTGATCGAGACGGTCACTACACGTCTTTATTGATATTTATTATGTGATTGAATTCCGAACATTTGTACGATCCCTCAATGGTTGTTATGGATTATTTTCTAGGTCAATTTTACGCGATTTAAGAATATTTTTTCTTCAAATCCACCTGGAGTTCTGTGTAGAATCCAAATTTGGGATAAGAGATGGGGTTTGTATTGAAATTATCAGAGCAAGCACCCATTTTAATATGATAACGGCCCCTTAGACAAATTTCCAAGTACTGATATTTGTAGAAAACATTAATCCCTATCGATTGCTACCTTCCGTATAGTTCTGAGATGTAAATTATGCAATTGAGATCTGTTAAGTCGTTTTTTTTCCTGCTGTTCATACTGTGTCTGGCGAAGCGTGGCTAAATATACCCCTAGCGCCTTAAAACCGCAAAGCCAAACAATTAGAATGCCACTATTGACTACAATCCATTGAGTTCTATTATAAAATTTAGTAAAAGAGAATTAAGCTATTTTCAAGCTTTCAAATAAAACGGTGAAGTCGTCCTTCCGTACATGCACCACTAAAACAATCGTCCCCACCTCAGTTTCATGTGTTTGTCTATCATTTCACAATAATTCCCACAAACGATTGACTTGCAAAAGTAACTTCCCTGGGCATATGCATTATTTAAAATAGTACATGGTCAATGGCGGGGAGCTTACGTGTCTGGTATGTCCGGTAACCGGACGTTTGCTTAATGACACCGTGAAGTAACTCACCTTCCAGTAACCCTCCATTAACATACTTTTTAAGACTTGATCGAAATGAGAGGAATGATTACACGGACATAGAAAGATAGAGAGACAGAAAAAAGACGGGATACCCTAAAGCTGCGTGCCTCCTATTGTTTTGATGTCCCTGTGTACATGATCGTACTCAGGGGACACATAATACTTAATCTTACATATGGTTACGACGATATATCACGTCCATCTAGATTTTTGCTACTGGGGACTTATCTTGTCACTGAGATATTGGCAATTATTTTGTGATTGGTTGGTTACTTGGCGATTTTCTATCGCAAGGGCTATATTTAGGCGATCTAATATTTCGAATAATCAAATATGTGATCCGCTGACTTATATGAACATAACACAAGTGTAGATTCGTATTGGTATTTTTAATTAACGTCGTACTAGAGCAACACAAGAGGCTGTTTATGAAGGTCCGGGATCAATCCCCTAAGGGAAATATACGAGAACATCATATAATTTTTAACCGCGGTCAGATGACGGTACAAAAACTCAGTTGGCACGCCACTCACCCAACTTCCACACCACGTCAATGTGTGGGCATTTGTGGGTATGACTAATTTAACGTGCACCAGCTACTTTACACAGTACGGTTTTAGGCTGGATTCGAAATCGCAACCTTCTGGTACTATTCCTATGATCTTCCAAGCGGGTTACCGTGTCCCACACATCACGTTGGGTTGGTGGGAAAGTTTGGAAAGTAGGATACCAACTCACAGGCGTTGCCTCGACATCTGGCCGTGGTTCAAAATTACGTTGTGTCGTCCTAGGATCTTTCCCTTAGGGGATTGATCCGAGACCGTCGTTAGTAGCCCGTTGTGTTTCTCTGGTACTAAGTTAATTAAAAATTACCAAATTACTGCGACCTACACAGTTACTCGTAGAACTGTCTGCGATAGCCCGAAAGTTTGTCTTGGATTTGGGGGTTTCATGGAGAAAGACAGATTTGGTGATTTTTAATAAACGTCGTACTAGAGCAACACAGCGGGCTATTGTCAATGGTCCGGGATCAATCCCCTAAGGGAAAGATCCTACGACAACACCACGTAATTTTGAACTACAGTCAGATTACGATGCATCTACAACTTGAAGGATGATATAGCATACCCATAAAGCCATGACGGCCCCATATTTTTATGGTGACGAAAACAAGATCTGATCATTTCTATTCTGACAAGGTTCCTCGTCAAGACACAGCCAGGAAGGTTAAGACTCTTAATGGCTGTCTCGAATATTTAGAAAACTGACCAGATCTTAATCACGTAATCATAAACAAATTTGCTTATATATTTATCTAAGGGACTGATCCCGGACCGTCGTCAATAGCACGTTGTGTTGCTCTAGTACGACGTTAACTAAAATTTACCAAATTACCTATATATTTATCACGAGAAATCTCGTCTTTAGAAACATTTGTCAGATCTCGGTGGTCGCATAAACTACCACTTAATACCACCAATATTTTTTCGGCAAACAACACAAACGCGAGCCAACCCTGAAGGTCACCTCTATTTAAACATTCTATAGCCCATCCTTGGTGTCGGAAGCTGTTCTCAATGTACATAGACCAAAATAGCTGACGCATATGCTTAATCTTTTCACTACGGTTATCCCCCCCCAGGCTGGTTCTTAAAAGAACTTTAAGAGGTGATAGTACACATCCAAACAAACAACTTTCATCACAAAATGCATGGTCGGAATTAAAATGCAATTGTGCTAGAGGCCTTCGAAGGTATTGTTGTTGAAAAAAAAGTTTCCAAAACAACGTATTGTTGAGACGAACACACAAAGAGATAATAAGTGACAAAAGCAAGTTTAATGACATGTGATTACAATAAGTGTTCAAAAAAGTGACCGGCAGTGGCGATGCATGAGGTAAAACGGCGAAGAAAGGGTTGGCGAACTTTCTGAAAAACGCGAGGAATATCGCGTACTTCCCTAGCAGCGGCCGAAAGTCTGGAGACGAGATCTTCTGCAGATACAACGGGGGTATCATACACAACAGCCTTCAGCTCTAACCACAAAAAGGATCTGGCGAAAGTGGTGGCCAAGCTACAGGACCACTTCGCCCAATCCATCGGTTCGGAAAAGTTATATTCAGATAGTTTCGAACCTCTTGTGCATAATGGTCTGGAGCTCCATCTTGCTGGAACCACATTACATTCTGGATGTGTGTGGGAACGTCCTTCAACATGTCTGGCAGTACCTGTTGCAGAAACCTGAGGTATATTTTCCCGTCGAGGCTTTCTGGCAGAAGATAAGGTGCGAGTAGGTGGTCTCCGATTATTCTTGCCCAAACATTGATAGAAAAGAACCGCTGATGAGCATGTGAATAAGTGACGTGTGGATTTACATCCGCCCAAACATGTTGATTGTAGGTGTTGAATGCACCTTCGCGTGTAAATGTACATTTATCCGTGAAAAGCAGAAACCAGCGAGCGAATTCCATACGATGAGGATAATCTTTTTAAATCAGTTCCTGAACTCGTTGAACATGGTAATGATACAAACGTTCAGCCTTCACTGCTCTCCATGTCGGATTGTGATACATGTAACTGCCGAGCCACTGCTCGAGTACTTGTACTTGGCTGATCAGCCACCACATCCAGAATGGCTTCTTTCACGACTGGCGTTCTGTCCGTTCTGCATACGACCGGGAAGCGAGAAAGGATCCCGTCTCTCACAACTGTTGGTGCAAGCGCTCAAATGTTTTACGGTCGGGTAACCGCCTGTTGGGAAACATCTCTCCGTACAATCGTTGAGCCTCTGAGCCATTTCCATTTTCCAATTCCGTAGATAAAATGCATATCAGCCTTTTTCTTATTAGTAAAGGGCAACATCTTCCGATATGTTCCTACCGCGATTGACAGTTGCATACTTGGATCAGCGGCTTTTATGTATTAATCAAGGGGAAAATTTGGATACGAATTCTTCTTTTTTCCACATATCACATTTGTATGCTATTACTGTCGTTCTTCTACCAGTAACTCGCAACAAGAATGGAGCTTTGACATTTGCAAGGATCAAGTTTTCAAATGCGTCAGCACATTTGCGTTTTGTTTCCGACCATGTATTATTTAATGAAAGTTGTTTGTTTGGTTTGGGTCCTATCACCTCTTAAAGTTTTGCTCATCTTTTAAGAATCACCCTGTAATTATAACTGGAGCGGTGAGTATAATTTTCAAGGTACAACTGCTGTACTGCCCGAAGTCCAAATGCATCCTTGGAGCGATGACTTACAAGGCAAAATTACTGTAGTTCGTTTTGTCGAAATTCCTTCTTGGCGCGAACGGTGGAATTTCTGTACCAGCCGTAGTCGAAATTCTTTCTGATAGAGCGATTCTTGTACCTTTCAAGGTTTAACTGCTGTATCGACTGTAGTCTAAATTCTGCCTTTGAGCGAATCTTATAATTTTCAAGGAAAACTACTGTACCGGCCGTAGTCCTTTTTCTTGGCGCGATCAAGGTACAATTTTTGTACCGGTCGTAGTCTAAATTTTCTCTTAACCCATTAACGACTGACATTGCGTTTTCGCAACATTAGTGAAAACATTTTTTTTCTCATTCTGTATTGCGTTTTTTTTTTAAATAATTTTTTTTTTGTATATTGTAGACAAAACTTCAATGTCTGCAGAGAACAAAAATTTTTTTTCTCTCAATGCAAGATTTTATAAAATAAATTTCTAAAATTGTCATTTTTTTGCGATTTTTTTACTCTAATTTTGAAAAAAATCTCACATATGGCAGAACAATTCAAAGGACTTCATGAAGAGACGCTTGTGTTTTAGAAACATAGGTCTGCAAAATGACATAAAAAAATAAAGTTACTCTTTTGTCTTTGTTTGTATAAATATGCATTTTTTGAAATGTTGCGAAAACGCAACGTCAGTCCAAAGCAGCGTCTTTATGAACATTTGTCCGTAAGTAACGGATGTCGAAGAAAACGGGTTTTAACTGTGAATGAAGTTTTAGAATATGTGAGTTACATCATGAAGATGTTTCTGAATTTTCATCAGATGAAGACTGTCAAGGACAAGTAGATACAGTAGTGATTAACCCCCCCCCCCGACCTCCGGACCGACGAGGAATGCATTGATGACGACATGTTAGGCGATAATTTGCCTATCTGGAGATATCGAACTTTTTTCTTCAAAAAAACTTTAAAATTTATCGGATTCATCACAAAATGATAAACATTTGTCTAAATCACCTAAAAAAATATTACTTGGAGAAATTTGCCTCCCGTATACACACTAATGCCTGCTGACAAAGAAACCATAGAAAAAGCAAAAAATTAAGTAATTATACAAAATTGCATGATCTAGAGCCAGTAGATGTATTTTTACAATTATACAATCATAATCTTTTGGAGCATATTACTCAAGAAAGTATAAATATGCACAAAAGAAAATCTTCATATTTTTTCCTCTTTCTGTTCCTATATTGAAGCGTTTTATAGGATTTCTGCTTTGCATTGACTATGTATGTCTTCCTCAAGAGAGACTTTACTGTTCAGTTACAGAAATGTCAGTTGTCCATTCCTACGTTCTGCGCTAACACGTTCTATGCATACTGCTATCAAACAGAATTTGCATTTAGCGGATAACAGTGTATTGGATTAAACAGATAAAATGGCTAAAGTTCGTCCGTGTGTAAACATTTTAAATGCCAATTTCATACAGTGGCGTGTGTTTTTTCATCAAATATTTCTATCCATGAAGAAATGATACCTTATTTCGATAGAATTCGTGCAAAATGTTTCTGAAAGCAAAACCCGTTCATTTCGGATATAAAGTTTGGCGTTTGTGTTCTTCTGAAAGATACTTATATTATTTTGATACATACTCAAGTAAATATGCAGATAAAACGACGTATCTGGGTTAAGTGTAAACGTCATTTAAGTGTAGTCGAAGTTCCTTCAAACCACTATGTATACTTTGGCAACTTTTTACATCACATATGTTGTTGTCGAAATTGAAAAGGTCATGGTTTCATGCCACTGGAATGATCCGTGACAACAGATTAGGCAAATGTCCTATGTACCTGTCCAAACACCTGTAAAAAAGATGAAAAAAGATGTACGTGGAACACATGACCTCGTTTTTGATAAGGAGCATAGTATCGCAGTAGTTCGTTGGAACAAAAATTCCGTTGTTACTCTATGGACACCAACTTTGATACAATCAATCCATCTTCAGTGGCCTAAAGATACTAAAGAAAATAAAAAAGAAAACTGCATCTGTAAAGCAACCTAAACTCATCGGTGATAACAACAAACATATGGGTGGGGTGGACCTGCTTGATAATTTCGTTGCAATGTATAGAGTGTAAGTAAAGGGAAATAAATGGTGGTGACCTAGGATCCCAAAAGTTATACTATCGAGAAATATCCAACAAACCAAAGAAAAAAATTCAAAAACTGTAGTCGCCAAACAATAACTGTACGTAAAAAATGTAATGTGCAGTTACATAGCAAGTGATGCCAAGATTTTCATCTTTCCCAAAAGTAGTCGGTTTTGACTAACGTTGCGTTTTTGCAACATTTTGTATACTTTATACAAATAAATGTTTTTCTTTTCATGTTACTTTTTTGACTTAATTAGACTCTAATACGTCTAAACAATGATTTTTGTTCATTTAATTCAAGCGAAAAGTAGTGCGGTCGTTAATGGGTTAAAGCAATCTTTATAAGTTTCAAGGTAAAACTACCGTTGTGACTTTAGTCTCAATTCCTTCTTGGTGCAATCAAGGTACAACTGCTGTACCGGCCGCTGTCTAAAGGTTAAACTTCAAGTGTTTTCGACTAGATATTTCGTCAATCACGATCTGGTCAATTTTTCTAATGACGAGCTATCTCGTCATATTGATGTAGCTCATTATTTTGGATAATGATGAGATCAAGACATGGTCTTGTTTTTTCTAATAACTACATATCACATATCTTAACTACATATCTTATCAAGACATCCAGCATAGTTGTTTTTCTTAAAAAACGTTGAAGTGAATAACATGTGACCCACAAATTACATTGTGTTAAACTCAACAAAGATTCAATTAATAGAAACATCTAATTTTCATTTATCTGCAAAGTGGTTAAAACAATTCCCAGACACATTTCCTTTTTTTAAACTATCATCAAAGCCAAATATGTTCTCCATTTCCTTTCCAGTGCTTTCCTAAACCCTCCTTTTGCAAATAAATCCCAGGTGTAATAATAAGAGGGGGGAATCTAATTAATAACAGCTTTAAAAATAACAACTCTGGATATTTCCCAATTTCAAAGAGGAATTAGAATCCAGAGAGATGAGCATAGTTGGGTGATTTGATTACAGCGTTTTTCTTTCCCTCGCTCTTAATGAAGTGTTTAAGGGAAAACAAACATTACAGGAATGTGTGCTGTGTAGGATGGCTAATTAAGGCAATGTGTCAAAAAAAGAGCAGAACAGTTTACTTTTGTAGGAAGTGAGGAATTCTACTTCTGGAGCTCGAACGAGTTGTTATGATTGGACTGTTTTTGTTACAGTCCGGTGTGTAATTAGAATTTTTCCGTGTTTTAATGATTTTCGATGCGATTTAATTTTAGTTTAATAGTTGTTTCGAATCAAATAAAAAATAGATCGTTTGTTCATTGATTCCCATATTAGAAAAATCGCATTTATTAGTGTTTGATGTCTTTAATACTTATATATATCGTCCCCATTATTAATAAATATTAAAAATTTTTAATTATAATAGGGGGCCCGCCTCCTTCTTGCTAACGCTCGCCAACCCCCGGAGAATTGCTTCGCAATCCTCATTGGTTCGCTGCCTGCACAAATCTAAATTTGCTGTATTACAGAAAAGAAACAAACAATACCTCTGGAATCAGAATTCAAATAAAACTTTGAGCAAAAAATTGACTCGAAATGTGAGCGCTGATTGGAAATCGAACACCCAGCATGTTGTTTGTGTGTACATTTCCCCCAGCACTCGAGCCACTCACACTTTTTCAGTGAGTTTGTTGTCGAAAATGCGCCTTGTTGAACTATAATTGTTGGCCTTAAAAAGGACCGTTTTTTAAGTGGCCCTGAAAAAATCCTCAGCTCTCTTTGATTTTTATTAACTGCAACAGCTCGACTAAAATTCTTTTTTTTTTAAATAAAATTTTATCCTATAACGCTATAAATTCAATCGCGTCGCGAGGCCTTGTGGTAAACAAACAATCGTACAATGTTGCCAAAACGCGATAACAAATAATGTATATTTTGCGTGCTCTCTCTCTCTCTCTCTCTCTCTCTCTCTCTCTCTCTATATATATATATATATATATATATATATATATATATATATATATATATATATATATATATATATATATATATATATATATATATATATATATATATATATATATATATATATATATATACAGCTTGAGATGTTGATTTATTAATCTGAAAAAATTAGGCGGTGCTTTTCTTGTCGTAACTATACCCCAGACCCGTGAGTAATTCTATTGTTTTCCTCCAATTGTATTAAAATAATTGTTTTTTCGTATCATGAGGTTCGGTTTCCGTGTATCTTACCGCGTCCTCTAGTGCCACTTTTTGAATTTTATTTTGCAAGACGCTTTTTCTAGTCCTTTTAATACTGAATACGTTATTTTGTGTCATTTTTCTTATTTTCAGAGCTACAAAGTGCGATAAGGCGGTCCAATTTAAATACGATCACCTTGAAATTTAACGCCAGGTAACATAGATGCAACTACCAACACATTTATTGAAATAAATAATGTTACACCATGAGTCTTTTTAAATTTGGTATATCTTTCAAAAACGAATTATATACTCCCTTAATGAGCGAAACTGGTTTTTAACACATGCTTCGGCTCTACGTTCTCCCAACTTAAGAAATGAATACATAGATGGCTATGTCAAAAGAGCAACGAATAACCAACCGAATGACAGAGTTCCCATGAGGGGACGGAGTTGGGGCACTTTAAAATTCTCGTGGCCTCAAATATCCTCAGCCGACGGACCGGTTAGGGTGTTAGCATCTAGATCGGAAATGTCCTGGGTCGAATCCGGGACATCACATGTATGTTTTTAAGCGTATGGCGTAGAGCACTTTAAATCTGTAGTAATCGAAAGTCTCCACGTTGGTGTGGTGTGGAATTTGAACAGTGGGGTGCCAGCTCAGGTCTTGCTTCGTCATCTGACCGTGGTTCAAAATTACGAGGCGTTGTCCTCGGATCACTCCCCTGGTGGGATTGATCCCGGACCATCGTCAATTGCCCATTCTGTTACTATAGTACGACGTTAATTACAAAATTACCAATTACCCGAACCGTCATCAGTAGTCCGTCGTGGCGTCCATGTATATATATATTTTATATATATGTAATAATTGAGTTCACACACAGTTCCGGTATACTTAAGATTTAATTAACGATTGAAGTGCAGCTGATGAATATTTACACTATGAGAATATACAGAAAAATATACACTATGCCCATCTGGCACAAACCACAAACTAAGTCACAAACATCCGTGAGCACGTCTTGCTTATTCGTATTGAAGTCCTTTCAGAACATCCGAGGAACTTTCTTCCTCTTTTAATGTTGACTTCCTTCTGCTATCGCTCGCTGCTCGTAAAAGCCCATAGGAGGTAGAGGGCGCTGTTGGTGAGGACTGGGGAGGTTAATAGTTTCACCCCAACATGCTATGATATTCATGACATTAAACTCAGAGGATATCCTTTTTTGAATGCAGGGAGGCTTGGGGTTTGATAAAACGAAAGTGTGATCGGATTTTATTGCTACATAGCTTACATCAAATGTATTTATCATACCCCTAATTTCTACACCGTTCTCATTTAAGGAAATATTCAATTTGTTGAACAAATCAGTTCCAATAATAGCTTCAGAACACAGTTTTTTTAGCACATAAATATCATTTTCAACAGAACAATTATCAAAAGATATTTTAGTATGAAAAAATCCTAGCGGAGAAATATTTTCATTTCCAATTCCTGTTAAAGATACATTATTAAAGGATAAGTTTGGAGACCCAATTTTAATATAACAATCATAACTGATCATGGACAATTCTGATCCAGTATCTAATAAAGCATTTATTTTAAAATCTTGAATTATCACAGTTGTTTCGATTTATTTTCAAACATTCTGAGGCTTTGTGCCCGTATAAATTACAGTTAAAACAACATAGTTTTGCTCTATTTTCGTGCTTAATACCATAATTGTACTTATATTTTGGTTTGTAATCATTTGGTTGAGCACGAACGACTGATGCTGCGTTTTCATGAACCTTGATAAAAGGCTTCGTATTGATATTTTCATAAGTGCTTCGGTTAGTTTCTTTTTTGAAATTACGACGCGCAGTCTCGTAATCATCTAATTTGTTCACTAGTTTCTCGATATTTTTAATTTTTGGCAGCTCATCTATAAAGTGTTCACGTACTTCAGAGGGTATTTTCTGTTTCATTTGGTCCGAAACCAAAAGTTGTTTTAAATCTTCGAAAGTTGTGACGTTTAATCCGAATGTCCATTCATCAAAATAATTTTCCAGTTCAAAAGCAAAATCGCGCCAAGAGGCAGATGTTTCTTTTTTATGGGAAACAAATTTTTGTCGGAATTGTTCAGGGCTTAACTTGAAACGTTTTAGAAGCAATGTTTTAACATGACTGTATTCGTTAGCGTCTGGATCGGGTTCTCTGGCGACAATATAGATAATTTCTAATGGAAGAAATGGGAGTAAATGCGTGACCCAATCTTCCTTGAGAATTTCAATACGATTTATTTGTCTCTCAAACAATGACAGATAGACACTAATATCGCTACCCATATTATAATGAGGCATTGATTTTAACAAGTTTTGCGTTTTCGGGACTGTTGAAGAAATATGACTTTCAGTCTTTATTTTCGCTTCAAGTTCTAATTTTCTCAACTCAAACTCTCGACTTTCTGTCTCTTGCCGTTCGGCAGAGATAACTTCTAAGCGAATTTTCGCAAATCTTTCCTCGTACTTATCATCTTTAGTAATAAGTTCCACTATCTCAGGGATTTTAGCACCAGGTTGTACAATCTATATATATAATTCTCTTACGTGGCACGCAAAAAGACGTTATTTGTAATCGCGTTTTGGCAACATTGTATGATTGTTTGTTTATCCCGAAGCCTCGCGCTTCCATTGAATTTATAGCGTTATCGGATGAAATTTTATTGAAAAAAAAAATTAATTTTAGTCGAGCTGTTGCAGTTAATAATAGAAATCAAAGAAAGCGTAGGATCTTTTCAGGACTATTTAAAAAAAAGGTCCTTTTCAGAGCCAACAATTTTAGTTCAACAAGACGGTTGCACTACAACTTTCGACAACAAACTCAATAAAAAGGCTTGGGTGGCTCGAATGCAGGGGTAAATGTACACACAAACAACATGCTGGGTATTCAATTTCCAAATCAGAGCTCACATTTCGAGCCAAATTTGCTCAAAGTATTCATTTGAATTCTGATTCCATAGGTACTGTATATATATTTTCTGAAAAACAGCAAAAAAATTTAGCTTTGAAAAATATTTTTTTGGAATATTATATTTTGTAAACATTTTCTTATGCTAGGACACATGTCTTCATTGATGCGAGTGAAGCGAGCATATGTTCGCGCAGCGAACCAATGAGGATTGTGAAGCAATCCTCCGGGGGTTGGCGAGCGTTAGCGATCAGGGGTCGGGCCCCCTAGTTAATCCTAATTCATCGGTGAGATTTAGGACATCAATCTTTCGTGCTCTTTGTAAGAATGTCATTTTCAAAAAATGTACTTACAAGATTGCTGTCCGGAAGATCAGAGTTCCAGGTGATATTCACTGTATCTACGTACGTTTTTATGATGATTGCTGTCCAGAGGGTGAATCCACAGAAGAATCACACTGAATCACTCAGTTCCACAGAACAATTCAGAGCACACGCACACAGAGTTCAGAATTTGAGTTCGGTGTCAGGTTTAATTCACCTGTTTTAAAACTATCATCAAAACACCTACTCCACACCCGAATGTCCGTGCATCCCGGCCGAACCCCCATTTTGTAATAATTGAGTTCACGCACAGTTCCGGTATACTTAAGATTTAATTAATGATTGAGGTGCAGCTAATAAATATTTACTCTATGAGAATTTACAGAAAAATATATACTATGCCCATCTGGCACAAACCACAAACTAAGTCACAAACATCGGTGAGCACGTCTTGCTCATTCGTATTGAAGTCCTTTCAGAACATCCGAGGAACGTTCTTCCTCTTTTAAAGTTGACTTCCTTCTGCTGTCGCTCGCTGCTCGCGCAGCCCATAGGATGTAGAGGGCGTTGTTGGTGAGGACTGGGGAGGTAAGTAGTTTCACCTCTGTATATATATATTGCCAGCTGAGATGTTGATTTATTAATCTGAAAAATTTAGGCGGTGCTTTTCTTGTCGTAACTATACCCCCAGACCCGTGAAAAATTCTATTGTTTTCCTCCAATTTTATTAAAATAATTTTTTTTTTCGTATCATTAGGTTCGGTTTCCGTGTATCTTACCGCGTCCTCTAGTGCCACTTTTTAAAATTTATTTTGCAAGACGCTTTTTCTAGTCCTTTTGATAATGAATACGTTATTTTGTGTCAATTTTCTCATTCTTCAGAGCTACAGAGTGCGATAAGGCGGTCCAATTTAAATACGATCACCTTGAAATTTAACGCCAGGTAACATAGATGCAACTACCAACACATTTATTGAAATAAATAATGTTACACCATGAGTCTTTTTTAAATTTGGTATATCTTTCAAAAACGAATTATACTCTCTTAACGAGCGAAACTGGTTTTTAACGCATGTTTCGGCTCTACGTTCTCCCAACTTAAGAAATGAATACATAGATGGCTATGTCAAAAGAGCAACGAATAACCAACCGAATGACAGAGTACCCATGAGGGGACGGAGTTGGGCCACTTTAAATCTCTCGTAGCCTCAAATATCCTCAGCCGACGAACCGGTTGGGGTGTCAGCCTCTACATCGGAAAGTTCCTGGGTCGAATCCGGGACATTGCATGTATGTTTTTAAGCGTATGGTGTAGGGCACTTTAAATCTGTAGTAATCGAAAGTCTCCACGTTGGTGTGGTGTGGAATTTGAACAGTGGAGTGCCAGCTCAGGTCTTGCTTCGTCATCTGACCGTGGTTCGAAATTACAAGACGTTGTCCTCGGACCACTCCCCTGGTGGGAATGATCCCGGACCATCGTCAATTGCCCATTGTGTTACTATAGTACGACGTTAATTACAAAATTACCAATTACTTGAACCGTCATCAGTAGTCCGTCGTGGCGTCCAGAGAGATGTTTATTTAAAAAAATACCATATCTTATATATATTCCTCAATATGAGGTGTTGTCCTCGGTTCTTTTCCTTAAGGGCACCTTTGCCAATAGCCCGTTGGGTTGCTCTAGTAAGACGTTAATTAAAAATTACCAATTACCAACTACGTATAGATAATCCTCCAACAAAAATTCGCCGACCAACCGGTATAGTGGTTAAGGTGTTAGCCTCTGTTCGGAAAGTTCCTGGTTCGAATTCGGGTTCGGGCATGGATGTTTCTGAGCGTATGGTGTAGAGGCGACTGGTGCACCTTAAATCTGTTGTTGCTGAAAGTCCTCACGTTGGGTTGATGTGGAGGTTTGGAGAGTGGGGTGCCAGCTCAGGTGTTGCTTCGTCATCTGAACGTGGATCAAATTTACGAGGTGTTGTCCTCGGATCTTTCCTTGAAGGGACTGATTCCGGACCGTCGTCAGTAGCCCGTTGTGTTGCTCTTGTTGGATGTTAACTAAAATTACCATTACCCCATTACCATAAAAAATTCCAAAGAATAAATTTCGAATTGATATATGATGGATCGACGCAAATTGATTGAAACCTAAATGATTTTGAATTATCCCCGGTATGCATAATGTGAAATGTGTAGGTAGGTAGTTCATTACCGTCTCTCTTTAAAAATTCAACGGGCTATTTGCGATCGTCCCGGATCAATTGCGAAGAGAAAAATCCGAAAACATAACCGCCGACCAACCGGTATAGTGGTTAAGGTGTTAGCCTCTGTTCGGAAAGTTCCTGGTTCGAATCCGGGTTCGGGTATGGATGTTTGTAAACGTATGATGTACAGGCGGCTGGTGCACCTTAAATCTGTCGTGTCCGAAAGTCCTCACGTTGGGTGGCGTGGAAGTTTGGAGAGTGGGGTGCCAGCTCAGGTGTTGCTTCGTCACCTGACCGTGGTTCCAAATGACGAGGCGATTGTCCTCGGATCTTTCCCTTAAGGGACTGATCCAAGGACCGTCGTCAATAGCCCGTTGTGTTGCCCTAGTACGACGTTAACTAAAATTACCAATTACCGAAAACATAACCATTTAATTTGAACCATGGTCAGATGACGAGGTGAAGACGTGTGCTGATGCAGGTGGAGGTTTGGAGAGTTAGGTATCAGATAAGGTGAGACCTCGTCATCTGACCGTGTTCACAATTACGTGGTCTTGTCTTCGGATCTTTCACCTCGGAAAAGAAACTGGACCATCGCTCATAGCCAGTTGTGTTGCTCCCATTACAACGTTAATTGAAATATATAATGTCGTATGTACTTGGGTTAGATATGGTATTAAATTAAAGTAATACTGTCAAATTAATTTGGAATGAATCTTTGCGTTAATCGCGTTTGGCCTAAAAGGAGTCATCGATAGTGGTGTACAAAGAATTGACAATAACCAGGATTCCCTTTCTTCGTTTGCTCCATGAGATCACCTAGGAAGTAATAATTAAAACCACATACCTCTAAGGAAGACCAAAAGCTCTTTTTGTATTCAAAATATTTTATGTTAACGAGAACGAGTACATTCGGTGGTGCAATAGGGAAACACTGATGATATCACAAGACACAAAAAAAGGGAGGGAAAACTACGCGCATGTAGTGAAAGGCGAATCTATCTGCCTCAAATCTAATCGGGGATGTGAACATTTGATCGCACATAGGGAGGTGAACGTATCTAACTCACGTCAAAATGGGGGGGGGGAAGACGATGCATCTTTTCCTGGGGATGGGGATCGGAGTCCCGCATTAGCCCGTCTACCGTAGTGCGCACCGTACGAAAAATCAAGTGTTTAGTCTGCTTCCATCCGAGTCTAATCAACTAACCGACTTCTCTCCTTATTTTTATCTGGACGTTAAAGGCTTTTATAAGTTTTGTTTTGAAGAGATGAGTTGAGAGAAAGCCTGCCTGCTTAATATGCTCAGAAACGTTTCTTCCTTCACTCTGTCATGTTTAGTTGCAGTTTTTCCTTCTTTTTCTGGCTAGAGTAAATCGGCCAGGTGCTAAGGCTCCTGTGTTTAGTTGTGGTCCGGAATTGATATCGGCAGACACCCGCCGCTTTGACCGTGAGGTCATTTGATCATGCGGTATGCCGGCCAGGGCTGCAGCTCCACTCACGATGTGAGGTCACCACCGCGATGAGCGCCAATGAGTCTGATGGCTTCTCTATTGAGGCAAGCATGATTAGTCCAGAGTGTGAGCAAGGTGGCCTCGTGTTGAATGAAAACCATGAGCTGGGACGGACACCTTTTGCTTTGGCTGTGCAGGCTGTTGGGGGACTCTGACCACGTCTCGGATAACCTGGCGCACCAAACACTCCACCCACATGCCCGGGTCTTCTTTCGTTTTTCATTAGTGACCTTCCCTGCTAATCCGCTGTGGGTTTTCAATAACTCGGTACAGAGGGGATTGTTTCCATTCAGAAGAAGAAGAAGGTATAGTGATTAAGGTGTTAGCCTCTAGATACGATGGTTCCTGGTTCGATTCTGGGTCCGGGCAAGGATGTTTGTAAGTGTATGGTGTAGAGGCGGCTGGTGCATCCTAAGTCTGTCGTGGCCGAAAGTCCTCATGTTTGGTTAGTGTGGACCTTCGGAGAAATGTCCTTTCCAATGTGAAAGGACATTTTCGAAAATGAAGTACGTAAAATAGCAATACAGATCATTATTAACATATGAAGATTTGCAAACAACATTAATGATCGGAAGTACAAATTCCACTATGATGAAATATTAACTCAGGAAAAACAATTGCATTCTTCGTATTAGTACAAAATTTAACTTGTCCTATAGTACATTTATTAAAAAATAGATAGCTTTTAATCGGGTTTTTGGAAGTGTCAGCAAAATTTTTATAAATATTATGCAAAAATATTCACCTTCTAATAAAAAAGTTTTTTGTTGTTGCTCTATCAGTTCTATTACGTATGTAAATATCTTGGAGTTTGCTAAGTAGCCCGCTGTGCCTAAAACTTTTACGATTTGGCCCTTTTCAAAAAACGTCGTTTGCCAACCCCCTGTACTAGACCGACACAACGGGTTTTTGACGACGGTCCAAGACCAGTTTCAAAGGAAAAGGCCCGAGGACAACACCACGTAAATTTAAACAACCGTAAAATGTGGGAGGTAGCACTGAAAAGATGTCCTTACTTCTTACATTTATTAATTAATAGTTCTCGAAACTTTTAAGTATAGATTGTGCATCCCCAAAAATATAAATCCCGGTTCATTGTCAGTAGTCCGTTCTGTTTCTCCAGTTCAACGTTAAAATAAATACCCCAGAAATGTAAGCAAATGCTTCAGATTAAGAATAACATGGGTGAATTGAAGATCGGTATTTAAAATTGCGTTGCACTGTATCAACACAGTAAGATATTGGCGATGGTCCGTTATCAAAACCGAAGTGAAAAATTCGAGGACAACGCCATGTGATTTTGCTCCACGGTCAGATGACGAGGTCACGCCTCAGCTGGAACCCCACTCTCCAAAAGTCCACATCACACCAACCTGAAAACATTTCAAGTGAAGAATAGATATAACGTCCATCAACTCCCGTTTACTCGACAGTCATAACTCCTTGGAAGTGGAACCATTTTCTAGAATTTTCATCAATATTTTAGTATTAGCACTGTGTTTTGAATCCGTCAAACATCTTCTCCAAGATACTTCCAATCCGACTTCTGGTATCTTAATAACATCTTGGCACATTCATCAAATTTTCAAAATAATCTGACAGAAAATGAGCAGGGTAGCTTTTCATACGTCAAGTCTGTCTATTACAGATTGCATTCACAGCACGAAACGTTTGAGTTTTCTGAAGAATTACCTTTCTAGAGCTTTCAGGACATCCAACATTCAAACTTACATCCAACGTGTCCAAACACGCCTTACCGGACTTGTTCCAGGGGTATATATGTACGATGCCTAGAGCTCGGAGATTATCTTGAAGGAACGTAATACCTCCCCCCCCCCTATTGATGTGCGCCGTTATTCTTTTTGAACATGTCCGGGATTTAAATTGGCAGCATGTGTATATCCTGAGATGTTGCAGAAACAACAAGATTCAAGAAACTGAATCCGACAGTCTCCAAAAGAAGCATGCAATTTGTTGTAAAGAATATATGGCTTCTAGTGATATAGATATTGAAAGACAAGCAGATGTAAAAGTCTGAAACATTACCCACTTCGAGTTCTCTTTTAAGTGCCTACAAGTGTGCCTAATGACAGGATACCTTGTCAGGACACCCACTAGCAACGATATATACTATTAAAAGTAAATTTAATTGAGTTTTAAATTGGCAGATATTTTTATATCCGTAAGAGAATTATGTTTACCCGAGTATGGATGGTATATTCATTTTTTCTAAACGGATTGAAACAATATCGATACTTTAATTCCAAAGGGTAGCAAGAAAACATTTTGAAATTTGAGTTAAGTGTCCGAAATGATTACTTACACGATTAGTTACCAGTTACAAAGTGAAACAACTACATAGCTTTCAAATATCGAGTTATTTCTCTTCGGAACTAGTAACTAATCGTTTTAACTATCATTTCGTACATTTAACTCAAATTACAAAATTTTTGATTTGTTACTCTTTGGAATTAAGATATCGGTATGAATTTATTAACTTTTCCTTCGATGAATGAATGTTATTAATTAATGATGATGTTTTATGTGGTTCTGAAACATTGCGTTACTTAGGGTTAGATTGGTAGGGTATTTTCTTAAGAAGAAATGACTTTTAATGACAGATTCTCAGATAGCTTCGTCTTTCATCGGAATAATTTGGGGTGTAAATATAATCTGCAACACATTAACTAAAAATGTTTTAAGAATTAACCGTGCTATGTATTTTTCTATATTTTTCACTTTAGTTACACGATTTTTAATCAACCACACAATAATTTACCCAATGGTATAAAATTTTATTTTATGAACAATAATACATCGGAATGAAATACAATAATTACGGTATTTAATATCATATATTTCATACAGAAAAAAAAGTGTGCTTTTCAATATTCCGAAAAGATAAAAGCCGAAATATACTGAACATGTAACTGTCTTTATTTTTAAATTACATTTTCTTCTTACATGGCATATTTTAGATGTAATGTTCTTGCTGGATCACGTAGGATTATGTACAGAACGAGCAACAGAAAAACATACAAACAAGTAGGGCAGTTAAGTTATAAATTAGATTATTAGATTACTAAAACTGACATTCACATGTATTAATAAAAAAAGCTATTCTTAATCATGACACCATCTGCTATTCAAATCCAAAGGCAAATTTGGTAATTTTAATTAACGTCGTACTAGAGCAACACACCGGCTACTGATGACGGTCCGTGATTAATCCTCTAAATGAACGATTCGAGGACACTACAAAGTAATTTTGAACCACGGTCAGAAAGACTAGGCCCACAAACTCAAGATAATACGAACGTACTAACCCAAAATAGCCTATACGAAATTCAGAAAACAATCACTACATTACACATTACATAACTATTACTTCTACTGAACGTTTCATAAAACAAGGGTCCTCATGTTGGCATAGTATGAAAGTTTGAAGAGGGGGGTGCCAGCTCAACTGTTGCCTCGTCATCTGACCATGGTTCAAAATTACGTGGGAAACGTTAAATATGTTGTGGTCGCAAAAGTCCTAACGTTTGCTTGGTGTGGACGTTTGGAGAGTGGAGTGCCGACTCAGTGGTGTTGTCTCGTCATCTGACCATGGTTTAAAATTGCATTGTGTAATCTTTATTTTATCTTGATGTTGTTTACTTAAAAATGTTTTATCATGCTTTCATTGGTGGTCTTGGTTTCAAGAACACATTCTTTAATATATTGTTAACGAATTTGTATTTTGTCGGGCGAAGCTAATATAGATTTGCGACTTGCGTCATAATACCCAACCATATAAATGTCAAAGCAGGCCAGTTAAGGACGAAGTGCTAAAACTCATGGCCTTGAAGCTAATAAAATATAATATAAAAAGCAAAAAAAAACTTCCTTTCGAATTTGACACGAACATTTAATAGTTGAAGTTCGGATAATCAAGGTTTCACTGTAGTTATAACAATAACTATAAGGTTAATTAAGGTTAACAGAAAATTTTTCTGCATATCAAACATGAATTAAAGGAATATCTTTTATCTTTAAAATTTTGTGTGAAACTTCAAGGGATCTTTATTTTTACGGGATAATGATATGCCTATCATGAAATTCATATTTCTTCTGTTTCACAGTTGAATAAATAAAATAAGTACCAATTCTCATCTCGAAGACATTAATAACAGCTTAACAAACTGTAACAAATTCGACTTCAACAAAATGAATACTCGGTCAATAGAAGTTCAAATAATCAAGGTTCCTCTGTAATTATATGAACATTATGTTTAAAAAGAACATATTTGTGCAAAGCAAACTTTATGTTGAATTTAGATATGGTTTTTTTAAGGTTTTTGAATGTAAAATTTCAATTGATCGTTCTTTATATCCATAAAAAAATTTCCAACTAGCCTCAAAAATTTATTTAAACCTTAAAAGACTCTGTATCAAATACCATTTGAATAATACAGATACTTGTTTGATCTGAGCTCTAATAAAGAAAGTTTAAAAAACTCGGTATAAAATACCGTTCAAATAAAGCTGACTCTCGTTTAATCGGAGCTCGAATAAACAAAGCTCTACTGCAGTTATATTAGCAATAAGTTTAGGCGGAATGTATGTGTGACTATACAAAACAAATAATGTTTTTGAATTCAAAGATGGGGGGGGGATTTTTTTAAAAAGGTTTTTCTTTTTAAAGTTTCTATTTAAAGTTCTCTGTAAAGTAAATGTTCGTCCAGGGATCGTTCCATCTTTCCCAGTAATTCATTCTTTTTCTGTTCTAAAAATAAAATCACTGGCCTGAGAGGAGGTGCAGGAGCATCTTTGTCGTTGTAGCCAACTAAATATGTCAAACCCTGAAATTCTATTTGGATTTATTTGTGTGCGACATGCGTAAATGATTCTGAGATTAAGAGGTCTTCCATCTATCCAAAGATGAAGGTTTACGCTCCAAATATTGCGCTTCGAATTCTATTTTTATGATTGTTGAATGTTTTTGTTTTTTTCCCCTCGCAGCGAATTATTTATTCATGGAATAAATATTCGATGGATATATGTCGTTATCTGACCATGGTTAAAAATTACGTGGCGTTGTCCTTAGGACGCATTGTCGCCTATAGCTCCATTGTGACATTAATTAAATACCTTAAGTGCTTAGGTGAATTTTTGAATGCATAATAAAGTGAGATCTGTCGCTTTCATAACCTTCGTCCCTTCAAAGTAGTTTATGTTTAAACATTTTTAAAAACTAGTAGATACAAATGTTTTTGGTCAAACCAAACGTGGTTTGAAAATTAAGTAATGTGATGCGAAAATATCTTGTATATTAGATTGTAGGTATTTTAACCGTTAGACTAGGACCAGTACAGAACTTGTATCTCGAAAGCTATAAGAATCGCGCCAAAAAAAAATTTAGTCAACGTCCGGTACTGTAGTAGTATCTTGAAAATTTTAAGAATCGACCCAAGAAACTATTAAGACTACGACTAGTACAGAAATTGTACCTCGGCAGCTATAATAATCGTGCCAGTAAAATAATTTAGACAACGGCTGGTGCAGCAATTATATTTTGAAAGCTATTATAATCGCGCCAAGAAGGAATTCAGGCAAAGGTCAGTAAAGCAATTTTACCTCGAAAGCTGTAACAATCGTGCAAAAACAAATTTAGACAACTGCCGGTACAGCAGTTATATCTTGGAAGTTATAAGAATGTCACCACGAAATAATTTAGGTTGCCAGTACAGTAATTGTACCTTGAAAGTTATAAGAATCGCGCCAAGAAACTATTTAGTCTACGGCCAGTACACGAGTTGTACTTCTAAAGTTATAGGAATCGCACCAAGAAACAATTTAGGTTGCCAGTGCAGCAGCTGTATCTAGAAAGTTATAAGAATCGTGCCAAGAAATTGTTTCGACTGCGACCAGTACAGCAATTGTATCTCGAAAGCTATAATCATCATGCCAAAAAAAATTTAGACTACGGCCGGTACAGTAGTTGTATATTGAAAGTTATAAGAATCTCCCCAAGAAACTATTAAGACTACGACTAGTAAAGAAATTGTAACTCGGCAGCTATAATAATCGTGCCAATAAAAGAATTTACACAACGGGTTTGTACAGCAATTATATTTTAAAAACTATAATAATCGCGCCAAAGAAAGAATTCAGGCAACGGACAGTACGCTGTTTTCCAAACCCTCACAGATACTACAACTGGGGGCGGGGGTAACCATAACGGCCAATGAGACTAAAATCAACCAAATATAAAATGATGTTTTCTTTCAAAGAGCTTCTTTTCGTGAAGCAACGATGGCCTAATGGCTAAAGTCACCTACCTTCAGTTTGGCGTCGGCAGCGGAGGATGACTTCCCGAGTATTCAACCCAGCTGGGGAAAAAATTTTAGATCCTCCAAATTATTTAAAAAAAATTCCAATTTAATTCCTTTTGATTCTAAATTACTTTTTCTAATTTTTAATAAACTTTTTATATTTTTCCAAGCTTCCGTTGATTTTACATAAATAATCTAAGAACCGCTCATGAACACACTACCAGCTGATATTTTTCCGCCCCTCTGCCATCCCCTTTGCTTTAGGATGATGGTGTCGTATCCACCCCTGGTTTAGGACCATTCTGATGTAACAAAAAGCATACATAAAACACTAACTTATGTAATTATTAACATATAATAAAAGGATACAATTTTCGGCTCCAACCTCTACCCACCCATAGCCATGGATCTGAAAACAAAAGAAGAAAACAGAAAAATTATTTAACATGCTTCATTTATTACACTGCAAACAGGATCAGACAGGATTTCAGTTGTCTTTAGCGTAGAGAAGGAAATTCTTATCCATCGCTCTCGATCATTGGCCGTTACGGTTAGAACCGCCCCCAGTTGTAGTACCTATGAGGGTTTGGAAAATCTCGGCCGGTACAGCTACTGTACCTTGGAAGTTATAGGAACCGCGGCAAGATAGAATTGCGTTTTTTATATCTAAAGCTGTACTCAAAAAAATTAATTAACATCACACTGGAGCAACACAACGTGCCATTGGGGACTGTCAATGATCCATCTCAAAGGGAATTATACAAGGTCAAAGCCACATAATTTTGAACCATGGTCAGATGACAAAACACAACACCTGTGCTGGCACCTCACTCTCCAAAACTCCACAACAGACCAACGTGAGGACATTTGAAGCCGGGGCAGATAAAAAAGGGCTACAGCCCTCGTATGTTGGTTGGATAGTTTTCGAACTAGCAAACTTCCGATACCTTATTTATTACTTTTACATCGGTCTACCGCGGTCTAAGAATTTGTAAGAAAATATCACAGAAATGTCATTTAACCACCCTGGTGGTTACCCAGACGTGGTAACTGAGGTAACACAGGAACTGAGGTTAAAACTGACCAGATTTTCAAGGAGATCTGTCGTCATCAGAACAAAATAGTATTAGTCATGATCTTATCATCAAAATTATGTGATGTTTTCCTCGGATTCCCTTAGAGCATTGTATTACGAGGTGTTGGTCCTAGGATCTCTCCCTAAAGGGATTGAACACGGACCTTCGTCAATAGACCATTGTGTTGCTCTAGTACGAAGTTAATTAAAAAATAGCAATTACCCTTAGAGGATTGGTCCCGGACCGTCATCCATACCACATTGTGTTGCTCTAGTACGACGTTAACCCTTCTTTGGATGATTTTTTACTTTATTGGTGAAATAAATCAAGGTGATATAATTCAAGTTCAAAATTAAATGAAAAATGGTTACAAAAATCTTAGTATATATTTATAGTATAAATTTAGCAAAAAACAATAGGATGGTATCATGTGGTATTTTAAAATTAAACGTAAACTTTTTCAGAAATTGCTCTAAAAATAACAGAAACACGTGTTACAAACCTTTCTTCCACTCATTTTCACTTTTTTAGCAATAGAAACTCAAATATAATAAAACAAAATTAAAAACGAAATCATACGTTTATTGCAACTACAACAAACAGCGGAATGACAACTTCAAGCTCGTTTTACTGGCAGTGACACTTGCTTATTTTTGACAGCTATGTTTTTTTTTATGGAATAGACATTAAAAAGGTATCCAGACACGATCAACTTAAAGTGAACTTGTTCTTTTATATAATTTTTGGGCATTCAATGTTATGATGCAAATTTTCACCATTATGCAAAGAAGGGTTAATTAAAAATTACCATTAACATTACCATCACCATCATCATCAAATATCGGCAATATCGATTACAAGATGTATCATCACTAGAAAAATTGTTCCGCTAGGTAAGGCAATTTTTATTAAAGTCATCCTAGAGCAACACACAGTCTATTGCGGATGGTCCGGGATGAATACCCTAAGGATCCGAGGAATCACGCCACATAATTTTGAACTACGGTCAGTTTACGGGGCAACCACTTTGAGATGGCAGCCCCACTCTCCAATAAAAAATTGTTCGGATATTAATGAACGAGATTACAATGACCTTCGAAACAATAGCCCCACTGCCTTCAAAAGTCTTAGATGCCATAAGCATAATTGGATTGGAATAGATCTCTGCTTAAAACTCAAAATCAAATTCTATGCTATAACTTTATAGTTATAAACGTCATACTTCTACATCAGATCTCGTCATCTGACCGTGGTAATGGTAATTTTTGTTAACGTCGTACTAGAGCAACACAACGGGCTATTGACGACGGTCCGGGTAATGGTAATTTTGGTAATGTTAAGTTTTGTTAACGTCGTACTAGAGCAACACAACGGGCTATTGACGACTGTCCGGAATCAGTCCCTTAAGGGAAAGATTCGAGGATAACACCTCGTAATTTTGAACCACGGTCAGATGACGAAGCAACACCTGAGCTGGCACCCCACTCTCCAAACTTCCACGACAACCCAACGTGAGGACTTTCGGCCACGACAGATTTAAGGTGCACCAGCCGCCTCTACACCATACGTTTACAAACACCCATGCCCGGACACGGATTCGAACCAGGAACCTTCCGATCTAGAGGCTAACACCTTAACCACTATACCGGTTGGTCGGCGACAGTGGTTCAAAATTACTCAGTGTTGTAATCGGATCTTTCCCTGTGGGGATTGGTCCAACACCTTCCTCAGTTTTAAAACAGCCCAAATTCGATTCATGTCAGGTGCATTCCTCACTGGGTGTATTTATCTCTTCTGTTTCAATACAACGTTCATTGTGTGTTTATCTATTACTAGTACTTTTTGGTAATACTTTTAATTACCGTTGAGAGCAATACAACGGGCTATTGACGATTGGTAATTTGTAATTAAGGTCGTACTATAGCAACACAGCGGTCTATTGACAACGGTCCGGAATCCTTCCCTCAAGGGAAGGATCCGAGGAAAACACCTCGTAATTTTGAACCGCGGTCAAATGACGTAGCAACATCTGAGCTGGCACCCCACTCTACAAACTTCCACACCAACCCAATAACTTACCATTACCATTACCATTACCTGGACCGTAGCCACTAGAGTGGGCCGAAAAAGTTATTTGATTTGTTTTTGCTATTACACTCTAATAGTGCGGAAAAGGTGTATCATAGAGGCGGTTGGTGCACCTTAAATCTGTCGTGGCCGAAAGTCCTTACATTGGGTTGGTGTGGAAGTTTGGAGAGTGGAGTGCTAGCTCAGGTGTTGCTTCGTCATCTGACCGTGGTTCAAAATTACGAGGTGTTGTCCTCGGATCTTTCACTTAATCGATTGTTTCCTTACCGTTGTCAATAGCCCATTGTGTTGCTCTAGTAAGACGTTAGTTGAATTTACTATTTACTATTACATTTTAATAGTGCATGAAAGGTGGCCCATGCAGTAAAACAAATGTTTAAAAAATTTCCTCCTGATTTATTGATATCTTTTGCCTTTCCAAGGGGTTCAAACCCTCCAAAAAGATCAAAATTCGGGTATTTTTTATAAAAAAAATAGAAACGTTTACAATTACGTTCTAAGAGTGCGCAAAAGTAAGCTAATTCATTCAATAATAACAGTAAAAAATTGTTTTGGTCAGTACATATCTTCTGACACCCCAACGGGGACCAAATAGCAGAAAAACTGATCACCAGTTTTTATCGTATTTGTAAAAGTCGATATTTTGCTATAATGTTATTTTTTTAGTTTTTTTCTGCTATTTGGTACCCATTGGAGAGGCAGAAGATATGTACTGATCTAAACAATTTTTTTGTCGTTGATATTGAATGAATTAGTTTACTTTTGCGCACTATTAGAACGTAATTGTAAACATTTTTATTTTTTATAAAAAATGCTCAAATTTTGATCTTTTTGGAGGGTTTGAACCCCTTGGGAAGGCAAGATATCAATAAATCGGAATGAAATTTTTACATATTAGTTTTCTTGCATGAGCCAAATTTTCCACACTATTAGAATGTGACAGCAAAAAAAAAAAATCTTTTTACGACCCAACCTAGTCTGGTGTGACGTTTATTAAAAATACACCATCCACACCCAGATAAAATTACAAAAAATTCGAATTCATTTTCAACCAACCGCAAATAAACCTGCATTCGAATTCAAAACCGTAGAAATTCACTTCCAAATACCACCTGCGATACTTGACATTTCCACGACTCCTCCTCCCATGCTCTCAACACACCCAGAACCCACTCACCCCTCATTCCCGAGACTCGAAAACGCAGCCGATAATAACAGCCTTCGATGACGATGACGATTATCCATAGCCGCCGCAAAATGACATCGGAACCATCCCTAGACTATCGGGATTGTTTCACAGGAGAGTGTCTCGGGGAACAACGGATTCGAATTTTCGATCGTCTGCAGGCAATCATATTCCCACGAATGTCCACATGTACTTCACGTGCCGCGATGGGGTGGTTTTGATGGTTTGAGGGGTGGAGATGAACGAGATGACCGCTTCTGATTCGAGTTGGTGGGGAGCATCATTTCTGTCGTCTTTCGAGTTTGAAGTGTGATGTGACTCACAGGGGGCTCTGCGTGTTATATTGTTATCAATGATTTGTTGTAGAGTTTGACCTAGTCAGAAATGTTCGTACGGGTTCGGAATTCTCATTAAGCAGTGTGTATCGGTCTATTCACCTTCGCCGACCAACCGGTATAGTGGTTAAGGTGTTAGCCTCTGGATCGGAAGGTTCCTGGTTCGAATCCGGGTCCGGGCAGGGATGTTTGTAAGCGTATGGTGTAGAGGCGGCTGGTGCACCTTAAATCTGTCGTGGCCGAAAGTCCTCTCGTTGGGTTGGCGTGGAAGTTTGGAGAGTGGGGTGCCAGCTCAGGTGTTGCTTCGTCATCTGACCGTGGTTCAAAATTACGAGGTGTTGTCCTCGGATCTTTCCCTTAAGGGACTGATCCCGGACCGTCGTCAATAGCCCGTTGTGTTGCTCTAGTACGACGTTAACTAAAATTACCAATTACCGAACCGTCGTCAATAGCCCGTTGTGTTGCTTTAGTACGACATTAACTAAAATTATCATTACCAATTAAATTACCATTACCTATTCACCTTCGTGAAGCGAAAAAAATGACAAAGCCGATTTTGTGTCCTAGAGGTCAAGGTCGTCATTTGATCGTGGTTCAAAATTAGTTGGTAATTGTAATGGTAATTTTAATTAACGTCGTACTAGAGCAACACAACGGGCTATTGACGACTGTCCGGGATCAGTCCTTAAGGGAAAGACCCGAAGACAACACCTCGTAATTTTGAACCACGGTCAGAAGACGAAGCAACACCTGAGCTGGCACCCCACTCTCCAAACTTCCACGTCAACCCATCGTGAGGACTTTGGCCACGACAGATTTAAGGTGCACCAGCCGCCTCTACGCCATGCGCTTACAAACATTCATGCCCGGACCCGGATTCGAACCAGGAACCTTACGATCCAGAGGCTAACACCTTAACCACTATACCGGTTGGTCGGCTCAAAATTAGTTCGTGTTGGCCTCGTTTCTTTCCCTTAGGAGATTAATCCCGAACCGGTGTCGCCGACCAACCGGTATAGTGTTTAAGGTGTAGCCTCTGGATCGAAAGGTTCCTGGTTCGAATCCGGGTCAGGGCATGGATGTTTGTAAGCGTATGGTGTAGAGGCGGCTGGTGCACCTTAAATCTGTCCTGGCCGAAAGTCCTCACGTTGGGTTGTCGTGGAAGTTTGGAGAGTGGGGTGCCGGCTCAGGTGTTGCTTCGTCATCTGACCGTGGTTTAAAATTACGTGGTGTTGTCCTGGGATCTTTCCCTTAAGGGATTGTTCCCGGACCGTCGTCAATAGCCCGTTGTGTTGCTCTAGTAGGACGCTAATTAAAATTACCAATTACCCAGGCCGGGGTCAATAGCCTGTTGTGTTGCTTTAGTACGACGTTAATCTTTACACTGCGGCGCAAGATTTTATCATTCGTCCCACAGAACGGCTTTTTCGCCTACATGTCCAACTCCCCTTAACTAATTACCTAACCTGAGCGATAGAGCCTTGAGTGGAATTTTCGACTGACGCTTTCCTTTTTTAGTATTGTGTTGTGTATCGGTTGGCGTGAGATACACAGTTTGGTCCAAAAAGATCAATATAACTTCAAAAAATTATTTTTAAGAAAAGAATAGGCCTACAGACTAGTTTAGTTGCAACAATAGATAGAATAACTCAAAAATGTTTTCTCTGAAGTTTGTTTTTGATTATAGATAGTATTGCATAACACTTAAACAATTATTAAAGAATTCAGTTATTCAAAATGGCGGATCCCGTGAAGAAATCTCAATGTGTCGATTGGATGGCACCATAGCATGGCCTCCCCGGTCTCCTGACATTACACCACTCGACTTTTTCTTTTGGGGTTATGTAAAAGATGCTGTGTACCAAACAAAAGTTAAGTGTCGTGGAATTGAAACAAAAAGATCCAAACAGCTGTAGCTACTATTGACGTTAGCATGCTGAAACGTTCGTGAATTGAATTGGAATATCGTCTTGATATTCTTCGTTCTACGAAAGGATCTCATGTGGAAATTCACTAAGGTAGTAGAAAAAAACTTTTTGAGATATTCTTTCAACTGTTGCAACTAGTTTTGCTGTAAGCCTATTATTTTTTTAAATAAATTTTTGAGGTTATACTGATCTTTTTGGGACACACTGTATATTACCGTTCAAACTTCAAGATCGACAGTGTAGGGTATCGAACAAAAGGAGGAATCGTATAGAAGATCAGTCGCTGACAGCTCGTAAATGGTGATAGATGCCAGCGGTCACTTAAAAGGGGGATAACATCCACACTACACAGATCTATACCATGCCGCTGGTGTAAACTAAATGTTAGTGTTAACAAATGTCTATATACCGCAGCGTAAAGATTTACTAAAAATTACCATTACCATTAGAGGTCACGGGATAGCCCATTTGGTAGATATTCGGAAAAGCAAAAGAAGATTTGCGAGATCGAAATTACATTCAAGCAAACCCCACCGTAAACGCGGGGGCTAGTCTTGTTAAATCAATGTTGTTGTATGTTCTTCTGGGATACATATGAAAGCAAGGGATGAACAGAAACATTCAAGACAAGTACAGAAAAATATTTTATTATTACAAACGATGATCCCAGGAAAGAACAGAAGGGGTGCGCTGCTTTACTTTCAAGACGGGAATCCATTCCAGGCGAAAGTCCGACTTCTTTTCCCAATTTTACACCCATGCTTTATCCGCTATTCGAACCCGGGCCCACTTGATGACAACCGAGGATTATAACCACCATACTGGCTGGGCTGCTGTTAAATCTATCATGACATCAAATGTCTTCCCGTTGGGGGGGGGTAATTTTAGTTAACGTCGTTCTAGAGCAACACAACGTGCTATTGACGACGGTCCGGGATCAATCCTTTAAGGGAAAGATCCGAGGACAACACCTCGTAATTTTGAACCACGGTCAGATGACGAAGCAACACCTGAGCTGGCACCCCACTCTCCAAACTTCCACACAAACCCAACGTGAGGACTTTCGGGCCACGGCTGATTTAAGGTGCACCAACCGCCTCTACACCATACGCTTACAAACAACCATGCCCGGACCCGGATTCGAACCAAGAACCTTCCGATCTAGAGGCTAACACCTTAACCACTATACCGGTTGTTCAGCGTCTTCACGTTGGTGTGAAAGTTTGGCGAATGGAGTGTCATCTTAGATGCCCAACTCGTCATTTGATTGTGGTTCCAAATTATGTAGTGTTGTCCTCGTATATTTCTTTCGTCATCTGACCGAGATTCAAAATAATGTTGGATGGTCCTCGGATCTCACCATTTGGGATTGATCCCGGACCGTCTCTAATAGCCCGATGTGATGGTAATGGTAATTTTAGTTAACGTCGTACTAGAGCAACACAACGGGCTATTGACGACGGTCCGGAATCAGTCCCTTAAGGGAAAGATTCGAGGACAACACCTCGTAATTTATAACCACGGTCAGATGCCGAAGCAACACCTGAGCTGGCACCCCACTCTCCAAACTTCCACGCCAACCCAACGTGAGGACTTTCGGCCACGACAGATTTAAGGTGCACCAGCCGCCTCTACACCATACGTTTACAAACATCCATGCCCGGACCCGGATTCGAACCAGGAACCTTCCGATCTAGAGGCTAACACCTTAACCACTATACCGGTTGGTCGGCGAGCCCGATGTGTTCCTCCAGTGCAATGATAATTAAAATACCTACTTAGTTGTAGGCGGTGCAAGTTCGATTCTTGTTATTTATCTTGAGTGTATTTTCCTCCTGCGTGTCAGTAAGACTTTTCTTGCGTCTATACCTATTTACTTGGTGCTGAAACAAATTTCTACTAATTCAACGTGGAAACATACCAAAACAGCATTGCAGAATATAATACATTTGATTCCTTGATTCATATTTTAATATCTTGTCATGACACAATGGACTGTAAAAGAACACTATTGTACGATTAATATAAGGTATAAATTTAGATGATTTTCAAAAATAAATGGGGTGTTTCAGAGTTTAGAGATGCGATTCTTTGGAGTAAAAAATAGCATTGATGTTGCATGGTTTAAGAAATAATATAACTTCGTAAACTGAAAATGGGTGTAGGAAAATTATTCTTCATTTTTTCACCTCTGGACCTGTGTTTTCAACAATCTGACAGGAAATTAGGTTGTTAATATTACACAAGTTGAGTGTTATTATATATCTTCGGCTGTTATTATGTTACTTTTGATCGTGGGAGAAACACTCTTTGAAGTGTTAGGTAGCGCCATCTATTGAATCAAAATCAAACTATGTTCCCTTGAATCCACGTAAAAGCCAGTGTGTTATGCCATATTTTCGTAAATCGAATTACTTAGCAGCTTACTTTAATTCTATATCCCTCACAGCATTTAGTAAGTTCGGGTCACGTGAAAAAGTTTGTTTTGTAACAATTTTTAAAAGTCTTCAATTCAGAAGATAAATTTATATATTTAAATCCAAGTACATTATGCAGTGCCATCTATTGTTGAACCTTTGGACTAATTTCTGTATCCAGACAAGCTTTCAAACTATTAAAAGTTTTGCAAATTATTTGTGGAATTTCCTCTTTTATAAAAATGTGTTTGCTCGAGGAAAATATCTGAATTGTTCGCACCAACTTACAGTACACCAATGTAGTCTTAGAAAATAAAAACGAACCCTATCTTCATTCGAATAACTTTTTCCTTAAATTTAAATGCATAAAATTTTTCTAAGCGGCCGTCTTCATATTAAATTCCTCACATACTGCATAGCTTTCCATATAATCCCCTATTTCGATTCTATATCAAAATTTAACTTAAAATAGCAAATTTCATGTCATCTTACCTTTCCAAGTTATGAGTACAGAAAGATTGGTGCTTCTAAAGTTAATTCAGTTTCTTAGACTTTTATGGATATCTTCTTAGATAACATGTATATAATGATGATATTTTGTTACTGTTAAAGGGGACCCAAACAAATTAACCTAATGTTAACTTTTATGAATGAATGAATATAATTTTTAGAATGCAATAATAATTGTAAAATGAATATTTAAAACAATTATGAATTGAAACATTATTACAGTCTGAAGTTAATCTATTTAGAAGGACTTCTAATGGGGTCATTTAAAATCACAGCTAATTCCAATGAGTTTTTGCTCTACATTAAATTTACCTCATTATTGCAATTTTCATTCTATCGAAGAAAACGTGTTTATTTCGCTTACTTGGTGTACAAAAAGTATATTTTGAAACAAAATAGACGTTACTGGACACAACCATTTATTAATTATTATTTATGTTCCATTTATTTATGAAAACAAGGTACTTCAAAACGGAGAAGCGTGTGCGGCGAGCTGCTGTGAGCTGTGGCGCCGTGGATAACATCGGTACCACACATCCGGTTTTTCAACGTGCGGGGCCGCTGCCGCAACGTAAGTGCGGTCTGAAATACATTAGATCTAATGGAGTAGTGCACACATGCCTTCGGCGACGCACGTCCAATTTGCGTGCAATTTGTACCGCAGTTCCCAATGGCGCCGCAGCCCGCCGCACACGCTGCTCCGGTCTCAAGTACCTTGTTTTCCTAAATAAATGGAATATAAATAACAATTAATAAATGGTTGTATCCAGTGACATCAATTTTGTTTCAAAGTATATTTTTTTTTGCACCAAGTAAACGAAATAAGCACGTTTTCTTCGATAGAATATTTATCGCAAAAGGCGCGAAATAAGTACTTGCGTCATTTCACTGCTATGTGTGCATAGTTGTGCCGCAGCGGTGCAGCACGTTGAAAAACCGGATGTATGCATCGGGCCTTAGATGGCAACTTGAAGTTTAAAAAAAATTTTAAAACATCGTATAGTAATTCTTGGAACGTTTGGACTTGCATAGAAATAGAATGATGTAATTCTTAAATCGTTTGCGCTTGCATAATAAATAAAATAATTTTCGGATCGTTGAAAAATACGTTTGAAATAAATTGGCGTTGAAAAATACGTTTAAATTTGAAATTCAGGTAGCGATCACTACATTTCTACATTTAATTTTGGTCTACGAAAAGCGACATTCTGTGTGGGGTTGATCCATAAAATTGACATCAACTATAGGATTGAATATATTCGTATAGAAAATTAGGAAATTCATGCAATTTCACATTTAGACGAATTTAACTATGCAGAATCTGATTATGGCATCAAAAACATGATGCTTCTACTAGAAATTTCGTTGTTTATGCCAAACTTGACATGAAGACGTTTTTTATGCAATCTGTTTGAATTTGAATTTCTAGAGGATGTTTACACCTATTGAATCATACTTTTGAATTCGCTCTAGTTTCAATAGTGCTCGATATAAATGAGGCGTTTCGTTTTTTTTTCTCGGATGGTGCACAACACTGCAATGAGGCCCGGTGAACACATTCCGGTTTTTCAACGTGTGGCGCCAAAACCCAACAATGCACACAAAACCGTAAAATGACGCGTGAACTCATTTCGCATCATTTGCGATACATATTCTATCGAAGAAAACGTGTTCATTTCTCTTACTTGGTGTAAAAAAAAAGTATATTTTGAAACGAAATAGACGTTACTAGATACAGCCATTTATTAATTATTATTTATATTCCATTTATTTATGAAAACAGGGTACTCTTCAGAACGGAGACTCATGTGTGGCGAACTGCTGTAGAAATTGCACGCAAGTTGGACGTGTGTCCTCGTCCATTAGATCTAATGTATTTCAGACCGCACTTGCGTTGCCTGAGCGTTGAAAAACCGTATATGTCCACCGGGCCTAAGTGAACCTGTCACTGTGCTAAACAATATTTGAATTAGAACTATACTGCCATAAAAATACGGCTGAATACCAATGGAATAAAATTTTATCTTGAGTACTTAGCTTATGCCCTTGTTGCTGTCAAGCGGGCGGCCCTATATGGTCAAATTTGGGGTGCCATTGCCCAGGAGGGTTGGACTTCTTCATACATGACACATCCATTCACTCACACATATCGTAATTTAGATCCCAATCAGAGGCCAATAACCCCCTGATCAGGTACCCCCAGAGGTATCGATTTGGTATGGAAACATGGGGGACTTTGTGACCACGACCTATTTAACTTGCCCCAGCCACCATTAGCAAACAGAACGGTCTTTAGCCAGGTCTGAGCGCTGATCTCGCATCCCTCAGAATTGCAGGCTCCGCTGAGGACAGAACCCACAACCCTTCTGATGCGAACCCGACGCTCTACTAACTGAGCTACCGCGGCTCGGCTTTATGCCCTTTATTAGTTTATTTACAACGAATTTAATTTTACAGTATACAAAAAAAAGACTAATCATGTAGCAAACAGATAATGTTTCAGCAAACACCATAGAAACAACGCCAAGAAATAGAATCTTAAACACAAGGAAAGTTTTACTGACGCAGAATAGATAAATACACACAAGGTGTTGGACGATCAAAGTATTACGCACGCTTCCTATGTCTTGCAGGTTGCTAAGTGACGTGACAGTTGATACACGTAAAATCTGTCGTTGCCTTGAATGTCCTCATGTTGGCGTCGAAGTTTGTAGAGTACTGACATGATTACTTGCACATACTTTGAACGATATAACTTGACATCTATTTGTGTTTCAGGACGCCGATTGTAAATGGCCTCTAATTATCCGAGAAGTTACATGTAGTCTGAAGTATACAAATACATATTATTTGCGCATAGTTCACCGTAGAGCAAATTCAATTTTGGAACTCCTAATTGCAAAAGATACTCTATGTACTGGTGCAATCCCTCGCAGAATAGATAGCGTGCCTTTCCAACATTGACCAAGACGACGTTGTGCTACGTTACTTTTCGACCCCTTAAGACCGACTCCAATTCCATGACTAATTTCGGCCTTCAAGAGCTTTCTTTTATGGTCACCAAAAATGAGAACAAAGATGTGACCGGACACCTCTAAATAAAATCTCCATACGTTTTATGACATACACTGACGAGCCAAAACATTATTACCATCCCCACATTTTTCAATGAACCCGTCTGGATGACGTGGAGGGTACGTGATTAAGTGAGAATGATATTTAACTGCTGCTGGAGAAGGTAAGTAATCATTCTTGTACTTACTTCTGCGAGTGATGGGAATGGCTGCTGATCTAAGCGAATTTGATAGAGGGCAGATCGTAATGGCCCGAAGACTCGGAACGAGTATCACCAAAACTGTACGACTGGTAAGTTGTTCACGATCTGCCGTTGTTGGTACTCATGCAATGTGGGAAAATGACGGTGACACCAGCAGTAGATGCCAAGGTGTTGGTCGTCCACGCGTCATCAATGAAAAAGAACGTCGGAGACTGTCCCGCTTGGTAAAGCAAAATCGGCGCGAGACAATGGCTCAGCTGACAGCCCAATACAATAAAGGTCCAAGCGCAAGTGTTTCGGAACACACAGTTCAGCGGGTACTGTTAGATATGGGACTGTGCAGCAGACGTCCCACTCGTGTGCCTCTGTTGACCAAGCGTCATCGTCAACTACGCCTGCAGCGTGCCCAGGAACATCGAGACTGAACCATGGATGAGTGAAAGAGAGTTGTCTGGGCAGATGAATCCCGATTTCGCATTCATCCCGTCAATGGTCGCGTCAGGGCACGCCATCTGCCAGGTGAACAGTTGCTCCCCTCTTGTACAGCAGGTCATACACAGTCTGGTGGTGGCGGTATTATGTTTTGAGGGAAGTTCTCGTGGGCGACTCTGGGACCCGTAGTTGTGGTAGAACACACCATGAACTCTGCGAACTATCTGAACATCATTGCGGATCAGTTACACCCTTACATTGCGTCTGTCTTCCCAACAGGAAATGGAATCTTCCAGCAGGACTACGCCCCATGTTACAAGGCTCGGAATGTGTTGGAGTGGTTCGAGGAGCATACTGATGAATTCCACTTAATGTCCTAGCCATCTAACTAGCCGGATTTTAATCCGATAGAGCACATTTCGGGTGTTATGGAGCGGCAGCTCAGAGCTCAAACACCACCATGTCCGAATATCTCGACTTTGCGTGACCGCTGCTTAGACATTTGGTATAACCTGTCTCCAGTCATGTACCAAGAACTTGTGGCATCTATGCCCAGGCGAGTTGCAGCTGTTTTGCAGGCCAAAGAGGCGCAACGCGTTATTGAGTAGGTGGTCATAATGTTTTGGCTCTTCAGTGTATGTTATCAATCTTAACTAATTTTCCTAAATAAAATGGTCCGCTGTGTTACCGTATTGTATGAGTAATAAATAGAAACCAGAGGGTTACGAGTATGAATCCAGCCAAAAGACCGTCGTGTATGCAGGATTCTGGTGAACGTTAGATCCGTCGTGGCCTCAGATGTAAGGAATTTGGAAAGTGGTGTGTCAGCTCAGGAGTGACCTCGTCATCTGATAGTGGTTCAAACTTACGTGGTTTTGTCTTTGGGTTTTTCCGTTTGAGTCTCGTCAATAGCCGGTTGTGTTGCTCCAATGCGATGTTATAAAAATGCCTACCTCTTCGTGTCAATAAAACTTTCCTCGTGAGTTTATGTCCATTACCTGATGTTTTGTCCTGTATTCGGCCCAATATGGCCCAATATGGCTATACTGGCCCTTGCGCCATAAAATCCAACCCTCGTGGTGATTGTCTCGACGAGGTATCTTATTATTAGCCAAATAGGCAAGATCTCAGTGGATGAGATATCTCGTCATTAGAAATAAAACTCATCGTATCTCGTCATCATCAAACAGTCGACTATGATCTTGACTTATATGGTCGTTGGCAAAAGTAGTCAGATTTTGTTGCACGAGATATCTCGTCGAATCTGCTTGGAAGGTTAGGCCCACTTAGAACTAAATTTTAATTTTAAAATCTTGCCTCTCTTATGAAAATTCTGTTTATGCTGATCCTACTGGTTGTTTTCCGATAAGTTGTATCGTACCATTAATTCATTAATCATCAGCTAACTGACCCGAACTTGATGGACTAGATGAAAACTCACCAGATTGTTGTCTAGTTACCATCAAAAATTGTCAACGTATTGGTGCTGATATATCTCGTCATTAGCAAAATTTTCAATGTATTTGTGATGATACATCTCGTCAGTAGCAAAGTTTTCAATGTATTGGTAATGATATATCTCGTCATCAACAAAATTGTCAATGTATTGGTGATGATATATCTCGTCATTAGCAAAATTTTCAATGTATTGGTGAATATATATCTCGTCATCAACAAAATTGTCAATGTATTGGTGATGATATATCTCGTCATTAGCAAAATTTTCAATGTATTGGTGATGATATATCTCGTCATTAGCAAAATTTTCAATGTATTGGTGGATATATATCTCGTCATCAACAAAATTTTCAATGTATTGGTGATGATATACCTCGTCATTAGCAAAATTGTCCAAATCTTGATGGACAAGATATCTCACCAAACCCACTTGGATAGAAAATTTAATTTTATCTATTTTGTGAAGATGAGCTGCTTCATAACGAGCAAGGTGATATATCCTATCCTATTATGTTCAAATTCCTTCAGATTCACCAAGCACGTAAATGGAATTTTTGCTTGCTTTAGTAATTGATCAAATTGATGTCATCCCAAATGACTATTTCGTTTCGTTTGAGCACATTCGACTGTTTTCAGACGTCCACGATTTCTCCAATTATTGTCTTAACGAAACCAAGATCCATATCGACTGAACTTCCTCGTTTATTTATGTGACATTGTAAGGACATCCAACCTACCTAATCCCTTACCTACTCTAATTGAGCCACCAATTGCTAAGGATAATAAGTTGACTACTTTTAACCTAGAAAGCGTACAAAGCCCGTAAAAGCGAGTTGATGGCAATCCATCCCGATGTCTTTGTTGCTGCTTCTATTAAGAACTGGGTGTGTGGATCGCTTGGTTAATTTCTCTCATGGACTAATTCAATTAGATATTCACATTTTATCTAAGACAAATCCCCCTTCTTTTGAAATACCTCTCCCACAATCTCCTCTCCTTGTTTTGCTTGGGGTATATTACGCTTAATCCCGAATTATGAAGGGACTGTTGCATTTTGTCGGTGTTCCTGGATTGGATCAGTCCATTAAGATAAAGGAGAGATAGATATTAATGTGATTAGCCTGCACCTGGGAAGCAGTTAATATAATTTCTACCTATCTTTATTGGAAAGAGTGGGTTGTTATTTTTCGTGGAATGCAATCATATTTCCTTACTTAAAGAGAATTAGCTTACTCATGAATATAATTTTGTTGGTTTGGGGTTTAATAACGCATGGACCATATTTGGACAAACTGCCCCAAAGGCAATGCCAAGTAAAAAATATCGTGAAAGGGAATAAAGAGGGATTTGGGTGTGAGTAGTAATGAGGCAAAAAGAAGCTTCTGCACAGTAAACCTCATCGGAGAGGAAAATATCAGTCGATTACCTCAGAATCGTGAAACTCGTACACATTTAAAGGACATGTGCTTTTGAGGGCAACGACCATAAAACTCAGAGGAAAAAATTGCTTTTGTTGGTTCTTATTATGAGGTAGTCTACCTTGTGTCAAGTGTAAATCCTTGTTAGACGGCTGACCTACGTGAAAACATGAATGGGATCTGTATGGGTGATATTTATTTCGCCTACTTGATACCACTGCTATTGATTTCAGCACCGAATCATAAATTTAGAACCAGAATCTGCTCTGAAGACGCCAGTGGTGGAAGCAATTTTATTATGTTCCAACCCTTCACCTAATTTAAAGAATGGACTCGTTGTTCACACCACGTGACTCATATACTAACTTTCCGAAGTAGGCCTAATTTTAAACTTCTTTCTCGGATGTTTGTTCACCCTTTTTTTTAATGTGTGTTAGTTTCGTGTGTATCTTAATGATACCAATTCAGTTAACTCTACACATTTGCCACGTATTGAAAGGGTTATGTAATAAGATTCAATATTTCTTTAAGGGGGTCCGGGACACAAAAATCGTCAAATTTTCGATTTTTTTTTTATTATTTTAAGAAATTCTCTCTCTGTGTTTCTCTGCTTAAAATGACGTCTAAATCATGTTTCTATCTTAATTAGAAATAGAGATATAATAATTTTTGTGGTGCGTTGTTTTGAAAATCTAACACTCTTGGCAGTTGTTGTCATGGCAACAACACCTGTCTTTAAAACTTTAAATGCGTTTTTCTCCATGATACATTTTTTCGAGATTTCCTGTATTCAAATTGCTATAAGTCGAAAACCGATAAAGTTTAAGGGTTGAAATTTGGAATACATCTTTTTCAAACATTATACTTTAATTTTGATTCAGCAAATTTGAAACAAATATTTACTTTTCAAAATATGACTTTTTTTAAAAAAAGTACCTTAAAATATTTTAAAATTTTCATTCAAATATTTTAAAATTTTCATTCAAATATTTTTTATTTTTTAATAAATTAATATTTTTTTAAATTGCTGAATCAAAATTAAAATTTATAGATTTGTGAATAATTTACTGCAAGAATTTTGAAAATTGATCAAGAATAACTTGAGCCTTAGCAATTTAAAATGACCCCTCTTTTTTTCAAAAAATTTTAATTAAAAATTTTTAAAGAACTTTTGGAAAAATTTTGTGTTGTGATTTTGTTTATTAGTTAGATGTGTAATTAGTACAAAAAAAATTCTAAATTCTAAATTAATTAATAAAAAAAAATTTTCAATGTGTCCCGGACAGTTCGCGTTCCCCTTAACAGACAGTTCGCGTATGTTCATTTTTTTTGTTTCGTTTGATAAGCATTTGATTCCAGAGTTTTTTTTTGTGAATAAGTAAATAAAAAAAATTTTAAGTTCAGAAAACTCATGTTTATTAATTCATAATTGTATGAATATACACACTACACACACACTTTCTCTCTCTCTCTCTATCTATCTCTCTCTGTATACAATAATTTAAAATTCAAAAATATTTTTTTGTTGATGTGTGCCATTTTTCCGCGCTACACATTTGCGCGGATAATCGAGAATTCACTGTACGTACAACTTCAAGTAATGAAGATACACGCACATACACAAAGGAACTTATAATTAACACAGACGATAGAAACACATACAGGGTAAGTTACATGAATCGACACTTCCCCAACTATAAACTCGCAGGTAGAATAACTCTTAAAGCTAGTCCTCCAAATTCCAAATATTAATGAAAGATATTGAAATTTATTTTCCTATTCGGAAAACGAAAATTCATTGGAGGAGAGATAAAAATAGTGTTATAACCAGAGCTGATTTATATAACCTCCGCATAATAATGAGGGGTTAAAATTTACTTAAGCAATTGTTTTAAAAGTTTTCGATTAATCTCTCAGAAAACACCAGTGTATACGAAGGGCTCTTTTGAAAGTTGAAATGTGCATTTGAGTTTACATTTTTGTTGATTACCTGGGTGTACCGGTTCACCCTAGAAACGTACATGAAGAAATTTTGGAAACGTATCCTATAACAAAGGAAACTGTGTTGGTGAGGGTAAAAATAGTTGAATTTAGGAATCCCAATACTGATACTCATTGACTGGGAGTAGTAGAAATACTTTATCCGTAGTAGCAGAAAGTAGGGAGTAGCAGAAATAGTTTGGTTTTGGCGACTGTAATAGTAACTGATTTTATGAAAGTTAGAGTTTTATTTTTCCCATTTATATTTTCCATCCGTACTTTATTTGTGGGGTATCGTAGCCCGGTTGGAATAGTATGGGATTAGAAACCGGAGGGTTGCTTGTTTGAATCCAGCCAAAGACCGCAGGGTATAAAGGGGGCAGGTACACGTTAATCCGTCGTGGCCTCTAATGTTCTCACGTTTGTGAGGTGTGGAAATTTGGAGAGTTGTGTGCCACCTCAGGTGTTTCCTCGTGTTCTGAGCGTGGTTCAAAATTACGTGGTGTTGTTCTTGGATCTTCCATTTTGGGATTGATCATGTACGGTCGCCAATAGCTCGCTATGTTGATCCATTGAGACATGATTTAAAATACCAACTCACGATTTATCCATGTTATTCTTAATTTGCCTGTTGTTAAAATGAGAAAATCGTAAAGCCTATCTTTATTGACGATACAAAGTGATTTGAAAGATTGTTTAATGTTCTGAATCAAACTATAGGATTCACATTTTATGCAATGCTAAGCACATATACAATCCAGTTTGGAAGTGATATATTTTGTAGCTTTTTCTACCCTTAGTATATATTTCCTTGATAATGTGGGAAAATAGTCCCTCGGTTCCCATCCCACGGGCGGATGTATACATTATCTATGACGCGCCGCGTCACATTATAACTAATCAGACGATATTTGTAAGCCGCGGAAGCAAGAGCTTCGGGCTATTACTAACTGAGCTATGACAAGCTCTATTGAATGTCTAATTGACGATGATGTTTCTTCCTCATTGTTTGAACTATTATTGTTTTGTCCCATGTCCCTTTAAATAATAAAGTGTCCATGTATTAACTTGTAGTTGTCTATTTGATACCATAATAATAATACATTCCATGAATAAATTTCTGTTGAAAATGTTATTCTACTAGTAAACAGGATTAAAGATGTATATGTTTTCATTCCACACCTCGTGCAACACATGCAAAACATAAAAACCCCATGAAGTAATTTTGAAAATTCGAGCAAGTTGTGTTACTCTAATACGACGTTAATTAAAGATACCAATTTGGGATTGCTCACCACATTTGTGGAGCCTTGTACTTTAAAGCCTTGCATGACTTCTTTAGAGGAATTGCCGAATGTTTCCTTCCATGATCAATTGTCGGCACCAACAAATAAGAAATATCAACCACCAGACTTACTAAAACAACTGGCACTAGAAGTCATTAATGCCACCCATGAAGGGGTCATTAAGGTATATACAGACGGAAGCAAAAGTGAAAGAGGTACCACGGGTAGTGGTGTTCTCATCAAATTGCCCAATAGCTCGATCAGACTTAAGAAAAGGAATCCAAATTTCTGCTCTGTATTTAGGACAGAGCGCATTGATATTAATGAAGCTCTGAAGTATCTCCTTACACTCAATCTTCAGCGAGACATTCAGATTTTCTCAGACAGTCGCAGTGCTGTGCAACACTTGAGAGGTTGGAAGAGAATTAACGACCAGACAAGCATTGACATTATACATAAACTTAAGTCCCTATCTTACAGAAATGAGATCCATACCCAGTGGGTACCTGCTCATGTTGACCTGTACGGAAACGAAATTGCTGGCAGCCTGGAAAAGGAGGGAACAAGTACCAAAGGGACGTCTCGGTAGTCCTCACGTACCAAGAGCTAGCCACCATAAGAAAAATTGCTCTCAACAACGACTGGAAAGTACCTCCATCACATGACTGGTACCATGCAGACCATCCAGGGGCTGCCCTGGACGTTGATGGAGATAGAGCAATGCAGACTGCCCTTACTAGACTTATTAGTGGCCACATTAAGTCTCTCTACTATGGCCAGGAACGTAATACTTTTTACCGTGAAGAAAATGCAGTTTGGCTCCCCCAGTCACCTTCTTGCCTGTATGGGGATGGTCAAGACTGATTTAAATGTGAATCCTGTCCAAGTTATGGACTTTTTGAGGGTGTACGATCTTCTGGACTTGATCTAGTTGATCTAGACCAAGGAAAAATAATGTTTTTCTCACACCTGAAGAATGTTTTATTATTTTTCCTAGGAAAAGAACTTCTTACATCCAATCAAGTGTGCTTAAAGTATTATCTGTTGAAAAAGGTTTTGTTTTCAAAAATGAAAACCGTTAATGTCGTTGAATGGCCAATCCTTGGTCAGTAATTTCTTTAACATTGAAAAACTGCGCTCATCAGAGACTGATGTTGTCTGACATTGTTGTATTGGATTTTTTCTGCAGTTGTGAAACAAGTGTACCACACAAGTAACTTAGAGCAATCGCGGATAAAGCACCTTGAGTGTGATTCCAGCCGCAGTCATATAATGTGCTGTATCGGATAGCAGAAGCGCAAAATCCTTTCGCTCAACATTCAGATATTTTAAAACGTTATCTACAAGGCGAACAACATATTGATGATCGACACTATCTCGCAAACTCTGCAGGCGATTACGCAAGTTTCCTCTGTATTATCAAGAGTGTCAACCAATGTGTTAAAAGTTATTTGCCATTTATTTCACTCTCGTCTGTTATGCCGAACACCTTCTTTCCGTGAACTTCTTGTTTGATCCGCAATACTTAGGTGTTCGCAAGATCAGACACACGTGATTGAAGGGTTGATGCACAGGGCAAAAAATTAAATAGTAATTTCATATTAATTAATTTTAAGCTAAATTGTAAAAAGTTGCTACTATGCAAAAAGTTCCATTTATGTAGAAAGTTGCATTTATGTTATTGTTATAACTCACATACAATACACCCCATGTTGGAGAAATTCCGTTTTTAGTGCTTTACATAGAACGTGTGAAAAAAAGCGTAGTGAAGCGTAGAACGTGTGAAAAAAAGTTGCATTTGTTGCAAAAAGTTGCCCTACCCATAACAAATCTGTATAAATGTGTCATGTTTGTGCTATTGTAGTTCATATAAATTTTTAATCCAATTCGATTCGTGATTTTAGTAGTAGGATAAAATAAATTAACAATTAAAACAAAACTGAGATTTTAACTCTTGGATTTAAAGGGTTCTCCATCACTGATAGATGGCGCCATGATATACACTAACAAAACAGTAGGATTTATGCTTACAGTACATGGCGCCATCTACTGGTGATTCAGATTTATGTATTGGCTATTTTAAGTGTCTCATTTTTTTGTACTAAACAAACTTTTTGCCGCAACACAATTTCTTTACGATGTCATATTTAGCTTATTTTTTTTACAACTGATCTCCGTCGATACAACGGCATTTCTGAATATTTGTCTCATCCGACAAGAGATATTTCAAACCATTCAAGTCAAGTATTTATTATTGATGGAATTTTTCTTTCCTCGACGCAAACGCATCGATTACATTTTTGCTAGATCAATAATTATAAGGAAATATTAAAAACAAATAGGTAAACTTAAAAAATAATTTAAGAATGCTTACACCGATTTCATTAAAATTAAAAATTGAAACAAACAATAGGAAAATAACTAAGAACTATTTATTTCAGAGTGTTTTTAATAGAGCTAAAATTCGTTTTTCTCTTAAAGTAACTAACTCTACGTTCGGGGTATTTTTTTCTGAAGTGAATCGATAGCACTATTTTCTTTTAAAAGTTGAATGAACATTAAAAAACACATTTTAACCCAGGAAAACTCTAAAAAAATTTTGTTTTTAAATACACGCCAGAAATTGTCTTATTTTGGTCTAAATAATGTTGTATACGAAAAACACTCCAATTTTCTCACTCATCATAATATTAACATAAAACTTCACACTAAGACTCTTAAATAAATAAGCTTGTGGCTGAAGCTGGATGTAAGCTCAATTTTATTCTGATCTGGAAATATAAGGGGCGACGTAGAAATTATATGAATTTTTGAAATTTTTCTCTACAACATAACAAGTGAAGAAAGAAGTAAGAAGAAGAAGAAAGAAGTAAGTGACTAATTTTTTTTTCAATTAAAGATACACATAAAATCTAGCTTAACACCAAACTTTGAAAGACTAGCGGAATCCAAACATGCTCAAAGCCTCATTAATGGTAAGGAATGTGCTGTGATAGATATTGTTTTACAGTAATTAAATCATTTAATAATCTGAATTATATCTATAAATATACTTTTATTAAAACGGTTAAGGATACGCCAGGGACCGTGAACTTAAGAAGGTGGAAACGGTGCTTGAGTTGTATGACGCATCTGAATTCGTATGTGCTAAAAATTGACTCATTGCATGTAAAAAGTTGACCAAAAGGAGCGCATGACCACAGCAATAGCAAAATTCGTTTGTTAGGTGGCACACGTTCGATTCCCCTGTCATATTTATCCCCTTCAATATTCATATACATATAAAAACCATAATACCAAATTTCTTAAAAATGTATTAATTTCTTCTTAGTTATCATTGTTACCGTGCAATTATTTGGTTCAAAACAGCATTCAGAGAAAAAAGCATTTAGTGATTGAAAAGCAATTTTTGGAATATTAATATTTATCTGTTTGCTCTAAAAATAAATATTGCCTGGAATATAGCAGCTAAAAATCATCAACTGCAATTAAAATTTTTTAAATCCTGCGGGAAACCGAATCTTGAACCAACTTCCGGCGCACAAACACCACTTCCGGTTTGAAAAGTTTCCATCATTTTTTTTTTCAAATTGAAGTATCTGAACCTCTGGTTTCGTTGGAGACGATACAAAAACAGTTTAGGAAAGAGAATAATTCATATTTTAAGAATATTAAATTTTAAGACATTCGAAATTTTGTCAAAATTTTACTTTTAAGCGTAGTAAGAAACTTAAATATAATTTAAAGCACACTACCATCATAAATTTAATGAGAAAACATGGTCATCGATTGTTTGAAAAAAAATCTTATGAGACATTCTATTGGTCAAGAAATTTGAAACTAGAGAGAATTCATGCGTTGCAGACTAAGTTGTACAACGATTTATGCGTGTGAACTCACCGGATCCAGTTGTTTTGTCAATCTGAAATCTGAATGTTCCACAAGTAGGTTCTTGATTTTGATACAGTTTTTAAGTAACTTAAAAGGTTGTAATGTGTAGAGAAAATGTTTCGAAGCTTTAATTTTTTACTCGCTTTGTCATGGATATGCATTGTTATTCGATACAATTGCATTCCTTCATGGTAAGCTTGAGTGATCCCGTAATTTGATGGCTGTCATGAGTGGGCTTAGACGGTACTGTTGACGGTGCAATTTAGAATTTGTACCTACACCCTTGGCGTATTGCTCTCTTCTGTATAAATGTAACTCTCCATCTGTGCATGCCATTTACATGTCAACATTAGCTCCATACAATAACCCAGGGCTCGATATACCCGAGTGCACAGGTGCACTGTGCGCATAAAAATAAAATTGTGCACCTAATTTTTTCCCTGAGTGCACCTATCGTTAAAAAAGCGAGATGAAACATATTTTATGTTATTTTGATGTCTGGACAAAATATCAGTATCTACCCCTCTCGCTCTAAAGGAACGTAATTAAAATTCCTAAATACACACGATGCAAAAACTTTTATCCAGAAAATGATGTTTTGCAATGGAGGAAAAATACAAAAAGAAGGATGGACACTAAACCTTATAGGAAAAGATCTGTCAAAAACGTAGACGTTTCTGATTGCCCACCAATGTCTGATGATGACTGAATATTTGTAAGTAATAATTTCGCAGACAAACAAAAAGAACTGTTTAAATATTTTTATTTGTAACAAATCTCAACATACCCAACTAATAAAGTAGTTTACATTACATTAATGCTTTCATATTACGTTTTTTAAATGTGCACCTAAAAACTTAGGTGCACAATGTGCACCAGTATTAAAAAATATATTTCGAGGCCTGCAATAACCAACCAACCTTGAAAGTCATGATCATGCAACGTTTCTACGTAGTTTATTGCCGCGGTATGTCAGTTAATACTGTAGTGGATTGGCAAACGGAGGTTTGTGGGTTTAAATTTGACCCAACCATAAAAAGGCGCACTCGTTCAATCTGTTATTACCTCTGATGTTCTTACGTTGGCATGATGTGGAGGTCTGTATAGTGGAGTACCGGCGCGATTTTCCAAACCCTCACATATACTACAACAGGGGGCGGGGCTAACCGTAACGGCCAATGAGACTGAAATCAACCAAATATAAAATTATGTTTTCTTTTAAAGAGCTGCTTTTTGTGAAGCAACGATGGCCTAATTGTTAAAGTCACCTAGCTTCAGTTTGGCGTTATCAGCGGAGGATCACTTCCCGAGTTCAAACCCAGCTGGCGGAAAACTTTTTAGATCCTCCAAATTATTTTTAAAAAATTCCAATTTAATTCCTTTTGATTCTAAATTACTTTTCCTAATTTTTAATACCCTTTTTATATTTTTCCAAGCTTCCGTCGATTTTACATAAATAATCTAAGAACCACTCCTGAACTCACTACCAGGTGATATTTTTCCGCCCATCTGTCGTTCTCTTTGCTTTAGGATGATGCTGTCGTATCAACCCCTGGTTTAGGACCATTCTGATGTAACAAAAAGCATACATAAAACACTAACTTATATAATTATTAATTTATGTAATAAAAGTATACCCATAGTCATGGATCTGAAAAGAAAAGAAGAAAACAGAAAAGTTATTTAACATGTTTAATTTATTACACTGCAAACAGGATCAGACAGGATTTCAGTTGTCTTTAGCGTAGTGAAGGAGATTCCTATCCAGCGCTCGCGATCATTGGCCGTTACGGTTAAACTTCGGTTTCCTAAGAAAGCGTAGCCGTGATCTAGGGGCCGTGATGTATCAGTGGGTGACGTCACTAAAACGTTGTTTATACTAACACATGGTGTTGGTTTCCTAGAGAGCGTTGTTTGTGAGCGTAACGAAAATGATCGGAGCCGCCATTTCCATGACTGTCGTCATAGCGGTCTCAAACAGTTGGTGAACGTTTTTCTCTTGTAGCGACAAGATTTCATTTCCTGCTCCAAACGATTCGAACGTAGAGTAGCGAAATAAATAAAAAAAATTGACTGCCAGTGATTAATTCGTTTTTGTAAAATCGGGATCGTTAAACACAGAATAAAAATTTAAACGGATTTGAAAACTGCGGAAAATTTGACACCAGTTCGATACCTTAAATGTGATTTTCTTTAAATAAATAATTAATTATTTAATAAATAATTAAATAATCAAATGGTAAATAATTGAATAACAAAACTGTTTTTCATATCGATCTGGCGTAGAAATTTACGCTGATTTGAAATCTGTTGAAATTTTCACTCTACCTTCAACCATCCCGAAGTTAGAAACTTTAAACTAGAGAATAAAAAACCACTTTGTTTTGTTTCTCGAATAAAATAAACCACGACAGCCGTCTGTGTTGGCCATTCTCCAACGTATTCTGTCCGTCTAAGTTGACATCTCTGGATTTTTGTTTAGACGGCCGTCTAGTTATGCCCGCGGCATCATGACGTATCACGGCTGTTATATAACGGCTCCACTTTCTTAGGAAACCAAAGCTTTAGCCCCGCCTCCTGTTGTAGTATCTGTGAGGGTTTGGAAAATCGCTTACCGGCCCAGGTGTTGAACACGTCTTACGACTGTTCTTCGAACTTACGAGATGTTGTCCTAGAATCTTCCCTTCCGATTGATCGCTGACTTTCGTCAATATCCCGTTGTATTGCTTTAGTGCGACACAAATACTACTCCTTAGCTAAGTTATTCAAGTGCTACTGTCGCTTTGCACGTACTTTATAGCATTCTTCTAATTTTAAATTTCATGCATCTCGGACCAACATCAGGGTCCTCAGATATTCCGTACCATGAAGATATGGGGAGTTTAATAAATTCATTTTTTCGTTACTAATCCCATCGAGTATGACTGATTGTTGTAAACGTTACCTTATATCAAACACCCTAAGCACTAGGGGTGCGAATTCTTTGGGAAACCCAATAATTATGTAGGATTCGTTAGTGCTAGAATCGGTCTCAACCTTTACAGGACTTGATTTTAGAGTGCCGTATAGTGGATATGAATCATCAAAATTGTTATAAAATAGTATGTAAATTGTATGTATACTTTTGATTATCTATAGACGATTGAAAAAGAGATGAGGGTGACGAGACGTCTTGACTTTCGAGGCCTTTTACAGGGTTTGTCCGTAAAATAATGAGACTGGTCACCGCGCGGCGCTCCAGTCACCAGCAGCGCGCTCCCTGGGGGCGGGATTTGTGGTGGGGGGTCTAAGCTCAGCAATGCACCGGGCGGCAGTCGCTTCCGAGCTCTGACGCAGTGAGGATCACGTGTGATGCAAAAGCTGTTTTTTATTTTTGTCTCGGCAGAAAACGTCCAAAATAGAGCCTTCGCTGGAGCAGCGCTAAACGATTAAATTTTGCTTTTACCTGGGCACATCCGCTTCTGAGAGGCTTCCCTTGGTTAAGGAGGCTTACAAAGACGACACGCTGTCAAGGGCTCAGGTTCAGTGAGTTCAAGAACGGACGGGAGACCCTTGAAGACATGGAGCGATCTAGAAACCATTTAACGAGTGGTTTGGACGAAAAATGTGGTCAAAGTGGGTGGTCCATAAAGAATTTGTACCTCCAGGACGAATGAACAACTCCGTTTTCTACAAAGAAGTCCTTGCGCGCCTGCGCAGAACCGTCAAACGGAAACGACCGGAGATTGCCGATCGCTGGAAACTCCAGCCCACACCGCCGTTGTGAATGACTACGTAACCTCCGTATAGGGATTGCAACCACCGTACAGCCCCTATGTGAACCCGACAGACCTTTTCCTGTTCCCAAAGCTCAAGAGAAGACTTGAAAGGTCCCTGTTCAAAGATATTCCCCCTATCCAACGAGCTGTCACAGAGTCTCTGAAAGAGGTTGCGTCAGCTGTCTTCCAGGGAGCCTTTGCAGCGTGGGACCTGCGTTGGCAGCGGTGTACCGATGCCCAAGGAGACTATTTTGAAGACTTTTAACAATATGTACCGATCGGATCAATAAATTCTTTTCACCAGACTCAGTCTCATTACTTTACGGACAAACCCTGTATATTTGTAACTGTATTTGTATTTGCATCTGTATTTGTAAGTAATAGTTATGAATGAGACTAATTTTAATAATGTCTCGTAAACTTTAATAATTTTTGAATCAAAGTGAACAGTTAATTTTGAGGTTATATGGCGCAAGAGCCATATTTGGCCATGCTGCGCCATACATGATATACAATATCAAATAATAATAGGCACACACAATGAAAGTGTTGCTGACACATATGAGAGAAATGCACCCAGGGACGAATGCATCTGACAGGGGAATCGAACGTGTGCCACCTAACAAACGAATTTTGCTATTGCTGTGGTCATGCGCTCCTTTTGGTCAACTTTTTACATGGAATGCGTCAGTTTTTTGCACATACGAATTCAGATGCGTCACACAACTCAAGCACCGTTTCCACCTTCTTAAGTTCACGGTCCCTGGCATATCCTTAATAACCGTTTTAATAAAAGTATATTTATAGATATAATTAGCATTTTCAAATGATTTAATTACTGTAAAACAATATCTATCACAGCACATTCCTTACCATTAATGAGACTTTGAGCATGTTTGGATTCCGCTAGTCTTTCAAAGTTTGGTGTTAAATTTGTTTCTGAGATTAGCAGAGAATTTTCAAATTTGAAACAGTCATTCACTATCTTTTTTTTGCTTTTAATACATTTCATGGATGAAAATGCTTGTTCACATCTTATTGTTGTTCCGAAACGTCGTATGTTATAATTTTTTTGCAAACATTATTAGTTCTGGTAAATGTGAACAGGGTAAAAAACGCTAGGAATTAATCATGCCAGAAGCATTTGGATTTGAAAAAGACCGATCAATTTCCATTTTCAACAAAGAATTTGTTTTAAAATCAATAAGTTCCATTTGTATGTTACTAGGCATCTTCATTACGTTTTGTTCACCGTCAAAATGGGTTTATAAACGCGAGCATGCAGTTATCTCTTCTATAGCCAAATCATAAAAACGACTTCCAAATTACCCTTGCAATAACTAGATATATTCTATATATTTGGTCAAATTTCTGTTATCCACGGCATATTCTCTCTGTTCTTTCAAGTGAGGAAATTGACTGAAAACCTGATAATCTATCTGAGAGATGAACAGTTTTAATTTATTTTTAAATGAATTGAAGAGGGGCTATTTACTAAGATAGGAAATAAGGGCCTTGTAGTTTGCATGTAGATAATTAATATGACTAGTAACATCAAATATCAATATCAAATCAAATAGCCATGTTTCTTATCAAATAATAGTGTTCTTTCATTTTCCCGTTTAAAAAACTTATGATCAGCATTTTCCAAAATCTACTCAGAACTAGGGATGCGACATCGATGTCGATGTTTTGATGTTTTATTTTAAAAAATCGATGTATTGGGGTCAATGTTTTGGTAACATCGATGTTTATACTTGTCGATGTTTTTACGCTGTCGATGTTTTATTTTTAAATGAAATAAGTACCGTTATAAAATTTTTAAAAATAACCAAGTAGCATAATTTTTATAATCAGCAAATTGAACATACTTATAGACCAAAGTAACCAAAGATGAAGGGTCTGAAAAGTAGGGATGCGACATCGATGTCGATGTTTTCTAAACATTAATTTTTTAGAAAAAAACATCGATGTATTGGAGCCAATGTTGCTTCACTAGTTGCTAAACAAGTTTTAAGAAATGGGGGGAAAAGTTTAAATACCCTGGATTTTAAAAACATCGATGTTTTTGGGTCGATGTATTATCAACATCGATGTTTTAATTTTGAATATAGATGTTTCAAAACATCGATGTTTTGTTATCGATGTCGCATCCCTACTCAGAACCTGTCCTCTACAAAGTCAGCGCGCCTCACAATGAAGGACAAATTAACAATATTTCAAATACAACAATTCAAGATAGTCTCTGAATCCTCGTCAGTTTAACGTTCTTGCTCTAATGTTGAGGACGATCAATCTTGAGTAAAATATCACAAGACAAAAGTTCTGAAGGGCACTGTATATTACACAGCATGCAGTATATGCCCTCGTAAACAAGTCAAACCATAATAGCTAATAGATTTTCTATATTTATTTACGTTTAACAAAAGGACGGAAAACGAAAACATGCCTGATGCTGCAATACGGAACTGAAACTAAAACGACTGATTCTTCAAATCGTTGCCATTCTTACCTTAATATCGTACAATAAATGTTAACACAAATAGGTGACCTGCTTTAACTGAATCTGACACTATTTTATTCAGATTTTACAACCGGTAACATGACATGCTGCATTTTTAAGGTTTTTTTTATACACAGTGCCTCTTGGTATATAATGCAACGATATTTTAGAATAGGACGATTTCAAAAGTTTTCAAGCATAGTTTGTAATGCCATTTACTTTACCTATCACTGACGGCGCTCTGACAGTGCACACACTGATGAGTTTACTATAATCTAATTTTAGATCTTCTAAGAATGATTTTTTTTTCAAATACAGTAGAACTCCAATTATCCGAACTCCGACTATCCGAATCGCTGATTATCCGAATCGCTTTCAGAATTTCAAAAAAAAAAAAATTAAGACGGAAACTTATTGCGATTCGCATAATAATGATTCTGGATTTCAAATTGTAAATGATGATGAAGTTATTGAAAGTTTGAGAGAAGAAAGTGTCGTTAAAGAAGATGGCTTTATTGTCGAAGTTGAAGCAGACATGGGACCATCTGTAGTGAAGCATTTGCCGGCTTTGAAACTGCGTTGAAGTGGATGAAGCGACAGCCCGAGTGTGACCACATGCAACTTCTCATTGTCAAGCGGATGTGCGACATGGTTGCCCGAAAACGGGTGAAGACAGTCAAACAGCTTACTTTGATCGAGATGTTTAGCAAGCAATGACTTTCATTTACAGTACGGTACGTACATAGTATACTAATGTATAGCACTTGTAAGTACGCTTGACATGTAAAAGCTCTTTTTCTTTAAAAATAGTTTTTGTTTCTCCCATTTTCAACATACATACAGTAATTAATTAAAATACATACTAGACCCTTTTTTTGGAAAAAATCCAATTATCCGAATTTTTGATTATACGAATGTGGTCCGGTCCCAATTGATTCGGATAATTGGAGTTCTACTGTATATTTGATCCTCTTGTTTTACCATATAATGACTCCAGACTAGAAAGTTCTTCAAAGACCTTAAAATTATCATCAATTACAATTAACTGAGCTACATATCACATTTGTCCGTATATTCATCCAAAGCTAGAGAAGAGAAAGGACAAGGTCTTCGTGTTCCGAAGAGAGTTAGTTCCACGATACGTCTCGTAACGGCCTTCCTTGATATAGCAATTTCGTCTGCTTTCCTTTCAATACCTTAGAACCAAGATTACGAGCAAATATTTGGAGACGAGGCTTAACAATTTCTTCTCCCTCAGAAAAAACGTTTCATTCTTTTTCGTCAATGTTAAAAGGAATTTTATAGAATGCGTTTGTCATCGCCAAGTCTTCACAACCTACTTTAGCAAAAATATTTTGTCTTCTGATTTTATCCTTGTTTCTTAGTCACATGTTGTTTTCATAACTCAGACCCAAGAACGAGCTTCGTTTTTCTTTCAGTATCTATCTTAGTCTGATGCTGTGTTTTATAGTGTCTATTAAGATCATGTCTTCCATTATGTGAAAGAGTACTTTCACAAACAATGCAAAGCGATTTTCCTGAAGGACCTGTTCAAAATAACAACTCATTTTCCCCACTCTTCATTAAATTCATGCTTACTATTCCTTCTTGCGCATCTTTTGCTCATTTTCGTTTTTATTGTGATAGCTAGGAGGAATGCAAAAAAAAAAAAACTAGAAAAGTTCAAAATCTGAAAGTCTAAATGTTGAAAAAAGAACAGATCACAAGCAGCTACGCGTATCACATAGAACATCAACTGTAAACTTTAAAGATTGTGCCGAACTCATGTGTACGAAGGCTGTATGAATTGAAGTTAGAGCACTTTGGAGTTTAAAATATGAAGATGAATTCAGTTATGGCGCTTATTTCAAAAGAATAAGTAGGTACACGTATGAAATGTGCCATTTGTATTTATCCAATGCGCCACGTTTGGCGCATGCGCCTCACAGGTTGGCCACCTCAAATTTAGGGCACAGTTGCCTAAAGTAGTTATCGACTCACTGTGGTAGATGAAGGAATCTTTGAATGTTGCCATACTGACCCTACGGATAATAGGAGGGTGCTCAGGAACACGATTGAGCAGTATGACGATTCTATAAAGTTAAGCTATACATATACAATAGTTGATTTTTTTTAAATTTTGACTTTAAACATCCTATTTTTATATTAGGTCATTGGTTTGATCTTTTCTCATTTTAGTGAAATAATTCATATTGAGTTAATCGTATTTTGATACCATTGCTTGACAGAGGCTGGAACATGACATGGAGCGGTGTAGTCCTGGAAGTAACATTCGTCCATTCCATAAAATTGCCAGAGCGTACGAAGAACTGGATTGTAAAAATTTGCATGTAGGCTTCGGCGTTCAATTAACCAGGAACAACATACAAAGGTCCCAGACCATACCACGGAAAACACCTCCAAACAAGCAAGACAAACCGTCCCAAAGAAGAAGACTGTAAGAAATTTCGTACCACCGAAGTTAAACTTTCAAGCTTCCGTTTACATTGAAATTATTAATTGGAATTGTGTGATGTATTCTCCCCCAATGCTGAGGGACCTAAGGGAAGATGATATTAAATCACTCATGAATTCTGACACTACGCCCGTCAGAGAAATACAAAAGTTTCCCTGTCATACCAGCCTGAGGAGAGGTGTGTCAAACTTTTGACAGAGGCCTCGAATAAAGTATGTTGACATGAAGCTACAGATGGCTATATCCGAGCATTACTGAAATCTAGTTGGGTTATGCCTCATTTCTCCAAAAATCAGACTTTAAATGTGTAGTAGATATAAAAAAGAAAAAGTAAAAAACACAGTAAGCAAATAATCCGTTTCTATAGAAAATATTTGTAAATATAATGTAAATACCACACCCAACTATTAAATGGTTGTGGATTGGGTTCCACGTGGTGAATTCTAGGTCGTTTTGTTTTAGCAAAACGAGCGAAGAGTTGCACAGTGAAAATTGCAGAAAATGGTACATTTCTGTTTTTTCTAAGACGTTGCGCGAACGGAAAAAAAATTAGATTATTGATCATAATTTAATTTATTTAGGTTATTTAAACCATAAAACAAGCATAAAATCTAAAGCATGTTTATTTTAAAAGTTTTACCTAACTTAAAAAATTTACAAAAAAGGCTCGACTTTTACAATTATTTATTAATGTTACTACGATGCGCAAACGGAAGATGTTAAAATATTTTAATTTTTATGCCGTTTTTGTACTTATTAGAATAGAAACTTTACCGCACTAAAGCGTTCCGAATTTTTTTTTTTTCGATCCATCCTAATACATATGAAGAGCGCAAAAGAAGCATTCAAATTAAGGACGCAAATGAAGCATATATATGAGGGATACAAAAGAAGCATACACATGCAGTATCTGAGGTATAACTTCACCATTCTCATTTCCTCCTGAATGCATCCTGTTGCCACACAAATTTGGATCGATTTAGATTTTCTCCCTTATCCATACTATCACGATCTGTCTCACAATAAAATTCACATAAAGGAAGTTATATATACCTGACGGAATAAGGTCATATATCTGCCTTGCATCAATATATCTCTCCGGGAGTAATGCAATCACACTCATAACCAATCCCAGGACGTTTCTTGCTCGGAATCTGAGTAATTTAAAACCTGTGGGACGATTCAATATCTCCCACTGCATCGAAAAGAGATTGGTAAAAGCACATTCCCGTTAATTCTTCACCGTAAAACTCGAAACCGTCCTTGAGAACGATGATCAGATTATTCGAATGCCCTAACGGGTTCCTATAGCCATCAAACTTCGGCTGCGAAAATAGCAGTGCCCACTTAAAAGTGCCCAAAGCGGCCAGAAAATTCACCAATTAAGTTATGCTCCAGTCCAGTCAATTCATCCTGAGTAATGGTCAATATGGCAGCTAATTGTATTTGACCGGGGTGCTGCATCATCCTTTTAGCCGTCTCCCAGCAACCTGATCAATCCAATTGGCCATTCAGGAGCAAATATGTTGCTCTTGGATTTGCCTTGGTGTTGGGTTGTGGGGGCGATTTGGATGGGTTATAGTTTCTGTGAGTCTAAATCGCAATTTAAGGGCTTCTGGCAGTTTCATGACCAGACCAATTTTGCAGACACTCCTTCAAATAATGATAAATTAATTTGATTGGTATTGGTATTGGACGGTTCAGGATCACAATGCCGGAGAGAAAGATTGGAGGAAAACACAACGTATTTTTGTACCATGGTCAGATGACGAAGAAATTATTTGACTACCTTGTTTTAAGTTTCTTTTAATAACATGTTTTTGTTGTCGTGCGGGCCATATATGGCCCAATTGGGGGTGCCATTGCCCCGGAGGGTTGGACTTCATCATGCATGACACATCCGTTTTACAGGAAGGTCCCTTTCACACATCCATTCACTCACACATATCGTAATTTAGATCCCAATCAAAGGCCGATAACTCCCTGATCAGGTACCCCCAGAGGTATTGATTTGGTATGGGAACTTGGAGGACTTTGTGACCACGACCTATTTAACGTGCCCCAGCCACCATTAGCGAACACGACGGTCTTTAGCCAGGTCCAAGCGCCGATCTCGCAACCATCAGAATTGCAGGTTCCGCTGAGGACAGTACCCACAACCCTTCCGATGCGAGCCCGACGCTCTACTGACTGAGCTACCGCGGCTCAATAACATGCTTTTTTGAAGTAAATTACCAATATATGTCACAAGTAAGGGATTATTGTGGATTAAGTGGAAATGTTCTCGTTGGCAAGGGACGAAGAGCTTAAAGAAACGAAGCATACTTGATTCTCTTTTAAGTCCAAAGGGCTCGTGTAGCCCAGGATGAAGAGTTCCAGATTACAAACCTGAGGGTTTCGAGTGCGATAGTCGTTCCAATCGGAAACCGTGGCGAACACGGAGGTTGGTGCACATGAAATTTTACGTGACCTCAAATGTGCTCACATTAGCGAGGTGTGGACGTTTGGTGAGTGATGTGTCAGCTCAGAAATGAACTCGTCATCTGACCGTGATTCAACATTACGTGGTGTTGTCGTCGGCTCTTTCCCTTTGGGATTGATCCCAGAACGTCGTCAATAGCCCATTGTGTTGCTCCAGTCAGACGATGATTATAATATCTATCTACCAAACTGGAAATTAATTTTTGTCACATTATATATCATGTATCATGGATGAACTGCCGACCAACCGGTATAGTAGTTAAGATGTTAGCCTCTAGATCGGAAGGTTCCTGGTTCGAATCCGGGTCCGGGCATGGATGTTTGTAAACGTATGGTGTAGAGGCGGCTGGTGCACCTTAAATCTGTCGTGGCAGAAAGTCCTCACGTTGGGTTGGGGTGGAAGTTTGGAGAGTGGGGTGCCAGCTCAGGTGTTGCTTCGTCATCTGACCGTGGTTCAAAATTACGAGGTGTTGTCCTCGAATCTTTCCCTTAAGGGACTGATTCCGGACCGTCGTCAATAGCCCGTTGTGTTGCTCTAGTACGACGTTAACTAAAATTACCATTACCATGGTTGAACTTTGCACGTGCATGATTAATATAGGTAGGTATTTTTATTAACGTTGCACTGGAGCAATACGACGGGCTATTCATGATCATATGGGAAAAAAACTTGTAGGAAACGGTCCGAGGACATCAAAACACATTACTCCAAACATCCACACCATGCCAACTTCAGAACAATCAAGGCGACGACAGATTAACTTGCATTATCTCATTTGCACACGATGGTCTTCGGTTGGATTCGAACTCGCTGCCTTTCGAATGCTATGTCATTATACTCTTTCAACTAGACTAGTGCGGCAACTTGCATAATTAAGAATTAATATCACTAATATCATAGTTTGTGAGTGCTTGATACAAAGTGACTTCGGCGATACTTATTTGTCTATGAAGATCAGACTAATGTTCACTTGATGACGATATATCTCGCCGTCGTGATAGTGCGGATTTTTTTGTGATGGCAAGAAGACCTGGTCAGATTTCTTCTAATGACGAGATTTCTCACACATCGACCCGTCCATTTTCTGTTGTCCGGACATGATACCTCATCTAGGCAATCACCAGGACGGTTAATAAATGTAATGCTATGTCATTTTACTCTTCCAACTGGACTACTGCGGCAACGTGCATAATTAAGAATTAATATCACTAATATCATAGTTTGTGAGTGCTTGATACAAAGCGACTTCGGCGATACATATTTGTCTATGAAGATCAGAATAATTGTCACTTGATGACGATATATCTCGCCGTCGTGATAGTGCTGATTTTTTTGTGATGGCAAGCAGACCTGGTCAGATTTCTTCTAACGACGAGATTTCTCACACATCGACCCGTCCATTTTCTGTTGTCCGGACATGATACCTCGTCTAGGCAATCACCAGGACGGTTAATAAATGTAATGCTATGTCATTTTACTCTTCCAACTGGACTACTGCGGCAACGTGCATAATTAAGAATTAATATCACTAATATCATAGTTTGTGAGTGCTTGATACAAAGCGACTTCGGCGATACATATTTGTCTATGAAGATCAGACTAATTGTCACTTGATGACGATATATCTCGCCGTCGTGATAGTGCGGATTTTTTTGTGATGGCAAGAAGACCTGGTCAGATTTCTTCTAATGACGAGATTTCTCACACATCGACCCGTCCATTTTCTGTTGTCCGGACATGATACCTCATCTAGGCAATCACCAGGACGGTTAATAAATGTAATGCTATGTCATTATACTCTTCCAACTGGACTACTGTGGACTACTTGCATAATTAAGAATTAATATCACTAATATCGTAGTTTGTGAGTGCTTGATACAAAGCGACTTCGGCGATACATATTTGTCTATGAAGATCAGACTAATTGTCACTTGATGACGATATATCTCGCCGTCGTGATAGTGCGGATTTTTTTGTGATGGCAAGAAGACCTGGTCAGATTTCTTCTAATGACGAGATTTCTCACACATCGACCCGTCCATTTTCTGTTGTCCGGACATGATACCTCGTCTAGGCAATCACCAGGACGGTTAATAAATGTAATGCTATGTCATTTTACTCTTCCAACTGGACTACTGCGGCAACGTGCATAATTAAGAATTAATATCACTAATATCATAGTTTGTGAGTGCTTGATACAAAGTGACTTCGGCGATACATATTTGTCTATGAAGATCAGACTAATGTTCACTTGATGACGATATATCTCGCCGTCGTGATAGTGCGGATTTTTTTGTGATGGCAAGAAGACCTGGTCAGATTTCTTCTAATGACGAGATTTCTCACACATCGACCCGTCCATTTTCTGTTGTCCGGACATGATACCTCGTCTAGGCAATCACCAGGACGGTTAATAAATGTAATGCTATGTCATTTTACTCTTCCAACTGGACTACTGCGGCAACGTGCATAATTAAGAATTAATATCACTAATATCATAGTTTGTGAGTGCTTGATACAAAGCGACTTCGGCGATACATATTTGTCTATGAAGATCAGACTAATTGTCACTTGATGACGATATATCTCGCCGTCGTGATAGTGCTGATTTTTTTGTGATGGCAAGAAGACCTGGTCAGATTTCTTCTAATGACGAGATTTCTCACACATCGACCCGTCCATTTTCTGTTGTCCGGACATGATACCTCATCTAGGCAATCACCAGGACGGTTAATAAATGTAATGCTATGTCATTATACTCTTCCAACTGGACTACTGTGGACTACTTGCATAATTAAGAATTAATATCACTAATATCGTAGTTTGTGAGTGCTTGATACAAAGCGACTTCGGCGATACATATTTGTCTATGAAGATCAGACTAATTGTCACTTGATGACGATATATCTCGCCGTCGTGATAGTGCTGATTTTTTTGTGATGGCAAGAAGACCTGGTCAGATTTCTTCTAATGACGAGATTTCTCACACATCGACCCGTCCATTTTCTGTTGTCCGGACATGATACCTCATCTAGGCAATCACCAGGACGGTTAATAAATGTAATGCTATGTCATTATACTCTTCCAACTGGACTACTGTGGACTACTTGCATAATTAAGAATTAATATCACTAATATCATAGTTTGTGAGTGCTTGATACAAAGTGACTTCGGCGATACATATTTGTCTATGAAGATCAGACTAATGTTCACTTGATGACGATATATCTCGCCGTCGTGATAGTGCGGATTTTTTTGTGATGGCAAGAAGACCTGGTCAGATTTCTTCTAATGACGAGATTTCTCACACATCGACCCGTCCATTTTCTGTTGTCCAGACATGATACCTCGTCTAGGCAATCACCAGGACGGTTAATAAATGTAATGCTATGTCATTATACTCTTCCAACTGGACTACTGCGGCAACGTGCATAATTAAGAATTAATATCACTAATATCATAGTTTGTGAGTGCTTGATACAAAGTGACTTTGGCGATACATATTTGTCTATGAAGATCAGACTAATGTTCACTTGATGACGATATATCTCGCCGTCGTGATAGTGCTGATTTTTTTGTGATGGCAAGAAGACCTGGTCAGATTTCTTCTAATGACGAGATTTCTCACACATCGACCCGTCCATTTTCTGTTGTCCGGACATGATACCTCATCTAGGCAATCACCAGGACGGTTAATAAATGTAATGCTATGTCATTATACTCTTCCAACTGGACTACTGTGGACTACTTGCATAATTAAGAATTAATATCACTAATATCGTAGTTTGTGAGTGCTTGATACAAAGTGACTTCGGCGATACATATTTGTCTATGAAGATCAGACTAATGTTCACTTGATGACGATATATCTCGCCGTCGTGATAGTGCTGATTTTTTTGTAATGTCAATAAAAACCTATTTAAATTTCTTATAATGACAAAATATCTCACACATCGACCCGTCCATTTCCTGTTGTCCGGACATGATACCTCGTCTAGGCAATCACCAGGACGGTTAATTAATGTAATATAATGATAATTTACAAGGTGATACATGAAGAGAGACGCGTCCATTTCCAGTTGACTGGACGTGATAGTCGTACGTCGTCTAGAAAACCACCTGGACGGTTAATAAATACAAGGCTTATAACAGGTTTTAAGGTGTAAAAAAGTGACAAAATTTAAATGAACGAAAAAAGTGACAAATCGAATAAAAAAAATTGACAAAAGTGACACAAAATAATAATGCAAAATATATGCAAGTATAAAGATGTAGATTAAAAAGATACTTTCCAGTCACCCTTATCTTTTTCTTGTCTTTCTTTGGAAGGATATTTATTTTCCTCATCTAAGAAGCATATTATTTTGAAAGGATATTAACAAAAAAATAAAATGATTTGTAATCATGATTTTTAAATATGTTGTTCATTTTTGATATAGCTTGAAGTATTTGTTCCATTTCTTTGAAAGATTTCTGATATTTTGTTGTTGAAAAAGTCTGAAATTAATTTTTTCTTTTTCTTCTCAAGAGAACAAAGTGTATTTTTTAAGTCTGTCTTTGCTGACCAGCATCATCTTAGACTTTTGCCGCCTCTTTAATCATTACATGATCAAGCCCTAAATCTTTATTTTTTTATCGCTTTCGTGAGCCTATCATTGGCTTCCTTTCACAGTTTTGAAGCACTGTCCAACTCCTCATCTTCCTCACGCATAATTTTAAGTTTTCGTTCTTCTTCTTCTATTACCTTTCTTTTCTTTGCAAGCTGCTTAAATGTTTTTCTCTGCTTCCAGTCTTTATTTTCCTTTCCTGTCCTTCTCTAATGTTTCTTATGCCTTCCGTCTTACATCTTCTAAATATCCACTGTAGGCTTTATATGCGACCCTTCCCATATCCATTAGCTTTGATGTGATTGGCACGACATAAGGTTCATTGTCGAAACTTGTCAAGATACTTTTGACCTTCATCAATGTATTGTGTGTACGTTCTGACATTGGTGCTCTGTCTCCTGTCGAAACTCTTCCTGAGGTTGAAAAGCCACGTTCAAAGTCCATGTTCAGTACTACCATGAGAAAGTGACAGAGAAGCCTTCACTAGCTTTGATACAACTGGGTATTTAGGATCCACACCACTATGTATCGCAGTCTGAAGAACTGGTCCCAGTAAACATCAATAGGCTTCATTCTAGATCCTTCTTCCTCAAATTCTCTTTGGAGTAATTTCCACTCATCCAGTAGTATGTTTGTTGGAACCTCCCATAGTATTGCTCTTGCAACTTCTAATATTTGTCGTACACTCTCACCACTAAGTTTCTCAAGAGGACAAAGACAGGATAAACTTTTAAGGAGAAATGAACTGAAGGAGGATTTCTTCAAAAGATATTTAACACTAGCAATGTAATGCTCCTGAGCCTTTAGAAAAGAAAAATTCCTTTCCTTCTCTTTCAGGTTCTGAAGCGCTTTAGAAATTTAATCTCCTATCACAATCTGAGTCAGAGGCAACATTTTCTGAGGACATATATCTTTCATTTCATCCATCTTCAAATCACGAATAAATCTCCCTTTATAGATCCTACCCAAAATTATTCTTATCAACTATTCAAGCTGAGTAAGAGGGTTATGCATTAGGGGTACCTTTTTCTGAAGAAATTCGGTCACACGATTATATGTACTTGCACTTGATACGATAAATATCACCTCAGCCTTCATAGTTTATATTCTATGTAAATGAACAATTTTCGCTTATCCTGGTCTTTGTATCATGTTTGGCTTCTTTATTGAAATGTCGTGAAGAAAATACTTTCGCACTGAAATCCACTATTCAAGCAACCTTTCAGCAGCTGGCTTTAATCTTAACCACCTGCTTGAATAATGCTTGATGAAATAGTGAGTGGGAAGTTTCAAGTCTCCTTGCATTTGTTTATAGGTTGACCAACGCTTAGGCCACTGATTAAAAAGTATGTGAATAGATAAAAATAGTTCAGACACATCTTACTGAAACTTCAAACATGACTATTCATTTCTCCTATATCGAATTCCTTAGCACCAGCCTATGTGACCAAGGGTGTTCTGGAGGAGTTCGATGGAACAGCGTGACACTGCTGTTATGGAAATTACGAAGGAAACTATAATGTGCTGTGCTCCGAATTTAGTGGGATGTTATTAGCTATTTAAAGGCAAGATTATCTTATTTGGTGATTCGTGAGGCTCCAATTCTTTTCGGTAACCAAAATCCATACTATTGCAGCCGGGGCCAACTGTAGTATCACATTACGATGGTCTCAAAATAAATATTAAAAAACAATTGATTTTAGCGGAAACTTAGGTGTTATTCAGAAGGGGGAAGGAGAATTACCACCCTCCTTCTGAATGACGATCAAATGGCGTACCTGCCGTGGAGGAAACTAGTCTGGACAAGTTCCAACGCAAGTCGAAATTACACAATATGGACTAGGTTGACATTTGACTTTTTTTAGAGAAAAAAATGAATTTTTTAAATTGTGCACTGTTGTTGTTGTTTCTTATGCCTACACTGGCAGACCAAAGGAGTGCCAGGCCCGTCGAAGACGGCGAGAGGCGAGGGGGGTGCGGCTTCCATGCAAGTGAGCCCCATTGGGAGGAAGTCTGACAGCTCGAATTTTTAGCCAACAGATGGCAGCACATCGACACTTCTCGATTTTACGGAGAGGTCACATTTTCACGACATTCAATCATACTCAGGCACACGATTGTAATTTTGATCCAAACCAGAGACCAACTAATCCCTGGTTCGGCACAACCAGAGGTATTGATTTATTATGGGAACATGGAGGACCTTGTGACCACGACAGATTTTTCGTGCACCAGTCACCTTTAGCGTACACCGGAGTTTTCGGTCAGCTGGGCTCGAACTCATGATCAGTCAGTCATGAGCTCGATGCCCTACCGACCAGGCCACCCGGCCTCTAAAATTGGGCACTAAAATAGTTATCTTCAAGTAAAATTTAAGAACTTTAACACCTGGAAAAGTGACAAAAAGTAAAAAAAGTGACAAAACGTAACGTGTTATAAGCACTGTAAATGTAATCTAAAGATAATCTATAAGGTGGCACATCAGGATTCCTTCATTTTCCATTGTGTGGACGTGATACCTCGTCTAGACAGCCACTAGAACGGTTAATAAATGTAACATAAATATAATGTATAAGGTGGATGGGCATGTGAACAAGGAAAGTTTGTACGAGAGACGGATTATTACAACAAATACCAAATTTATTTGAAGCACTCAGCAACTACTACTACAAAGTTTTTTTTTTTTTAATCGTATTTACGTGACTACGTTTCCAATAAGGTTTTCAGAAACCACTACATTCTTCTTTCATGTCTCTTGAGGGAGTCCGGGACTCAAAATTCTAAAATCTGCAATTTTAAAGTTTTTGTTCTAAAAATTTTTCTATCGGTATACATTGTATTTTACAGTTGTAATAGCTTTTTTTTAATTTCTAAAACTAAAATTTTTTCTATTAAAATTAAAAAAATTAAAAATTTTGACGTTGGGCAAAATTGATATATTTTAAAATATGTTACAACAAATCGCTTCATTTTTGCATTAATTAACTTTTAAGAGTTCGCACTATAAATTTTATTCGTGATTTTTTGTTGAAACAAATAGAAGAAATAAAAAAAATATTTTGTTCAAAAGCTACATTAAATACATAGTATACAAAGGTCGAAAAATTGTAGAAAAAAAAATATATATACACTCAAACCTGCTTTTGTGCAGTGGATAGGGACTGCATAAAAGAGAAAGCATTACAAAAATTTCCAAATCTTCACGAGTAGCTTTGAAAAATAGTTTTCTCAACACATTTTAAAAGTATTATTTTTATGCGGTGAATAGGAAAAAAATAAAAAAAAAACTCGCGTAGAAAATAACTCAAAACCTTACGAAATAACTAGAAATTGCTTTTTTGAACGAAATCAAGACACGAGGCTTGGCAAAGACTTGGAATCTCGTCAAACCTTTTGGAATCTCATTTAGAAATATCGTTTAGAAAATACATAAAATACATTTAAATGTTTTACTTACATATGTACTTATTTTACACATACAAAACTTTTCAAAATGTATAACCATTGTCCTTCGTAGTATGACAATATGCGGATTTTCTTGTGGTGAACTGGTTCAAAATCACCTTTGTCACTTGAAGATACTACTTCGCACTCGTTTAGAGTTGACTTTTTTTCAGTTACCATGTAGTTTGTGTGACGGACTAAAAAGTATAAACTAATTTTTCCTGGCCCCATGCAGATTTATAACTCTATACATATTCCTGACCCTATTCAGATTTATAGCCCCATACAGATTGTCCTGAAAATTTGTCATAGTGGTGTTTTAATAGCTATAAAAGTACTTGTAAGATTTAAAACGAAAAACGTGGTACGCATGCAATAGATAATAGTGAGGAGTGTAAAGCGCCCCACGTTTTTCGTTTTAAAACTTACAAGTATTTTTAGAGCTATTAAAACTTTACGATCACAAATTTTCAGGACAATCTGTATGGGTTTAGGAATCTGTATGGGACCAGGAGAAATTATTTTAAACTTTTTAGTCCGTTACAAAAACGTGCTATATAATTTTTTTTAGTTAGGTAATTTTTATTGATAACTTCGTCAATCATGTTCTAATTTGATTGAAATTTTGAAAGGACTGTAAGTAAATTGTACTGAATATATTTATTTCATATACAAAAAAAAGATCGCACAGAAAAAAACGTACAAAAAAAAATCGCACAAAAACAGGTTTGAATGTATACACAATTGCTAAATACAAAATAAAAAAATATATTTGAAAAGTAAATATTGCAAATTTTGTTCATTTATGACATTTAGTTCTTATATTATATCGATTTTTACTTTTGAAATCCCATTTAACACATAAGGAGAAAAAAAGCGTTTAAAACTATAAAGGCTCGTTGGATTTGCAGCTGTCATGTTTATAAAAAGTTGAAGATTTCCGGTTCTACTTATGGTAGAAACAAAATTTAGGTGTCAATTGATCCAGAAATATCTATATTATTTTTTACGATAGTAAAAAAAAATAGGAATTGTTTTTCATATTTTGAGTCCTAGACCCCCTTGAACGTCTTACTTTGGTGCAAAATCACGTGGGTTTGTCGTCGAGCCTCTTTCCCTTCGGGTTTGATCCCAGACCGTCACCTATTGTACAGTTGTGTAGCTCCAGTGTGACGTTACAGAAGGTATATACTTTCATCTCTTATGACGTAAATTATGAACCTTACAAGTAACGTTTAGATATACGCTATTAATAGTTCCAAGTGAGTAAACAAAATTAAATTCTAAGTTGGTGAGTAGTTGGAATTAACGTCACATTTTTTAGTAACGCAGAGTGTTATTGTTTAATTCACAGTTGGTATGGGGGTTTTATGGCGCAATGGCCAAGTTTTGACCAGACACAAGTTATATACACGCAAGAATGAAAGTTCTATTGACACAGAGGAGAGAAATGCCTAAAGGAGGGACGATCCGAACAGGAAAGGAGCCTACAACTCGATGGTTGTTAGCGCAGTGGACATAACCACTGAGCCACAACGGCTCCTTTAAGTTAAAGTAGCTCTTACAAAGGCTCAGATAAATTTTCCTAAGATTCTTTCAAGCAACAGACGTGGTTATTTCGTCACTGTGTGTGTTGTGTGATAAAAACACTAATACACCTGCCAATTATTGTGTATTACGTGGGGTTGTCCACGGATCTGTTCCTTGGGAGATTGATACTGGACCGTCGTCAGTAACCTGTTGTGTAGTACAGATTAATTAACAGTACGAGGTTAATTAAAATACCTACCTACAGAAATACGATGCTCTGAAAATGTTAATGTGTATGTTTTATGCGTTTCCGACCAACCGGTCTAGTGGTCAAGGTGTTGGCCTCTTGATCGGAAGGTTCCTGGTTCGAATCCGGGGTCAGGGCATGGATTTAATTGTGCTGTCCTTAGTTAGGGGTAGTGATGGTGTCTCATTGGGTACCCCTTCACAAATGACCATCGCTTCCCGGCCTTGCAGTGGCCTATGATTAACAATCGAGTGTCCGCCGTAATTTAAAAAAAATATTTTATGCATTAAATTATTCTTTGTGAACTACAAAGATTGATCTAATTCGCTTTCCATTACCAAGCTTTCTGGATATTAAACCTTTTTTTCTTTATCGCATGTGGTATTGAGTTCTAGAAGAGTTCAAAATCAACATGATATTTATTTCACGTACAAAAATGCTGAAAGCGCGTGATATTTAAAATTTAATACCTAATTAAAATATTGTAAATTCTTAAAATCGCACATCTCATTTCAATTATAATACAGCTGCGAAAACAAAACATCAATTTGATCTTATTTGCTCTTCCTAACTCAACTTACGTACTTAAGAAGGACTTATTAATCACAAGCAAACAAGTCTTTTGTTCAAGCATTTCTTCCCCCAAACGATTCAATTGATGTAAAATGAAGCTCGACAATCTTAATTAACCTTCTGCATAACATATTAGGAAACAATAGCATCCATCAACCTTGCTAAACAAACATCTACATCTCAAAACCAGGAAAATACCAACTATTTATTCCTAATAATGCATCAAACAAGGAGCCATTCCTCTATTTTAATTACCTCGAATAATGGCGGTTTGTTTCTCATCAGATATGAAGACTAAGGGAAAAAAACAATAAGCATCTTCAATAAGAATCCCATGAATGAGATCCATAGACAATGGGAAACAAAGGCTAGTTGGATACATTTAAAGCCAATCCAGCCAATCAATATTTAATCAAGGTTTGTGAGGAGCTGAAGATAAAGAATAAAACTAGCCAAGCGTTTTTATTCCTTATATTCCAAGAAGCTACAAAGCAAACTTCGGATCCAATCAGTGGAGTCTTCAGTCCTCCTTATGCGACCTAGAATTCAATGTTCAAAGACGGGTAAAATTCTGTTTTTTCTTTCTGCAATGCTTCTGTGGAAGTTGAAGTTTTAGTTTGTAAGGGTAGTAAAACTTTCAGACCGTGATAATGTTCTTGAGGGACATTTTTTCCTTACATGAGGCATTCAACGTTCCCAATTTTTAATGCCGTATTTAAATTTCGGCGTTTTTATACTGAAAAGAGATGGTTTATGGGATGGTTTCGTTGAGACCGCTTTGCTAGATCCACTAAAGTTAAATGTCTGAGCAGTGCTGATTTTGGTCCTGAGTACAGTAATAAAGTTCGTCAGTAAAGTATAATTTACTATGGCGTTTTTACGCGTTTCTAAGGACATGCCTGTCTTATCATTGAATCGAGCTTTAAAACAACTTATTTTAGTGGAAAACAAACGTGGTTTAAAGCAAAATAGAGCGTTGATATTAATCCTCCTTGCGATTGGGTGTCTTGACGGGGGTTGGTTGGTTTGAGGCGCGAGGGTCAGATGTGGCCAAGCTGCGCCAAACACAAGACAATTACGAGGGATGGGAAAATAGCCAAATGTAGAAGGGTAGACGAGTGAAAAAGATAAGAGTAGGAGAAGAGGCAAAGTGCAGAAGGGTAGACGAGGGTAAAATAGAAGGTAGGGAAAAAAGTAAAACGCAGAAGGGTAGTTAAAGGTGAAATGGAAAGGGAAGGAAATTAGCAAAAATCAGAAGGGTAGGTTAGGGTTAAAGAAAACGGAGTGACAAAAGCAAAACGCAGAAGGTTAGGCGAGGGTAAAAGAGTAGAAAGGGAAAAAAGCAAAACGCAGGTGGGTGGGCGAGTGTAAATGAGAAGGGTAGGAGAAAAAGAAAAACGTAGAAGGTTAGCGAGGGTAAAAGAGAAGGGAGAAAAAAAAAGCAAAATCCATAAGGTTAGGCAAGAGTAAAAGAGATGGGAGGGGAAAAACAAAATTCAGTGAGGTATTCGAGTGTAAAAAGGAAGAGGGGAAAAAAGAACAACTCAGAAAGGTAGGCGAGGGTAGATAAAAAGGGTAGAGAGAAAAAACAAAATACAAAAGGATAGGTGAGGGTAAAAGAATAAGGAGGTAAAATAAATATAAACTCAGAAGGGTATACAAGGGTAAAAGAATAAGGAGGGAAAAGAAACCAAAACTCAGAAGAGTTGGTGATGGTAAAAGAGAAGGGATGTAAAAAAGCAAAATGTTGAAATGTAGGCGAGTGTAAAAAGGAAGGGAGGTAAAAAAGCAAAATATTTAATATGTAGGCAAGGGTAAAAAGGAAAGGAGGGAAAAAAGCAAAACACAGAAGGGTAAGCGAGGGTAAAAGAGAAGGGAACGAAAAAGCAAATTGCAGAAGGGTAGACGAGGGTAAAAGGGAAGGAATGGTAAAAAGCAAAACGGAGATGGGTGGGCGAGAGTAAATGAGAAGGGTAGAAGAAAAAGCAAAATCCAGAATGTTAGGCGAGGGAAAATGAGATGGGAAGGGAAAAGCAATTACACAGAAGCTTATGAGAGGGTAAGAGAGTAAGGAGGGAGAAAAAAGCAAAACTCAGAAGGGTAGGCGAGAGTGAAATATAAGGTAGATTACTCGAGTACTTCTGGGTTGTGATGCCCATACACACCTAAGGATGTGACCTTGATGGTGTCTTGATCTCGCCATAAGTAAAATTGGCCAGATCTTGATGGACAAGATACCTTGTCTAAGCCACCTGGAGGGTTAAGAACGTGATTTTTTTTTTTTGCAAATGATTTGTTATTGATCACTGCGTTTTTATTTGTTTTTATTGTCTTGAACGTCTCTAGACTACCTAGAAAGCGAAATTAACTTTTACTATATTACATACTATATTGCTTTTACAGTACAATATGCATACCTATATAATCGTATAAATTCGTCGAAAGAAAGGAAATATTATACCGGTCAAGAATTTTAAAACTAATTAGAAGTAATGCAGGGAAGACTACGACCGTAAATTCCAGAACGGATATATACGGGCAACCCTCTCAGAAGGGTAAATTTTAAGAACCGACTGGTGACAGCTTTTGACGTTTTGTATTGATTCTAGTTCCATTAAAAATTGATCGTTTTTGCTAAAAATTCGAGATTGGATTTTGCTGCTATGTTCTAAGAAAATGACGTAGCGAGTTGAAAATTACTGCTTTGACCTAGAAATTCCGGATAGAATAAGCTGGGAAAATGTCATGACGTCAGTGCTCAGTTTCGAGAGACTTTGCTGCTTTATTTAAACAGACTTTTACGAATAAACTTAACTGGAGTTTCACAGAATTTTGTAGAGATTTATATAGATAAAAAAGAAATTTCGTTTCTATACGAAAAGTCTATATATAATTATATAGACAAACATACCTCTGACCTCTAGACGTAGAAAAACATTATATATAGAGAAGTTCTACGGAAAAGTTAAATTGGGAAACGAAAAAAATGAGCTCCTATAAAAGTTACTACAGACATTTTTTTCAGTAGAGATTTCTATAGAATTGCTATTGAGGTTACTGTATAGAACTTATAGGAAAACGGCCCATAATTCTATATGATTCTATTGAAAATTTTAACTTATTTGTTTTGCATAAAATATTTTAAGAATAAAGACAGTTGTATTGTAGGTCAAATAAAAAAGTAGTGCGAAACAAAATTAAAAATAAGAAAATTAAAAATAAGAATTTAAATAAGAAATAAAGTGTTTTAGAAACAAAATCACTGTTAAATAATTCAATTTGAACTAAGATGCGACATATTTGACTTAATACTTTATAGAACTTCTATAAAAAAGGCCATAATTCTATAGGATAATATAGAAATGTTTATAGAATTCTACTGAAATTTTTCTATAGGGATATTTGCTTTATACTATTTGATGAATTAAGATAAATGTATAATAGGTTAAATAAAAACGTGTTAAAAATATGCATTACTATGTACTCAAGAAAAAAAAATTTGTTTTAGAAACTAAATCACTGTGAAATAATTAAACTTGACTAGCGGACGACATATATGAATTATTACCCTGTAGATGCAGAGACTTAAATTTGAATAATATATAAGCATAATTCATAGTTAGATTCTATATTATTCAGTTTTAAACTTGCTTTAAGAGTTACTATTCAGTCTTAAAAATGTGCTTAAAGAGTTATTATTCAGTTTTAAAGTTGCTTAAGCATGAGTATTACATTCGATTATTTCTTATTTAGCAACATGATTATTTAAAACTATGGTTCCACATAACAGCAACAATTCACTTAACTGTACATACCTATCTCATCAGTCTTCTTAATCTTGATTGCAGGAGGATTTTTTCAATGCAAGTTTTTTTTAAAGAACTTTTTTCCACGACCTTTTTAGAACCCCGTTTTTTAGAATAGTTTTAATTTAACTAAGAGTCAAGTCACAAAAGAACTGTTTTTGTCGACCATTCTGTTTTTTACTACCTTAATTGTTCTGACAGAATAAATAGTTTCGTAAAGCAGCAATCTACCCGACAACATAGTTTCGGTCTTGAGAATGTTTTTTTTTTCAGGTCCACGATGAAAGGCTTCGGCGTTTGGATAGAGACGCTATAAAACGTGAGTTATTTTTTTCCTCTTCCTTTTCAATTCTTTTTCAGCTTGCATTTCAAATCGTACCAAATCCACAAGACCAAGGAACAAATTGAATAACTTATAAGAACGGTTCTGTCGTTTCTGGCAACGACGAAAAACACAAAAAACAAGCCACATTTGTCTGAAACAACTCCACTCCACTCCAAGCGCATTTTATTTCGGAACATAAATTACGCTTTTTTTTTTATTCTTGCGTTTGTTATAGATACATATTCTTCAGTTTTTGTTTTGTCAGCGAGAGATCAGAGTTTTAACTCCGAAGGTTGAAATAAAAACAAACATAAACACGCAGAAGGGGAAGCCACTTGAAGCGTGGGACAAAGTTCCAAAGGAAAACAGAACAAAGGGAGAAGGGAAAAAAACCGTTTTGATAAACTGCACGTGTACCAAGTTCAATTCCATTTAATTTTGCTGCTCGGAATGGCATCCTGAATAAACGTCCTTTGTTTTGGGAACGGTGCCTTTTTGCATTTCCGCGCTGGCAGTCTGGAATAAAAATTTGTCTGACCGTCAAACACTTGAGAAACAAAACGAATTTTTGTCAACGGAATATCCTTCATTTTTTATGCACTTTGTTGTGAGTTTTATTCCAGTAGCTTCGACTCTTTTGAATCGGATAACTTGTGCATTTTGTGGCTGAATTATAATTATTTCGAATGCTCTGTCTCGGATGCTTTAATAAATTGAATTCATCCTTTCTTTGTTAAGATAAATATATTCTAAGCCTCTGGACAAAACGTATTTGCTTTAAATATTACTGAATATATTTAGATACTGTTCTGATGCATTTACTATAGCATATAGGGTTAATTGACACATTAATTCTATAAAATCATCCATGATAATTACTAATAAATAGTTAATTTTTATGTACTAATTTTTTTTCTTGCTTTTCAATAGGATATCCAGTGTATTTGAAGCTGAATCCGAATGATTTCTAATGCCCTGCCTTGGTTGTTTTAATGAACGGAATGTATTCATGCACATTGTTGAGATAATAATATTCTGAGCCTTTGAACAAAGCTTATTTGCTTAAAATATTTCTGAATATATTTAAGTCGTGCTATGCAGGATTTTCCTGCAATGTGTCCGTGTTACTATTACATTAATGCTATTAAACTATCCATGGTGATTACTAACGCAATATATTTCACTCGAATATACTTAGTTTTGTATTTTATTCGAGTGACTTCGAATCTTTTTAATCGAGTAACTTGTGCAGTTTGTGGCTGAATTATAATTATTTCGAATGCGCTGTATTTCAATTTCTAACAAACGTAATTCATTCGTTCTTTGTTACGCTAATGATATCCTGAACCTTAGAACAAAGCTAGCTTACTTTAAATGTTTCTGAAGGTTTTAGGCTAATTCTGAAACTGTATGATTAGTTTTACTGCAATGCATGAGTCAAGCTGTCACATTAATTAAAATAAATCACCAAGAAACATTAATACACGAAAGGATTATAACAATAAACCAGGTGTTTATAGCTGTTCAAGGGAGTTAATCTGTATCAAATTCAGTCGAATTTGTTTCAATAGCTCTTTTATACATTATTTCCAACGTGGTTACGTTAATTGGATATGAGATATTTCAATTAAAATTAATTACAAATTAATTTTAATATTACATTTTTACAATGGTGAAAATTGTCACTAGAACCAATCCGAAATCTACGGAAGTTACAAAACCTCTGAGTCCCGTTCTAAGAATCGGAGAAATATCAGAGCAGGTGATTGAAGTTCTTGTGTATAGGTTAACTGATACAATTAGTAATCTCAGGAAAGGATAGCAGAAATAAAATTCCGACTTTTAAGAAAGCATGCACACCGAGTATTACTAACCGAAGATCGTATTCAATGGGCTTGCTGCACGTTAAATCTGTCGTGGCCATAAATATCCTCTATTGGCGTGATATGAAAGTTTGGAGAGTGAGGTGCAAGAACAGATGTGACCTCGTCATCTAATCGTGATTCAAAAAAACGAGTTTTCCTTGGTTTCTTTTCAATCTGTTTTGATTCCGGACGATCACAAATGATCTGTTTTGATGCTCCAGTGTGACGTTAAGTAAAAAAAAATACCAAATATGACTAAATTAAATGTAGCAAATATTCCTATAGAGTTTTATAACATATGTTTCACAGCAATTACCTTAAACGTTTAATATTAAAATGTAAATTAGGGTTTGTAAGAGATAGTGTTTGTAAAAAAGTGAGAGAGTATAAAATGAATGAGAGAGATAGAGAACGTAAGTGAGACAGATAGAGTGAAAGTGAGAGTGTGAGAGAGATGATAATAATTAGGATCATGGATAAAATTGTATTTCTCTGTAAGCGAAAACATGCTACCATTAAATGTTTTTAACTATTATCATATTACCTTACTGTCATAATTATTAATAAATGTTTATAGGATAACTAATTGAAATGATAATCAAAGACAGTGAAGTTACGTAATGTTGTCCTCGTATCTTTTTTTTCGAAATTGATCATGTGCTGCCACCAAGAGCACATCCTATTGCTCAAGTACGACATTAATTAAATACTTTCCTATCTAACATAGGACCGTGAATTTTATTATATGTAAATTTTATTTATTATTTATTAATAAAGGTGTAGTTTTTTGTAAATATATGTGTAATGCATTACTAGTTACTCTCTATTTTATTTACGGTTTTATTTTATTGTTTCTTTATTGAACATAATATCATTATATTTTACACTTTGCGTCCCAGCTTCTCTCAGTCTCAGAAAAAATAGTTCATGTTATGTTCACCAGATGGAGCCAGAAGTTCTAGCTAAAACAAATCTTCTTTTAAAGGATTTCTAGTAGCATCTCTTTTTGAAATTTAGTATTAGATGATCGATCTTTTTTAATTTGTAAAGTAGAATATAAAGCAACATTGCACTGCAATGGCAGAGTTTTGTTTTGATTCACGCATTTGAATAGCGAGATAGGAGAGATTTAAACTTTAAACTTACTCTAACAAATAATTAAATATTAAAAATAAAACTCGCACTTTGAATTTTTACGAATGAAATACAACAGTCTCAGTGATGATAAGTGAAATCGAAATTAAAATAAATTTTACATTTCTCAATAATCAGATACATATGAGATTACTGAATTTTTAAGTCATCATTTCCTTGGCCTGTGGTAGCCAGATTTGAATAGCACCGTTAGAAACCTGAGGGTTTCGAATTCGAAACTCGATATAACCATAGACCATAGTGTACGTGAGGGTGTGTGTCGGACGTTAAAACTGTCTTGGACTCAAATGCACTTATATTGGAGTGGTGTGGTAGTTTGGAGAGTGGGGTGCTAGGTCAGGTGTGGACAGTAGTTCTGACAGTAGTTCAAAGTTACTTCGTTGTCGTCAGATCTTTCCCTTTGGGATTGATCCCAAACCATCTCTAATAGCCTACTGTATGCTTCAGTGCAACATTCAACTACCTACCAATTTACCTTAATTTCCGTTAATATGACCAACTGCCGAATTTTGCCTAATAGAATTTAGGCTCTTCCAGAGCTAATTGAAAACGACGAACATATTTTTTAGGATGACAAGATCAAGACCTGGTCAGCTTTTTTCGTAATGACGAGATATCTCGTCCATCTACATTTGACAAGCTTTTCTGATGACGAGATACCTCGTCGAGACAACCATAAGACGGGTAAATGATAGCAAAGTGATATTGGCGCTTTCAATGGAAGCGCACGCACAGTATGTAGGAGAAAAAAAATTACTGTGGAGGCGGTCTGTACCCCGCCAGTGGTTGATGCAATATGAACACTCTTTGTTTCGTTTTGATGAGTTAATTCCAATTTTCTGCTAGAATCACCTGTCTCTAAATGAATAAACCAAACATAAAATTTAATATACTTTAATATGAAACGTTGTATATAACTGTACATATATCTACCGTTATATACAACGATGAAAAACAAAATCCAATTGGGATAATCAAACTTTTCGCATCTACTCTAAATAATTCATATACAAGATTAGAATGATGTATATAAGCTGATGTATATGAGCTGATGTAGATGCTGACACTCACTGACATTAAAATTCATCCAAGTACCTTGACACTTACACTCACGAACATTCAAATTCATACACGCTTATACGCAGTGACACTAACACTGTTTCACGCTCCCTTAAACTCAAGCACACTCAATCTCTTACACATTAACAATAACGCATCAACACTCATTCCTGGACACTTAAACAAGAACTCACACACACACATTGACAGTCACGAAAACAAGCCTGATATTTAGTCACGATCACTGACTCTCGCAAGCTTAAACCCTGACTGATATTGATACTCACTCACGCAAAATGACACTAATACTCATTGACACACGCACACACTAAAACACTCTTTACTCATTAACACTAACTCTCAGTTCCACACTTTGACACTGGAACTTACTCACAAGCTCTGACACTCACTAATGTAAATTGACACTCACTAATGTTAATTGACACTCACTAATGTAAATTGACACTCACTAATGTAAATTGACACTCACTAATATAGATTGACACTCACTAATGTAAATTGGCACTCACTAATGTAAATGGACACTCACTAATATAGATTGGCACTCACTAATGTAAATTGACACTCACAAAAAAGATTGACACTCACTAATGTAAATTGACACTCACTAATATAGATTGATACTCACTGATGTAAATTGACACTCACTAACGTAAATTGACACTTGACACTCACTAACGTACACTGACACTCAGTCACGCATATTTACACCATATATAAACACACTGATTTTGACACTTACACGTGCACGAGACAAAAACACTCACGCAAACTCTCACACACAGATTAATTATTATTTTCTCTGACCGCTCACACACTATCTCTTCACGGAAATTTACCAAGATCGCAAATCAATATCCCCAATAACTATTAGCGTTGTTGACGTCTCTCAAAATGGGTGGGGAAAGATCCACATAATTGAACACGCCCCAAAAAGTTTGCCCAAATTTTAACAATTCAAACGGGTGTTATTACAAATCATTCTCCCGTCTGAAACTATCATAGCAAATACGATTTATGAAACTACCACCCACATCTGCAGGCGCTGAAATGACTTAACCCCCGAGACTTTAATATGCTGAGTCAAAAGTATCGAATTAATTCCTGGAAAATATATAAAAATATTAACACTGACACGCACACAAACTCTCACACAAAGCAATTATTTTTCTCTGACCGCTCACTATCTCCTCATGGACATGATCAAGATCGAAAATCAAGATCCCCAATTAACTCAAAAGGAGTAAGGGAAGATCGTCATAATTGAACACGTTCCACTGAAAAGTTTGCCTAAACTTGAACACTTCAAACGAGTGTTATTAAAAATCATTCTCCCATCTGAAACTATCATAGCAAATACGATTTATGGTACTACCACACACATCTGCAGGCGCTGACAAGACTTAACTCCCAAGACTTTAATATGCTGAGTCAAACGTATCGATTAATCCCTGGAAGGGGTTATCGAAATCGAACTTCCTCAGGCGTGCCCGTGTTAATAAATCCCAGCCGAGCCAAATCGATATAATTAATGAGTGGAGGCACATAACCAAGACGCTGTTTTACATTGAAATTTCGATATAATTAATGAGCCAGCTCACCCGTTATCTAAATGACATTTTTTACGAGCCCCTGGATTTGAATATTTGCTTTTGAAGTGAGACGGTGGATTTTTAATGGAAAAAGCAAACATCGATAAAAAATTAGCTTGATTTACCTCCTTCCGATATTCCATCAGGTGTCACATCGCTCATGAATTCGAGATATTTCTTTTTGATTGATTTACGGAGTAACGAATATTTAATTAGAATGTTACCGAGTTTTTTCGGGTCTTCATAACTCTTCATTTTATTTATGGTGTGTCGCTGTGCTGGCTGCTTAAAACTTAATTATGGTAATCTGTCTTTAAAAAATGCTTATGCGCAAACTGGATTACTAAAAAACATAAACAGATTCATATATTTAGGGCCAACAACGCGTGGATGCTACGGGAAGTGAAACGAGGCTATGTGTACAACCATAATTTATTGAGACACAAATCACTGCATTCCCTATATTTAATTGTTATTAAACATGACTAGCATAGAGCGATAGTATGGGAAGTACGTAGTGCATCTTTATGGTGACACTGAATGCATCAATTTCGGGAATCTGCCTCAACATGATGTCGACATCGATGGGCACACTGATTCGAATTAAGAGATTATCATATAAATGTCGGTCTCCAGTCGTATCAACCGCTCTATGATAGGTTTTAGAGGTATTTATTGAAATATAACGACAATGTGCATGTATTTGGTTCACCTGATATACTGGGTGCATATAATTCAGTTGATAATTTATTTTCTTTCTCTAGTTGTATATTCATTATCTCTGTATTTCCTTTCGTTTGAGTATGTGTATCCCTAAAAGGATGGCTATGCTAGTTGTAAACGACACGGATTGAATTCTTCTCTGTGAGTACTTATGTCTTCTGGGTGACGAAAGTTTTCCTTCTGTGTATGTTTATTTATTTGCTGTTGTTTGGCGATCCTTGGCCATAATCTGCCATAAAACTCAACCCTACCAACTCCAAGCGGACATTTGGCTTCGGCTGCGCGACAAAATCTCGGGACAAATAAGTGCATCGTGCTTCTCCGGTGTGGTCACACAAGGAATATAGAATTGTCGCATAAAATAAGCAAGCGTCAACACACTTGCACTGTATGAAAAACAACAGACTACAGGACCAGGCCACTGCAGAAAAAGTACGGCAACGACAAGAATCTTTATCCGCGGTCCCTTTTTATATTTCTGGGACCATTGCCACACGCCATTGGAACGTGAATTCCCAAGCAGATGTCTCACAGAAGAGGCCATTTCTACGCATTCTCCCTGATCCCACAAAATGAATCGAGGTTCACCCAATAGCTCGAAAAGAAAGAGCACAGAACAACAGTTCAAGGCAAGAAACCTCGGCGAATAATATTTCTCTCGCATCGAAAGTTGAATGGTAGCATTTCCCAAGGGTGGACTTCTCATAAAAACAGGGAAATAAAAAAAAATATTCCTTTCCATGGTGCGGGAAATATCGGATCTTTCTTTGAGGAGGAGGATTTTCCGGAGAAGGGATGAACCCAGACAAAAAGGAAAACCGGGATTATCGAAGTAGGTATCGAAATTCATTGGCTGGTTGTTTTTATGACGTAACAAATCCAAAAAGCGGGATACACTTTTGAGATTTAGAGATTCGGCGTGGTTGAGGCTACGATTTAGATTAACTGCAATGGCGTGGTGGAAGGAGGATCATGTTTTCCTCGATTTGGTCATCCTGTTTCCAGACTCCATGTTTGTATGTTTGTTCGTTGCACGGGGTACTGAAAACGTAGTTTGTAATTCTTCTTTAGGTAAATATTTGAGATGTTCTCCTTGATGCTGATAAAGTGGGTGAATTTGTAATATGGATGGTGACTGTTTTGCAATGTATTTCTTTAATTCATAGTGGATTGGAGGTGGATTTACCGTAAACATTTACAGACTTGGTTTTCTATGGACTCCATTGGTTTCCATTTCATATTTTGTTTGCTGAATTTCAATTCTGTCTCAAACTTGTGATGTAATTTAAATTATTTAATTAGAAAACCGATCAATATTTTGTACTTACTTATTCATTCTGTTATACAGAAAAAAAATATATACTTGTGAGTAGTACCTGCGCCCAATCAGTAATTGAAGAAAAGCACGTTATAAACAATAACAGGAAGCAAAGTTAAGTGAAAACATAACATGAGCAAACACAATGGTAACGTCATAGAAGACTGAGCACCAGAACAAAATAACAGAGCACAAATCACAATACAAAAAGTAACACAAAGGTACAACAATGCTAAAATAACAGAAAACTAAACACATTTAATCCTTAACTGCTGTGTCACAAACCGTCTCCTAACTAGTGTGGAGGGGTCTCTCATACCTCGCTCACTAAAGTGCATATAAAGATGATTAATATAATATATTATTAAAATTCTTTAGACTATTATTATTTATACATATTAACTTTAGATAATTCAACTCTTAACATGAAATATATTTTATATTACTATACTAGCAAAATACCCGACCTTACTCGGTTTGAATTGGTTTACTCTAGATTAAAGAGATAATCAAAATATATAATGACTAACGTTTTTTGTAGAAAAAAAATTTATTTTAACACCTTTCGCCATCTTTATATTTTCTACAACTTACTTTGGACACAAATCCTACACATGCATATCAATTCATGTAATCATTTCACACACATCGCACAATTGCTGTATGACAATGCTACAAAATGACGAAAGGTGATACTAAGGTTACTACTATAAAAGACGATTTATAGGAAGATTTGGAATTCCCTTTCTTAAGTTCTTTTCATGTTCAACTCAATTAATTAAAATTACGATTTACGGCGAGTGCTCTCGCACTCATAGTCAACAAAACAATATTTTTTTACTTGTGGCACTCTTGCCTCCGGTATGCGACATTGTGAAATTTTGCAATCTTCTCCAGTCATTATGACAACGAATTTTTTAATGTTGGAAAAAAAGTTCTAGTTTGGATTTTTAAACATTACTATTCTGTCAATAACGGCATTATTCTTTAAATAACGGCATTATTCTTTCAATAATGATATAACTACACTTAAAATTTACTGAAAATTTATACTGACCTAACATTTTCAAATCTAATACTTCGTGGTGCTGTTGCGTGTGATGAGAAGGAAAACACATTTATTAAAATAATAAATATTTAAAACAGGAAACAGCGAAATAAAACAAAATAAAAGATGTCGCAAAAAATTGTTCTAAAGATATTAATTTGTCATTCAATTTTATCTCTTGATCTCGCACAGTTGCCACAACCTTACAACTAAAAGTGCACAAAATTTAGAAATGTGAAATTAATTCAGAGCGAAAGAACCAGAGTAAATATCACTGCTCGCGCGATCTTGTTCATTCTCGTTTCGTTGAAAAATATCGTCTGTCCCAAATATTCGGAAATCGTTTTCATTGCGCAAAGAATAAAAATAAGACTCGAAATAAATAAAATATCAAAGCTAAAATTTCACCATAAAATTGTTTTTTGAAAAATAATTGGTTTTCAGCATTACTGGTAAAGCAAATGAAAGTAATCGTAATACTCAAACTACATTCCAATTTTTCGAAAACTATCAAATTGTGGCTGATTTAAGTATACTTACTCAGGTGTTTTAGCATGAAACTCTTCTAAATATAACAATAAAAAAATGTTTAATATTGCATTCACTACAGTAATAAATAATGTATAAAATAAAACAGATTGCAATCAAATATCTGGAATACAATTCATGTGATGTCTACACAAACACACAAACACAAAATCGAGCATAGAACAGAAAGACGGACAGACAGACTTTCGCAACCAATGCCAGTCACTAAATGAAGATAAGTACTCACTGTATGCAAATTTCCATGAAAATATCTTAAACCGCGTGGACGTGTATAGGGCACAACATACAGACAGACAGACAGACAGACATACGGACAGACAGACACCAAACGAGAAAAAGGCGGATTCGGCATCAGAAGGGTCCAAAACGGATAGAAAACTTGAAATGGGTCGAAAATATTGAATGTACAAACAAACACTCCATTCTTATTTATATAGATAAGTTAAGTAGATTCCATCTCTCTTCAGTACGTTTTTTATCGGAAAATCATTTTCCATTCGGAAAACATCTCAATCAAGACGTTTCAACCCTGGAAACTGTAAAACTATGTTGTGTTTTGGTGTTCTAACGGCACGATTAGGTTCCCCCCCCCCACATTCCATTTGAAGTTATTTTTTCCGTAGAAATATTCTTCTTGTGAAGACGCACTTGAAACGTCTTCATCTTCATCATTTCCAAATCCGTTTCATGTTCGCTTGCAATAATATTATCCGAAATTTCACTGTCCCAGTACTCTATTTCCGACCAATTATCAAAAATATCTTGAATTTCTTTTTGTGTAAGATACACAGGTTGTTTTTTAGTAAAGTTTGTTGCCATTTTAGGCTCTCTGCCGAAATTCCCTTCTCAAACTTAGACGATTTCATTCAACAAGAACGGTAACGCAAATGCCGTGAAGGTGTTTGAGAGACCACGCGGGTAATGCAAATAGTGTGAAATACGAAATAGTTCCAAACCAGTCTTGGAATGTGGCTTCTGTTGGACGTAGACCTGTCAAAAATGACTCGGCGTCTGTGAAACCCATGACAGCAGTTAAATGTTAAAAAACTAACATGAGACATAGCTCAATACTGACACTCAATATTAAACGTAACATAAGAGTTAGTAGAGACACAAATTAGCAGAAGACGAGAAACATAGCACAAACGTAACAGAACAATACTAAGAGCAGTACAATAACAATAGAAGACAAAGTTAAATACAAAAAGTAACAGCAGAAAAAACCACATTACACAAAATACAAATCCTTTTTTACTGACCGCCTGAAAAGGTACACAAGGAATAAAACATAATCAATAAAATTCAATAAAATTAAATTTTAGTTTTTTAAAGCCAATAAAAGAATTTAATTTTTTTAAGTTAAAAGATGTACAAAGACTACTATTGAATTAGTGTTAAGATAAAGAACAGCATATAAAGACAACGGAAGCGAAAGACTACATTATTGTTGAGACTAAGATTATTGTTGAGATCACCACGAGGAAACTTAAACCTTTTGACTACGGCTATAGATATAACACCGCGATTCTTATAATTTCCAAGGTGCTACTGCTGAAACGCCGTAGTTTATATTCTTTCTTGGCGCTATTCTTATAACCTTCAAGGTACAACTGATGTTTTGGCCGTTTCTAAATTCCTTCTTGGCGCGCGGGCAATTATGGTACACGCTACTGTACCATCCGTAGTCTAAAGTTTAAATAAGTGTGAATTTCAACTGATATTATGTGGAACACTGATATGCCACAAGAATAGTACTTGACTGTCTTACGGTTAGTGAAACGGCTTAAAGTGAATACTATTGTTACTTCATTTATGGTTTAGTTTTGAACTTTTGACATGGATAGTTCACTAATAATGACACAAGTGTGTTTTCACATATAAATGCAAGTAATATCTGTATCACTAATTTTGAGTGTTATAATTTTATGTATTATCAAGTTTCATGCATACAATTTTAAGAAGCCATTAATGGAACCCTAAAAGGGGTAATTAGTTACCATTATTTTTTTGTAAACCAATCAAAATTATACCTATTCAGTCAGATCGTAAACATTTTAAACATTTGCTTGTACCATTTTGTTTTGTTGTAAATTTAAGAATCAATGTTTTAATAACAAATATAATCAACTTGTCAAGGGATTTCGACGAGATATCTTGTCATCAATTCAAGCAATTTTACTAATGACTAGTATCTTCACATCAAGATTCAAGCAATTTTCCTAATGACGAATGATCTCAACATCAAGATACTGCAGATTTTTTCATAGTGACGAGGTAAAGACATGGTCATTTTTTTTAATAACGATATCAAGATCTGACTAGCTTCCTTCTAATGACGAGATATCTCGTCCATTAAGATCTATTCAGTTTTGCTAATGACGAGAATACCTAGTTGAGACAGTTACCATGATGGTTACAAATGTTTATATTATAAATTCATTAAACAATTCAACCTATCAATATCTAAGGCCCTGGTAGACAAGTTTGAAGACTAATGAATTAGTAACCGGAGGATTGTGAGTTCGAAACTAGGTCCAAGCAAAAACTGTTATGTTTGCAGGGAATGGTGCACATAAAATCTGTGGTAGCCTTGAATATCCTCACGTCAATTGACATTTCAACTTTTCAACTTTGTTTTCTCATAAACTAAAAGAAAAAGACTTGAGACATTTTGCCACCTTCTAAACATTAACAAATCAGACTCCAGGATGTGACTTACTCAATTTGTTTTGGGAAAAGTGACTTATAACATTTTGCCAAATCTTCAACGATTGTAAAGCTGCCCTCCAGGCGATTCAAAAGGGTTACACCAGGCAAATAATCAACATTCACAGAGTCATGGACAAACTCCATGCTATGGACAAACAATGTATTCTACAATGGATACCAGAACACAATAGAAGGGAATGAGGCAGCCGATGTACTGGCAAAGGAAACGAGAGACCTCAATGAAGATAAATTTCCTCTCGTCACCCTTAATGACATAAATGCAAAGGCAAAATAAAAATTCAAGGACAAGACCATCAAGTTGAAACATCAGATTTGTGAATTAACTACAAGCAGATCACTTGCCAAAACCATAGTAAGACTGAGAACTGGACACCTTAGGGGAATGAAAATTCATCCGGATGGAACAAGAACATATCCCAGCTGTAAAAACTGTGATACAGAATTAAGTCCCGAACACGTCCTCTCTTGCCCGGCCATCTTGGCGAGCATTCAACGAATTAGTGACTCTTCCTTGGAGGACCTGTACTCGGACAATTGCTTTAAAAGAGCTGAGATTGTGTGGACCGTGCATGGCCCTAATTTAAGTGTTCTATCCATGGACAAGACAACAACAACAACAACAACATTTTGCCATCTGAGCACAGATTTATGATGAGATTAATATCTGGTCAGATTTTTTCCAATGACGGATGTCTCGTCCATCAATATCTTCTCAGTTTTGCTTTTGACGAGATATTCCTTGTCTAGACAACAAACAAGATTAACTAATTTAACCAATCAACTGCTACACGAAAGCGTCGCAAATGGGGGTAATTGGAAAATATTCACTCACGTAAAAAATCTATTATTTATTCTTTCTGAACACCTCTCGGGAAATAATTAAGGAAATAAAACAGCACAAATTAGAAATATAATTTAGAAAAAGTCCTGTACTCTCCTAAATTTGAAACTTCGCCGAGATTATAAAACAAAACAAACAATTCAATTGCGGGGTAAAACAATTACCCGCTTGGCTGCAGCTCTCCGCCACCCAATTGTATTGTTCTAATTTTACTGGAAGAAATGAGGTAAACTAAATTTCTTTCAGTTAATGACGATAAACGGTTTCGCGTTATTGTGTCGTGGGTTATTTATTGCCAAATAAAACTTTAATAAATGCAGTGGGGTAGAAAAAATTAATAATCGTGCTTGTTTTGTTTCGTAAACATCCTACGCGATTCGAGAAGCGGGATTTTGTTTTTTGAATGAATTGAAGAATTTGATAATTGCCTGTTATTGTAAATCAAAATTGTTTTTCGGCAATTAGGGGGAGTTGTAAACTCCAGTAATGTTTAATTTTCTAAATGATCCTGGATTGTTGCGGATTATAACCAGTTGATGCTGATGGAATCAGTAGGGGACACATTCTATTTGAATTTTGCCATTTTATGTGATTTGATTAATATTTCATTGTTTGAAATATATATTGACGCACTTATAGAGTAACGATTTTAAACGGTATTTTTTTTAATTAAATGTCGCACTGTAGCAACACACGGGCTATTGGCGAAGGCAAAAATTCGATGACACAACGCACTTTTGAACCACGGTTTGATAACGAGGTAACACCTAAGGTAACACCACAATCAAATTTGTTCCTATTTTTTGTCTTATCGACAAAAAATATAATAAATTTTTGGTGTTTCGCTAAATTTTACTAATTAATTCATGTGCGTTTTGAGATGAAAAAAGTTAAAAACCTTTGTTTGAGAACTGATATTTGGATACTTATTTAACTGATTTTTGCGTAATACACTGCTGGCCACCCAAATTGCAACACCAAGAAAGACAAGAGATATCATAACGAAATTTATTTTGTAGATAACATGTTGACGAAGTATCAAATGATTAAATTTATAGACTTCTGTGAAGTGTGGTTCCTGCCAAAATTGGTAGCCTTAGTAGCCTCCATTGTTGATCACCGCTGCCACATGCCTCGGCATTGATTCAAAGAGACTTTGGATGTGTTCTTGGGGTACAGCAGACAAAGCAGCTTCCACACGTTGCCAAAGTTGATCTGGTGTGGCAGCTAGGGATGTAATCTGGGTCAATCGTTGAGCAACCATGGACCATATGTTTTCTATCGGCGAAAGATCCGGAGAGCGAGCTGGCTAGGAAAGCAATTCAATCTGGCAATTTGCGAAGAACCCTTGGACAATGTGTGCCACGTGTGGTCGCGCATTATCCTGTTGAAATATGGTTGTGGGCAAGCCCTGAAGGACAACTGGCTCCAACACCTCGGAGATGTAGCACTGGCTGTTTAAAGTACCGGCAATGCGTACTAGAGGAGTGCGAGAGTGATATCCAATACCGCCCGATACCATTATACCCGGTGCAGGACCAGTGTGGCGGTGCATAACGCAGCTGTTCAGCATCCTCTCTCTACGGTGTCTCCAGACTCAAATCCGACCATCGTGGTGTTGCAGACAGAAGCGTGATTCGTCAGTAAAGACCATTTCATTCCATTCTGCCGTCCACATCCTTCTTTCATCGCACCATTGGCGGCGGAGACGTCTGTGGTTCTGCGTCAAGTGTAGACGTAGCAATGGACGTCTTGCGGACAGACCACTCTGCTGTAAACGGCGTCGAATGGTACGCGCAGACACTGGATGATGCGTTACATACTGAATGTGCTGTGTTATGGTTCGTGATGTGGCTGAGCCATCCGTCACCGCCATACGCACAATATGCCTGTCATCACGTAAAGTGGTGCACTGAGGTGGATGCGATCGAACACGTCGGTCCGTCGTACCCTCCTGCATCCAACGATCACATATCCGCATTACAGTTGTTTGGTTTCGTCCAACATGACTACCGATTACCTTGGAAGATAATCCACAATCTCGGTAGGCCACTATCTTTCCTCTGTCGAACTCGGATACTTGATCAAAAGGGGATCGCTGTTTTCTACGAGGCATAATCGATCGTTTTTTTTTAAACCACAAGAAAAACACAATTGCCGTACTTGAAATCGTCGAAATCTCTAAGCCTTAAATAGCGCTTTGAAGTGTCGCCACAAGCGCTCGTGATGTGCGTCTGCGCTGAAATTCTAATCATTTGCATATCTCACCTCCGCTAATGCATGTTGTAAATTTCATATTATTTGCATGCATCCTTCTAGGTGTTGCATTTACGATGGCCAGCAGTGTACATTCAATTTTTTTGCAATTTGAAGCTGTGTGCTTGAAATTCCAAAAAAAAAAATCGACTTTAACGCAAAATTTATATTTGCCTTTCATTTTTAGATGGGATGTATTTGTAATATTTTTCTCTCCTGTCGGTTGGTTGATTTTTTTAGTTTTACGGTGCAAGGTGTCCAAAATAGGGTGCACGAGAAGAAGGTAAACAATAAAAACTGCATAAAGATGAGAACGAGAAGACGAAAGTATATGATATGGCAAGGGACGGTAACATAACCTCATAATTCTGAACCCCAGTGAGGTAACAAGGCCAACACATGAGCTTGCATCCCACTTTCGAAACACCATGTCAACCTGAGGAATGCGAAACCTCTACAAATTCAACATCCTCCAGCCCCCGCGTTTGTATTTGGTGGTCGTATGTAGGTGATACCTCGTGAGTGTATTTGGTCGGACCGAGTGTCGAAATCGTAATCCTCCGGTTGCTGAAGCTTGCCCAAAAAAGGCCTTTAAGCCAGAGAACTAACCAACCAGCTATTCAAAACAAACAATCCGGCATTCTAGGGTTTTCCATTTCCCCTCAATCTCCCCAACCACTTGGCAACACGCCGGATTTCAACAGCAATCGCCATGTTCAGCAACTGAATCCGGGAGACCATTTGTATCCCCAGCCGTCCAATATATACTATTTGCAGATTCCATCGGCACCGGGACGCATGTTTCGAAACATTTAATTAGGGCCGACCGGGGGCCCGAATAAAAGAGGCGTCGGAGGGGAGATCCGGCCGTCGAATATCCGGCACCCCAGTCATCAAACATCGCCCAGATAATGGAGCCTCCCTATTTTAATTCTCGTCGCTCCCGGACAGATGGGTTGTCTGGTACAGGAGATTAATAGGATTAAACTCAAACGGTTTCTGATGCGAGGGCTAATAACGGGGATCGGACAAACATGCCTTGGCGTTCGACTTTTCGTCGTGGGGTTTCTCTTCGGGACGGACTGCACTCTGTAGCCATTTTAGACCACGCGCAGACCCTTCTCTGAAGTATGAGCAGAACTGTGAATTTTGCACCAGTAGTTTCTCTTAAATTTCCAAAGACCAGGACTCTTCATCTGCCCGTGATTCAAAATCACGGGGCAGTATCCTAGGTTCGTTCCCTTTGGGAATGATCCCAGATTGTCGTCAATAGCCCGATGTGTCGCACCAGTGCGACGCTAATTAACATACATATATACCAATGACCAGGGCAAGGTATCAGATTTATCACTCTGGACAAGTAACTGTCCCATGGGACCTTTTGAGACTTCAAAGGAATTAAAAGTATTTTCATTAGCACTATAATATGTTTCGATGAGTTATCTTGTCTATTAACGTCTGGCGCATTTTTCTGGTGACGAAATATCTCGGAGTCGAGAAATTCCCGACTTGTTTTATGATGACTAGATCTTTATTAAAGATCTGGTAGAATTTCTCCTAATCACAAGGAATCTGGTCTTTTAAGATATGGTCAATTTCGTATGCTGTGCCAAACATAAGGGAGATAACGTCAGATAATGTAAGGTAGGCATTTTAACTAACGTCACATTGGAGGAACACAATGGGATATTGGTGACTGTCCAGGATCAAACCCGAAGAGGAGAGATTCGAGGACAAAACCATGTAGTATCCTGTCGCGGTCATATGACGAGTTAACATCGGAGCTTCCACACAACTCTTAAAACTTTTCACCACTCAAACCTGAGGACATTTGAGGCCAAGAGGGATTTAACATATACCATTCACCTTTGTACGTGTCGGCACATGGTCAAGTAATGGATGCACATAAAAGGAAAGGTTTACTGACAAAAGAGAGAGAATTAAACCCAGATTTATCTTAAATTTCTAATACCCAAGGAAAGATTCCGATAGAACCAAGATTTTAACTAAAACTACTATAATTTAGCACAGATGAGTTGAAAAATAGGTTATAAACCCGAGTAATATCGCAGTAAAGCTCTTCTGCTCTCCCGTTTTGAGACAGCTGTCTCCATGAATTGCTTTGAAATGATGCGTCCATTGAGATCAAGAGTGGTCAGAAAGGTTTGACAATACCAATTTTATGCAGTGGGCGGAAGTACAATCCTTCCCAGTTGTATTGTGAAATATTGTTACCACATGGCTGTCAGGCACCTATTTAAAACAACTACAAGTCAATTGCTTTCCATCTTTATATTTTTAAATTTTTGGGCGTCATTTATAAGCCATTTTTATTATATATGACAAGCTCTACGAAAATAGTAGCCTACCAGCTTTGTACCCGGCGGCTGTATATGGCGATTTTTGATTATGCTCATTGTTCGCCGGAACTGTCCATGTTTTAATTACACTGGGCAACAAAATTTTAAAACATTTCTGCTTCCGAGATGAAAATAGTCATTTCCTAATTAATTCAACGTGCTGAATACGTATATAAGAAAAAAGAAGCTGAATTGGGTACGTTTTTTTTTTTGTAATGGGTACACATTATTGAGAAAAAATGTATATATATGTAAATTCTTATAAAGGTTAAAAATATCTTAATCTTCGGATTTTCGCTTTCTTTTGGCCTGTCGTTTGAGATGGACTATGAGAGTTTCTCCGATGAGCGTCCGACAATAGTCGGCCAGTATTGACGTGGACCATTTGCCCTAGTATCGTTACTCCATATTGGCAATGTCCTGTTATAAACATTCGCTGCGGTCATCACTGACCTCCCTACAGTTATTAGGGAAGAAATTTAAGTGGGAGTAAAAAAAAAGTGAATCTTTTACGACATATTGCAGCCGAAATCATGAAACAAAACCAACATATCAACGACCAGTTCATTTAGTTTTCGGTCTTCACATTCCCCAGGAAGTTGTTAGCCACTTGACAGAACACATCCTAAACCTGGCTTTCTTTAGTTTAAAGAACTCTTAAACTTTGGATCTCTGAAGATCTGTTTTAATCTCAGGCTCCTCAAAAATGCCCTCTTTAAATTTGGCTTCGCTGAGACAAGATAATATGTCATTCAAGTACTTGAATGCTACTCCATTCTTATTTAGCGTCATAGTGGCCTTTACGGTCTGGGGGTGCTAGTGGGTAACATGGGCGATCCCGCCTACTCCAAATTGTAGGGAATCTGAACAGCGGGCGCTATATCAGAGAAGTAGTGCATCCCGAGGTCCTACCCAACCTGCAACGTATTCTCGGAGCTGTTTTTCAGCAAGACAATACCCGGCCACAAGTTGCTCGGAATAAATAGACCTTCTTCAGAGCACTACAGGTTTCGCTTCTTCCATGTCCTACACATTTCCCGGATATGTCGCCCATTGAACATGTCTGGTATTACATCGGTTGGCGACTCGAGTACCGCTCGCAGATAATACAGATGGACTTTGGTATTGGATAGAGGCCATCTGGGAATGTCCTTCCTCAGTATAATATTCAGAATATGTATGATACGATGCCACGAAGTGTACAGGCTCTAATAGCTGCACGTGTCGGTTGCACAATATATTGATTGTTAACCTTATTTTTGTTTTATAGCTCTGTAAATTTGATCGTTTATTCAAACCACGTTATCACCATTATTGTTTATTATAAGCAATTCGTGGAATAAATTTTATTTATTTCTGACGATTCCTTCACAGCGTTGCAATTTTCACACACAGGCACACAGAGAATATGATATATCCTGATGATATCTTGTCATCTGTGGTTAATTAGTTAGATATTGATGGACAAAGAACCTATTCGAAACCAGTAAGAGGGTTAGTTGGTGTTAATGGTAAATACGGTTCATAATAAATGGACTTTCAAAATTGACAATACATTAGAATTTCCTTATTCGTAAGAACTACAAACCATGAAATACTTCTTGCTTTTATACAGTCCTCTTTGTTGCTCAAGCGCATCGGAAATATACTCTTTAACAAAAACAAATCGCCGCACCAAGAAGTTGCAGAATTACAGTGGTACCGGGTTCGATTGGCGCTGACTGGAGACGTATAGTCTTTAGTTACGAGTACCGGTTCCCACTTTGCCCTTGCAACAACCGCAGACGTCCGGTGTATCGTGGGGATCCTACCCTTACTATCGTAAGCCACACATGCTCACAACAAGGCGTTATGTTCTGAGTTGCCATCTTCTTTGACAGCTGGACCCCTTTGGTAGTCATTGCTGGCACACTTACAGCACAGCGGTACGTAGACGACATTCTACGACGGGTTGTGTTACCGTTCTTTTTGCGACACTCCGACAAGGTAATGCCCGGCAGTACACGACACTAGTCGCTTTGAATTGTTTTCAAGCTTTCCCGACACTTCCTTGGCAAGCTAGGACTGCTGATCTATCTCCCATATTGATTTCATTTGAGACGTTATGGGAAGGCGATTGCAACCATACCGGAATGTTGACAATTTAATCCGACAGTTGGAGACAATTTGGCAAGAAATTCCGCAGGACAACATATGGAACTTTTTCAGTCTATGCCACGCCGGGTTACAGCACAGAGTTACGTAGACGACATTCTACGACGGGTTGTGTTACCCTTTTGCGACACTCCGACAAGATAATGCCCGGCCGTACACGGCACGTGTTGCTTTGAACTGTTTTCAAGCTTTCCCGACATTTTCCTTGGCCAGTTTCCTTTATTCCGTTGATTTTATATAATTATGTATTAACTATCTCATAATTTTAACTTGCATAAACCGTAGACATTTCGAAATCTTATTCGGTTTAATACAAATCCTTTTTAGATCAACAAGAAGGAAATCAAAGTAAACAAACCGTCATGGGGGAACTGTGATGTCACAAGAAGCGGTGTAGGAAAACTATTTTTTTTTAAGATGAAGTAAATAGTGCGAACTTGAAACATTTTTATTTTACCTTTTCGCGCTATAAAAGGAAAAAATAAAGATACTTTCCATCATACTTTTTTCATTTTCAATATTATATATATATATATATATAAACCGTGCAAATTCTTTATTTGAATTGTTTATTTATTTATTTTGCATTTTCTTCACATCCACCCATCTTAAGCTTCGATTATTTTGTTATAGAGTGTAAATTCAACTACCTACCTTTTGATTCTTTTTACATTCACACGTATACAATCTTTTATTTCATTACTTATTTACCACGTTAGTCAGCCAACGAATTAAATATTCACCAGGTGTATGAATTATCCTTTATTTTCACACATTTACATCAACATTCATTTCAGACGAGGGACTTAGTTATACCGTGTTTAATTAAACATTCATACTGCTACTGAATTCCCTTTAAATGTAATGAGCGGTGAAGATAAGAGAAATATGAATTATTCAACTGCTCTACTGAACGTTTCCTTATCTTCAAAAGAGACATTCCCAAAAGCAAATGTGAGGAAGTAATGTCAACTTCCAGTTTCAGAGAAACCAATCCAATCAATTCCTTTGGAAAGCGTGGGCAGAATTCTATAAGTAGGAATAAGAAATTTGTGGAAAGCTCGAAGTTCCTCTCTTTGTAGTTTTATTCTAGTTCTGTACATGATTAACGCGCATAGATCTTTAAATTATGCGGGGTCATTGACGAAGTTAAGGAAGGTAACATATAAATCATTGATTCTCATGCGTTGTAATTACAACCAAATTTGTTGCAGTCAGATTGAAAATGATTCTGCTTCGTATTGGTTTGTACTGCATCAAAGTGTAATAATGAGTTTTATTACTTTATGGTAGATAGTGGGTATACAAAAAATTTGATAGCGGGTATTTGAATTTACGTCGCACTGGAGCAAAACATCGGTCTATCAACAATGGTCCGGAATCACGCCCTAAGGCACAGATCCGAAGACAAAACCTCGTAAATTTGAACTAAAGTCAGGTGGCGAGGTCAATACTTATACCCCTCTCTCTAAACTGCACCTTTAACATGACAGGCATTTGGTGAAACCTACAAAATTTTCAAATAATTTAAGAGATAGTACTAGCAGAAATACCCATCTCTGCTCAGGTTGAATTAATAATATGTTGATAAAAAAAGGCATTATCAATTCTTTTTCATAAAAAAAAAATGTTGGCATCATTTAAATGGAAAAAAAATTTTTTAATATGTATTTTAACTTCTTCATCGCTTCTACAATTTACTTCGGAAGCAAATATGCATATATGTTGTATTCATCCCTTTAATCCATTTCATATTCGTCGCACTTCTGCTGAAAGTGTTTTCTTTCTAAAGTGGTTACGACAGAAATAGATTTTGAGTTTTCAAGTGACTACGAATTATTCCCGTACATTTATTTTCAGTAAAAATAGCAAAATTTCGGCGGATAGTCTTGCACTTAGTTTATCTATAAATATGTTTTACTTGTGCCATTCTTGCACCAAGTATGCGATATATTTTCGAATTTCATCATCAATATCAGAGGATGGTAAATTAAATTGTTACAGCATTCGTGACTAATTTAGTTTGAAGCAAACGCAATTTTTCTTGAAAATTCCATTCATTGGCAGGTGCAATAACGAAATATCTGTTGATGATGATGTCGTGTCTATGGATTGCCAAATAAGTCTCAAATATTGTCTAAGGTTCGAAGGACCGCAGCTGCCAGCTTCGGTGCCTCAGAACTGTAGAGGGTCTCCCACAGCAGATCTCTATCTGGTATCAAGCCGAGTTTCAAGATCTCTGCAGTAATTTTTGGACACTCAAAGATGTGTTTTGGTGTGAGTTGGATTTTCAATTTCTGTTAGATAGACAGTATAAAGCAGAGTAGGCGTTTGTCTGTTCTCTATACAAATCTACACCGTTTGACAAATCCCTAGATTTGGTACACTTAAATCTTAGAACCCTTTGGATATGATAGGCTACATGTTAACCCACGTTTTATAATATTTGTCCAAGGGGGCTAAAAAATTACGGCATTCGTGACTAATTTAGTTCAAAGCAAACTCACTTTTTCCAGAAAATTGTATTCTGTGGCATGTGGAATAACATATTTTGTTAGAAATAAATGTCATCAAGTAGACAAATTAAACTCAATCGATTACAATTTTTTACTAAACAAAAGTTTGATTTTACAGCTTTTTTACTAAAGAAATTTACTGCTTTCAACAAATGATTCAGAAGTTTCTAAGTTTCATATGAACAGCTTCAATAAATAGAGTAAGCAACCTCGACGTTCTGTCTCTTAAGACATAAAACGTCAATTTTTTAATCCCCTTTTCTCCAACAGACATACAGTTTTAAAATGAACCCTTATGGTTCTTTTAAGATCAGAAATTTGGTTTCTAAATGGAAAGCACGTACCTATTTAGAATGATATATGTAGTTACTTGACTATGGAGTACAGCTTTCAATAACATCTGTGGTGAAGGCTTACCCTTATCCACATGTTATAACTATTTTCCATTCCACCCCGGATTTTTTGGGAAAGGAATGAGAGCAAGAATTAGATTCCCTGTATGGTTGTTTTTTCAAACCCATTCATGGCTTCCTAACTACGAAAATCTTGTAAGTAGGAATGGTTTTCTCAGGCTTTTTCCCTTCTTGGAATTCTGGTTTGAGTGCTTTCTTGACTAGGGGACAGCGACCCCTCATTCTTCACACGGTCTCATCTCTGCTTTGCCCATACTGATTGGACAATTGATGACCTTCCAAGGTCAAATCCACCCCACTATAACCGTGATTTGGCTCTCTTCCTCTTGAGGTTTTTGAACATTCCGTTGGGATAAAGGAATAACCGGTTGTCTTTGTCCCGCGTGCTATATGTAATTTATTGGCGTTAATTTCCCCCTCGCATTGGGGTGACCTTTGATTTTGGCTATCCCGGAAAGAGGACGAAGGGACTGGTTTCCTCTCCTAAGGAACCCTCCTTTTTTTTCAGTAACAGAGATGCGGCTCCTTTGCTTTGCGGCGGTCTTTTCACCCCAAAACTTGTGATCCTCTCGTCTCTTTTTGAGAGACATAGATGAAACTCCTTGGATTCGTTGCGATTTTTTCCTCCCAACAACTATGATCTTCTCGCCCCGTTTTTAATCAGATAGATTATACAGCTTCGCTTCGCTGCTCTGACATCACCCCCAAAACTACGATTTCTTAGTTGATTACATTAAATGAACGCTTCTTCATCCATAATCGAGATGACAGTGAAAAAATGTTACGACCTTCATTCTGACTACACACTTTTATAATTGACGGACCCCTTTGGATCGCGTGCATCGCTAGGCCAACTTTGCTGTTCTTCGAGCCACATAAATCTTCAGATCTTTCCCTGTTAGATTACATGGAATACTCTTTGACTAATTAACGAAATCGACCAATTCCTTAAAGTCGTTCTCGGGTTCTCGTAACCGACCCGATCCCCTGATGAGGAGCCACGGACACTCTCTGAGGGAACCAAGGACGGCATCCATAAATCCAGGACCATAACTCCGGCATCGAACTCGGCCATTCTGACCAGCGGTCCCTTAGAGGAAGAATAAAGAATATGTTGACTCTCAAATTTCTGGAATTTCCTTCGTAGTTGATTCCGCAATGTACAGGACATCCCACGGCGTCAGCTTCGAGGTGGAAAAAAAACATTAATCTGGTGAGTCCACCTTTATAAATTATTCTTTCTAAACGACAGACATTTAATTGATTTTGCCTTAGCCTTTCACAAGCCACATATGTTTATCAATTACGGCCAATCTATTATGTCCAGATAACCTATGTGTTTACCAATTACGGCCAATCTATTATGTCCATATAACCTATGTAGGAATTAGATCTAGAACCTGTTTTACATTCAACAAACGTTTTTTTTTTTAATAATTTACACCACAACATCCATGAAACACGAAAAACAAATGAAATTTTATTTATTTTAATCGTCTTTCAATGAAAAGCTATATTAAGGGGATACGGGACCCAAAATATTATTTTTTTAAATTACCAACAGATTTTTTCAATTTTTTATACAATTATTAAACACAACATTTGTATTGTACTTGTGAAGTTTCATCAAAATTAAACAAAAATTTTTTTAAATATTGAAGTTTAAAAAAATTTAGTAATGTAAATTTAAATTTGCTCCTTGCGATTCAAATTTTGATAAATTTGTTCTAAATAATTTATAAGGATTCTTAAATATATTTAAAATAATTTGACACATGCTTTTTTGCATACAATGTATACTTTTTGAGAAAAAAATTTCTAAAATTTGCAAACAAATTTTTTTTTAAATTACGGGTAAAATTTTACTACATTTGATGAATTAGGTAAGAAATTATGTAATCAGAGTAAAATCCATGTGTCATTTTCTTTTAAATATGATAAACAAAGTAAATACAAAATATTAGAGAGATCTATTGATATTTGAATCGCGAAGAGCAATTTGAAGTTAGGAAAACACAGAAAAAATTTTTATTGAGAAAACAGGATTTAAACATTGGGAAAGATATGTAGCAAAATAAATGAATACATACAACTTTAAAACTTTCCAGCTCCATACGTAACACCTTCAGCCTTAATTTTACAGTTCTCAGTGTCTATTTTAAGTCTTTTTAAACGTTGTTTTGCCAGCTGCATCCGTTTATCACTTTTACGTCTGGAATTTAGAATCCTACGTTTATCCACTTTTTGTCCAATTTTAAATGCCGATTCACAAGTAGAAGTTTTTGCCAAAGCATTCATCATTCTTATAGATGCAGTGCAGCCCATATTAAAATGGCTGACTGCTGAAATTACAGCTATGCACAGTCGTTTCTTGGAAACAAAAACTTCCTTCGAGCAGCGCGACCAGACGACACTGTGCAAACTTTCGTTGTTGTTCTGTGTTTTTCCTCGGCTACATCTTTTCAACAGGTCATCTGATGCAAGCCGTTGGTAAAGAGGCATAATTTTCTCGACCACCAACTCATTTAATGTTATTTTCATCGCATCATGCTTTTGAGGAGTTTCACCTTTCGCGACAGCTCGGTTGAAAAAACACCAAGAATCTGGACCTCCTGGACATTTTTGATGACGAGGACTTGCATCTGTTGACATGCAATGTTTCAGTGTTGCAAAAATTGCACTTTTTGTCTGCACAACATTTGGCATATTATTTTTTATTGCACATCGATAGTAATGTTGCAGTTTTTTTATTGTTGTTTCCTTTAGACTGCCTTTTGCACGACCTCCCAAGGTAGTCTTTTTCACCTTCCATTCTTTCACAATGTTTCGTAAACCCGTTCCGAGTCGTTTAGAAACATGGTTGAGGCACTCTTCTTTTTCGATTCCATGGTTCCCATAAACGTTCAATTTCTGCACATGCTGATAAGCTTTGGAATCTCCATCAGATAGAACTACAGTGTAGCGCATTTTACACTTGTTCTCTGATCTTTTCCAGAGAATTTCAGCAATTTGTACTTCCATAGAGTTTGAAGAACTGTCATAGTTTTTGTCGCATGACGGTTTGTGACCTTCAAACCAAATTTTAAATTCAGGAGAATTTTCGCCAAGGTCAGCTTTAGTTTGAGTGCAGATATGGCAGTATTTTGACAACAACTTGTAGTCGATCACGAGACCAGTCAAAATGTCAATTACAAAGCCAATTCCATATAAAGAGGAATGACCACGTTTTTGCCACGTCCCGTCATACGAAACAGCAATGTCGAGAACGTCCTTTGTTTTGAGGTTCTCGTCAACGGCTTCATGGGCTTCTCGAACAATTTTCCTCGCTTTTTCTAAAACTTCCTCTTTCAATTCTTCTCCTTCGACTGCAACTTGCTTCATGTGGCTCGTAAATGTTCTGGTGTCCATCGTATCCATGCTCATACCCAGTGAAAATTTTTCGAGAGCGGATGAACCTTTTCCAATGCTCAAAAAAGAATTCACCACCCTTCGATTTATGTCAAATGATTTCTTACCAGGTAGATGTGGAGAGGAATACGTGGAATTGTGATGCGTTCCACATGACGTGCAGTGAAGTTCAATTTTGCTGGCAAAAGCATTACGTTGGGAAAAATGGACGTAGAGGCTTTTTGCATAGCAGTTACTGCAACAAACATCTTTTAGGAGATCTGCCCAAACATTCTTGTGGATCACAGAATATTGCACACTATATGCAGCTTGTAGACAGTCACTTCCATTCTGGTTGAATGCATCCAGCTTCTTTTCACTTGTGGAAAAAGATGTGGCTTCATCATCAACACTGACAACAGTTTGGGTTGAGAAAGAAGAACTTGCAGATGTACTGGAAAGATGAGTTGGATGCAAAACAGGAACTGCAATAATGTTTGAAGCTGCATCTGCATTATCATCATTATTGGCTGGAACATGAGATTTCCACCTCTTCTGACTGAGGTTTCTTCCTTTGTTGGAAGATTTAGATGGCCGTTTTTTCAAAACACGTCCACTTGAACGAGGTGCTTTGCACTTTTCCATCACAACAAAAGAAAAGTTCTGTTGAACCTTGAATTGCTAATCTAGTGGTACTTCACAGCAGCAAAATAGTATTATGCAATGAAAATCGATCAAAACTAATCGAACAATCAAAGAATACTTGGTGTAGCAAATCAACAATATTTCGAAAACGTAAACTTTTGTAAAAAACACGAATACTGAAAAATCGAAGTAGCAAAATAAACGTGTTATTCGCTAGCTGAATGTAAACAATCGGCTAAGAACAACAATTTCAGTTGCAGTTAACTACTGTGTTGCCAACTGAACCGAAAGAAATATAAATTCTGAATAAAATAAATGTAAAGGCTCTTTTTTCACAATGTAAACAAATGTCAGCTGTTTGAAACGGCCACGCCCCCCTCGATAAAAATGCCTATAACTATTTTAAAAATCATCAGAATTCAAAATTTTTACTTTTGATGGGTGCAGAATAGAACAAACATTTTTTTAAATCCAAGTTGTTTTTTTCGTCCTATTCAAATTTCTAAGTCTTTTTTTGGGTCCCGTATCCCCTTAAAATCTTGAAATATATTTCAACTGCAACGTATGACTACCCGTTTTAATTTAACGTAACTCATCTTATTTTAAAGTTATTTTTAAAAATTTACTTATCATTTTAAAATAACAAATTACACAATTTAAAAATATTTAGATTTGTATATTTTATTCATTTTTATAATCTACACACTATTACGTATTCAAACAAAAATTTAAAGAAAGTTGGTGGAAATTACGTATACCACCACGAAAGTAGCCATATGTAGTGATATTTTGAAGGAAATAAATAAATAAAAACTCCTAAATAATATTTATGGAATAGGTAATAAACAGAAAAAAATTACAATCCTTAAAAAAGGCCGAATTCTAAAAAAATTTAAATCTAGCTTCTAAATAATATTTTTGTAGGATACCGGAACACTATACAAACCGATTCTATACTGAAACACATTTATACAAACCGAAACAAAATTCCGGTTCTTGCAAAAAAATACAGAATTTTGAAATGAAATATCTGTTCCAGCGTGTTGAATTTCGACTTCCTGAATATATTCTGAAGTTGAACAATTTGACAAAAAAACTTGTATTATATTGATAAAGACAATAATGATTTATAAGCAAAAATATCACATATTTATAAAATTTGGGAATCCTCAAATATGACCTAAACCATCTCGTAGTCAACTGAAATACACAAAAACGGAATTATAAATCAGATTAAAAAATTGAACATTAATTCTGAGATTGCCAGATACCCGAGTAGCAAAATTACGCTTTTATGATCAATGAGTTTATCGTTTGGGCTATTTTCGTGCTTCATTACAAAATTTAAGTAAATGTAAAATTAACTAATCTAAATATTCTCTCTTTCTGCAACAATCAAATACTTATAAACTAGCCGGTCTGCGCCGGCTAGCGCTCGGCGGTGTGTAATAGTGCTTTTTTTTTAAACTTTTTTACACACCGTAATTAAACATGCTTTGATTTGTATATTTTATTTATTTTTATGTCATTGCGTATTCAATCAAATATTTAAGGAAAGTTGGTCGAAATATACATATACCGCTACAAAATTATCCATGTCTAGTGATGTTTTGCAGGAAATAGACATATCATTAAAATCAACTCAAATACCCAAACACGGAATTCTAAATCAAATTAAAAAAGTAAACATTAATTCTGACGTGGCCAGATACCGGGTAGCAAAATTACGTTTAAATTACTTTTGCATCAAAGGAAGAAATAAAAAGTCAGTTCAAACATAAATATTACAATTTAATTCCTTATTTTGCATAGAAATTGACCTCGGCTATTTGGAAAGAGTAAGAATTCAAAATATCTGGGTTATTTTATTTACGTTGATTGTTGCCATTCGACGATACACAAATAACGTCGATTTCGGGTCCACGTACGTTAGTGTTTTATATATATAGATTATTTACATGAAAGGATGTAATAAAAAGTTAGTTCAAACATAAATTTTGAAATTTAAATTGTTTAAAAAAATTGTTTTTCGATCAACGCTGGTAATGCAATGTGATTTGCGTACAGCCATCGTTTTATACTCAATGTTTGAGTTTATCGTTTGGGCTTTTCTTGTTCCATTACAAAATGTAATTTCTGAAAAAATTAAATGCTTTAGATATTTTTTCTCCATACATCAAATATTTACAAATATTATTTTTATCATGGGAAAAAATAAAAAGTCAGTTCAAACATGAGTGTTAATTTTTTTTTTTTTTTTTTTTAAATATTGTTTTTAAATCAACACTGGTAAAGGAATCTGAGCTGCGTATAGAAATCGTTTTATACTCAATGTTATTTCTATTGCGATTTCGAATTGCTTTTGGTTTAGTCCTTAGGTCAATTTTAGGTACCTTAGGAGTCGAATTTTTCAAAATCCTTTCTTAGTGCACCCCTACGCTATAAGAAGAATCACCCTGCAAAATTTCAACTTCCTGGGACTTGCAGTTCTTGAGATACAGTGATGAGTCAGTCAGTGAGTTAGTGGTACTTGTATTATATATATACTAGGGAGCCTGCCCCTTGCTCGCTAACGCTCGCCAACCCCCGGAGGATTGCTTCGCAATCCTCACTGGTTCGCTGCCCGAACCTATACTCGCTTCGCTCGCCTCAATGAAGACGTGTCCTAGCAGAAGGGATTGTTTACAAAATATGTTACCAAAAAAATGTTTTTCAAATCTAAATTTGCTGTATTACAGAAAAAATGTATACAGTATCTCTAAAATCAGAATTCAAATGAAAACTTTGTGCAAATTTTGATTCGAAATGTGAGCGTTGCTTTGGAAATTGAATACCCAGCATGTTGTTTGTGTGTACATTTTCCCAGCACTCAAACGACCCACACTTTTTCATTGAGTTTGTTGCCGAAAGTTGTAGTGCAAGCGTCTTGTTGAACTATAATTGTTGGCCCTGAAAAGGACCGTTTTTTAAATGGCCCTGAAAAGATCCTCCGCTTTCTTGGATTTCTATTATAAACTAACTGCAACAGCTCATTAAAATTTCCTTTTTTTTTTCAATAAAATTTCATCCGATAACGCTATAAATTCAATCGATGCGCGAGATTTCGCGATAAACAAACAATCGTACAGTGTTGCCAATACGCGATTACAAATAACGTCTTTTTTGCGTGCCACGTAAGAGAATTATATATATAGATAGATAGTAAAGAACATTACCACACCTATGATTAAACAAATATTTCTAAGCGGGCTATTAAGTGATATATTTCATGTATGCGTAAGACATTTATATCAGCTCCAGTCAAATTAGCTCTCATAGAAGATAAAACTGACAGCCCAAAATTAAGAGCCATTTTTTTTGTGAATAGGATCATGCGACCAAAATAACAATCACCTATTCCCTAGACTCTTTCATCTAACGCTTGGAAAATAATATTCATCATCTGATTGGTCCAGGGTGTGTCAGAAGACAAAGTAGTAGGCTTTGACGATTTAACCGTTCTAGACCTGTGTATTCACGCACTTGACATAAGAAATGGAGTAAATTGGTTCTCTCGGGGGAGCCTGTAACCCCCTAGAGAGCGAGTCCCCAGGCGGCGGATAGGGGAATGCCTCCATTGGTTTACCATTGGATGGTAGGAGTGAAATAAAATAGCTCCCGCGGACCAACAGGCAGAAGTCCAACCTTTCCGGAGGCAATGGCACCCCTCTTCTATGAATAGTGCAATAAATAGTGCAATCGACCATGTTACTGCGTCCTGGGTAGCCGACGCGCCAAGAGCTGATGTCCGGGCACTTGGCGAGAAGTATGCGACGATGACACTAAATATCTTACAACTCAACATAAATGGCACGCAGAGAAAAACAGAAGAACTTTCAGACATCCTTCATCAAATCCTATCCCATCTGCAGGTACTGTCCCCAATCGCAACTAACTCCAGATCATGTTTTCGACTGCCAGGCCATTATTGGTTCCCTCTTTCAACTTGGAGCACCCCCAATCGAAATCCTTCATAGCCATCGAGCTCCAGAACTTCCAGATCTTGTCACCAAGGCTTTTGAAGGACTCTAAACTTTTGCACTGGTACTGTATACATAGACACGACAACAACAACAGTAAATTGGTTTTCCAACAAGAATTGAAAGGAGCATGCATGAGTGACTCTGTTCATCCAACAATCTAGTTTGTTAGTTTGTGAGGACGTCAACACTCCACATAGGTTCGACGAGTTATCTCGTTCATCGCCTCTACTAACTTTGCTAATAACGATCTGTCTCGTCATTAACCCACAAACGGGTTTAGATGAGATGTTAAGTCCAACAAGACTCTGCCGATTTTTTTATGATGGTAACTTTATACGATTTATTTTCATCACGATATCGTCAGGTTTCTTTTAATGACGATACATTTCATCGAACACGATGTGAACAGTTTTACTAATAACGAGATATACGAATATATATATGCATATATGTCTCTATCTCTATATATCTATCTATTCAAATACGTTATTTAATGCTCTTTTTTTTGGTTTTTATTTCTTAAATTTCTTTACTTTTTAAAAATTTTATTTATATATATATAAATAATTATTATTAATTAATTAATTATTATAAATAGTTATTTATATACAGATAAATAACCTTGTCAAGACGATCATGATGATAATCAAAAACCTTGTGAATAGTGGAATAGTGCATTAAATTTAAAACCAAGAGACTGATGAAATGAAAATGTCGTTTTTGTAAGTTGCTTTTTTTATTGAAATAAAAGTTTACCCCCCTGGGCATTGCAAAACATCATTCACTCACTGGAATAAATGTATGGAAATTGAATACCAAGGGACTGGTAATACGAGAATGTCTTTGTTGTAAGGTGCTTTTTATATTGAAAAAAGAGCTTACCTGCATTGCAAAACATCATTCTATATTAAGATGTTGGATTGTGAAATGAATGAAGCAGACATAGGAAGTTTGAACGATTGTATATTGTGAAGATTCAGAATTTAATTCAGTTTGAACTATTAAAGAGCAGTTTGATTTTGAAGGATAGGTTTCCTGATTAAAAGCTTGTGATTGTGGAGATTTGGTAGCTCTTCCGAATGATACCATTTGCGCAGTCCTAACCCCACATAATCTAAAGTTACACTGGCCCAGAGTTCTCCTAGTACCGTAGACTTTCGAAACTTTATGGACCCTCTGCCCTCGCTCAGTGCACATACACTCTCGGTCCGAAGGTGATGTCAGTTACGGATATCCTTTGTCGATCCAACGCTATATTTATCTTCAGGATGTTTCTTTTAGTTTTGAAATTAGATATCGACAAGTTTTTGATAATGACGATATGAAATATCAGGTCAGTTTTTTTTCAATGACAAGATATCTCGTCCATCAAGATCTGATTAGGTTTACTAATGATGATATTAATATCTGGTCAGGTTTTTCCAATGACAAGATATTATCTATAAAGATCTGGTTAGTTTCTCTCTAATTCGTACTAGGGATGTGACATCGATGTCGATGTTTTCAAAATATCGATCTTTTTTAAAAAACATCGATGTATTTAACATCGATGTATTGGGGTATATATTTTGGTAACATCGATGTTTATACTTGTCGATGTTTTACGTTGTCGATGTTTTATTTTTAAATGAAAAAAAGTACCGTTATAAAAATTTTAAAAATAACCAAGTAGCATAATTTTTATAATTAGCAAATTGAACATACTTTTAGACCAAAGTGACCAAGGATGAAGTGTCTGAAAAGTAGGGAAGCGACGTCGATGTATTCTAAACATTGATGTTTTAGAAAAAAACATCGATGTATTGGAGCCGACGTGACATCACTAGTTGCTAAACCAGTTTTAAGAAATGGGGAAACAAGTTTAAATACACTGAATTTTAAAAACATCGATGGTTTGGGGGCGATGTATTATCAACATCGATGTTTTAATTTTGAACAAAGAAGTTTAGCTGTTGATGTCGCAACAATAGTTGGTAAATCAGTTTTTAAGAAATGGGGAAACAAGTTTAAATACGCTGAATTTTAAAAACATCGATGGTTTGGGGGCGATGTATTATCAACATCGATGTTTTAATTTTGAACAAAGAAGTTTTGCTGTTGATGTCGCAACAATAGTTGGTAAACCAGTTTTTAAGAAATGGGGAAACAAGTTTAAATACGCTGAATTTTAAAAACATCGATGGTTTGGGGGCGATGTATTATCAACATCGATGTTTTAATTTTGAACAAAGACGTTTTGCTGTTGATGTCGCAACAATAGTTGGTAAACCAGTTTTTAAGAAATGGGGAAACAAGTTTAAATACACTGAATTTTAAAAACATCGATGGTTTGGGGGCGATGTATTATCAACATCGATGTTTTAATTTTGAACAAAGAAGTTTTGCTGTTGATGTCGCAACAATAGTTAGTAAACCAGTTTTTAAGAAATGGGGAAACAAGTTTAAATACGCTGAATTTTAAAAACATCGATGGTTTGGGGGCGATGTATTATCAACATCGACGTTTTGCTGTCGATGTCGCATCAATAGTTGGTAAACAGCAATTTTAAGAAATGGGGGGAAAATGTTTAAATACACGGAATTTTAAAAACATCGATGTTTTTGGGTCGATGTATTATCAACATTGTTGTTTTAATTTTGAACATCGATGTTTTGCTATCAATATCGCATCCCTAATTCGTAGTAATGACTTCCTGATTATGAGTTTCCATTTCTTGTTGATATCGATGCTTTGGACCAGTTTACAACTGTCCCGCTGTAGAAGCGTGACCAAAGATGGCTCACTGCTGTAGTCCGCCAACCTAAGATCCTGAACTGATACCAATTTCAGAGACAGTTGTAATTAAAGTTTCGCCAATGGACTTCAGCGAGACTCGTTTGAATCTCTAATTACACGTACTCAGAGATAATATTTGTCAATGCGAGAAATTGCTGCTTTTAAAAGCGAGAAGAAAACTGTTATTCTGCACGAAATGGGAGACGGTTCTACCGAGAAATATCCACCTGATCTTTTCGCGGAATTTCGAAGAGAGAGAAACGCAATTAAGATATCTAATTTTCAGCTCTGTTTGAGCAATGGAACGTCTCATTTGAGTCATAAAAAAAGAAACTTTCTTATAAATTTCTCTGCAGTTGCTGTCGAAAGTTAAATAAAAAACAGCATTTGCGGGTAATTAGTTCTGGAGCGAGTTTCAGTTTTGGATTCAAATTATCGGTTGAAACATCAAAACATAAAGTTTAACTTTTTATGTTTATCGATAAATTGATATGTATGCATCTGTACATGTTGATTGCTAATTGGTAATTTTTAATTAACGTCGTACTATAGCAACACACCGGGCTATTGACGTCGGTCCGGGATCAATCCCCTATGGGAAAGATTCGAGGACAACACCTTGTAGCAACACCTGAGCTGTCACCCATTCTCCAAACTTCCACACCAACCCAACGTGAGGATTTTAGGCCACGACAGATTTAAGGTGCACCAGTTGCCTCTAGACCATACGCTTACAAACATCCATGGCCAAACCCGAATTCGAACCAGGAACCTTCCGATCTAGAGGCTAACACCTTAACTACTATACCGGTTGGTCGGCACATGTTGGTTGCAAATGCACAGCTTCTCTTTATAATTCTCACGTTGGGTTGGCGTGGAAGTTTGGAGAGTGGAGTGCCAGCTCAGGTGTTGCTTCGTCATCTGACCGTGGTTCAAAATTACAAGGTGTTGTCCTCGGATCTTTCCCTTAAGGGACTGATCCCGGACCGTCGTCAATAGCCCGTTGTGTTGCTCTAGTACGACGTTAACTAAAATTACCATTACCATCTCTTTATAATTCGGGTAATTGATAATTTTTTGTTAACGTCGTACTAGAGCAACACAACGGGCTATTGATGACGGTCCGGGATCAGTCCCTTAAGGGAAAGATCCGAGGACAACACCTCGTAATTTTGAACCACGGTCAGATGACGAAGCAACACCTGAGCTGGCACTCCACTCTCCAAACTTCCACGCCAACCCAACGTGAGGACTTTCGGCCACGACAGATTTAAGGTGCACCAGCCGCCTCTACACCATACGTTTACAAACATCCATGCCCGGACCCGGATTCGAACCAGGAACCTTCCGAACTAGAGGCTGACACCTTAACCACTATACCGGTTGGTCGGTTTATAATTCGGGTAAAAAAAAGGTAATAAAACACAATAAAAATCAATTTATGTAGGTATTTAAATTAAGGTCACACTAGAGAAGAACGACGGGTTATTGGCGATGGTTCATAATCAAACCCGAAGGGAATGATGCGAGGACCGAGGTCAGTAATTTTCAAAAAGTTCATATAACAAGGTCATATCTTAGCTGACACCCCACTCTCCAAACTTCAACATCACGCCAACGTGAGTATATTTGAAGACATGACAGATTTAGCGTGCACCAGCCCTCTTTGTAATGCACGACGGTCTTTGAATTTATTCGAATTTGCAACCTTCCGGTTGTTAATAAATTACTCTTCCACCCGAGCCGGAAGGTTCCTAGTTCGAATCCGGGTCCGGGCATGGATGTTTGTAAACGTATGGTGTAGAGGCGGCTGGTGCACCTTAAATCTGTCGTGACCGAACGTCCTTACATTGGGTTGGTGTGGAAAATTCAGAGAGAGGGTGCCAGATCTGGTTTTGCCTCGGCATCTGACCGTAGTTCAAAATTACGTGGTGTTGTCTTCCCATCCTTTCTTTACGGGATTGATCCCGGGACACCGTCGTGTTGATCTAGTATGACGTTAATTAAAATTTACCAGCCGACCAACCGGTATAGTGGTTAAGATGTTAGCCTATAGATCGGAAGGTTCCTGGTTCGAATCCGGGTCCGGGCATGGATGTTTGTAAACGTATGGTGTAGAGGCGGCTGGTGCACCTTAAATCTGTCGTGACCGAACGTCCTTACATTGGGTTGGTGTGGAAAATTCAGAGAGAGGGTGCCAGATCTGGTTTTGCCTCGGCATCTGACCGTAGTTCAAAATTACGTGGTGTTGTCTTCCCATCCTTTCTTTACGGGATTGATCCCGGGACACCGTCGTGTTGATCTAGTATGACGTTAATTAAAATTTACCAGCCGACCAACCGGTATAGTGGTTAAGATGTTAGCCTATAGATCGGAAGGTTCCTGGTTCGAATCCGGGTCCGGGCATGGATGTTTGTAAACGTATGGTGTAGAGGCGGCTGGTGCACCTTAAATCTGTCGTGGCCGAAAGTCCTCACGTTGGGTTGGCGTGGAAGTTTGGAGAGTGGGGTGCTAGCTCAGGTGTTGCTTCGTCATCTGACCGTGGTTCAAAATTACGAGGTGTTGTCCTCGGATCTTTCCCTTATGGGACTGATCCCGGACCGTCGTCAATAGCCCGTTGTGTTGCTCTAGTACGACGTTAACTAAAAAATTACCAATTACCAATTAAAATTTACCAAATTAATTCCATTCAGACTTCCTGGCCCCAAATCGCTTTGGGAGATTTTGGTCAGTTTGTGTTTAACCCTGATGGTAGTTGCCTCGACATGATTAGAAAAACTGACCAGATCTCTATGTCTTTCTCTCTTGATGAACGATATATTTCGTCGCTATACATATTTGATCGGATCATGATCTCCATGAAAAAATCGACAGTGTCTTAATCACGAGGTATCCCATCATATGCAAAATTGCTCGGATCTTGATAACAAAATCTGCTATCGAAACGCTTTAGAGGGGTAACCTTTACTCAGTGGCATAGACAATTGTTACCACTAGAATTTCATTTACACCAACGGCATGGCATAGATCCGTGTATCGTGGATGCTATCCGTTTTAAGTGATCGCTGGCATCGATCAACATTTACGAGCTGTCAGCGGCTTACCTTCTAGATGGTTCCACCGGCGCAGCGTATGTCACAGCTTACATATTTGACACGTTGTGCCTTATAGCACAAAGTAAATGAATTCACCCACAAAGATACACTCATTGCCATAAAAATTTGCGCACCAAGAAATAATTGTGGGATTGTAACGAAACTTGGCATGAAGGTACATGTTGGCCCGATTTGCAAATGATTAGAAATGCAGCGTGATTGCGCTTTGCGTAATGCCACTAGAGGGCGTTGAACTTCGTTCTCCTTGGAGTATAAAACAGGTAAGCATAGCTTGTTTGAGTGCACTTAATCTTTTGCAAAGGAAACGCTGAGGTAGACATGCCGTTACGCCGCCATCGAAGACAATATGAGCAGCTGTCAGAGTTCGAGAGGGGAACAGTCATCTTGATGATGGAAGCTGGGTGGCCAGGTCTGCGAGTATCTCGTCAAGTAGGCCGTTCTGATTTTACTGTGAGGAGGAGTTAGGACCAGTGGACAGAAGAGACTTCATTTACGCGGCGACCAGGCTCAGGATGCCCTCGACAGACCAGTCGTCGAGAAGACCGTCACACCATATGAAACGCACGCGTAGAGCCAACTGCCTCATTGACCGCTTCCAGACATATACAGCACCTTCACTACGGGCCCTTGTGTCTTCCCGAACCATTGCAAGGCGCCTGGCTGAAGGACATCTGATATCGCGGCGCCCATTACGTGTGCTGCCAATGACACCCACCCAACGACGCCTCCGTTTGGAGTGGTGTCGCACACGACGGGATTCTTCAGCGACGAATCTAGATTCAATTTGAGCAGTGATGACAATCGTGTTCGTGTGTGGAGACCCCGTAATGAGCGCCTCAGTCCTGCCTTCGCTTTACAGCGACACACCGCTCCCACAGCTGGTGTGATGGTATGGGGTGCCATTGCTTACAATACACGGTCACCCGTAATATTGATCCATGGCACAATGACAGCCCAGCGGTACGTCCATGACATCATTCAGATACATGTAATGACACGCATGGCAGGGCTCCCAGGAGCCCTTTTTCAACAAGACAATGCTCGGCCACACACAGCAAGGATGTCACAAGACTGCCTCCGCTACCTTACCACCCTTCCCTGGCCTGCTCGATCACCAGATTTGCACCCATTGAGTAAATCTGGGATCATTTGGGACAGCAAGTTTGACACCCATTGTGTTTGGTCGAACTAGATGCGCGTTTACAGCAACTGTGGAACTAGATGTCTCAGGACATCATACGGAACTTGTTTGCCTCAATGCCCGCTCGTATCGCATCGTGCATTCGCTCTAGAGGGGGTCCAACAGAGTACTAAAACTTCCGTTCATTTGTACTTTTTTCTGTGCAATAAATGATCATTTTTCTTTGATTTTCTAATCACTTATTTATATCAAAAAAAAATTACATATGTAAAATTTCGTTTCATTTTGACGACTTTGGTGCGCAAATTTTTATGACAATGAGTGTAGTTTTACTGACCTAGATGAGAAAAATACACCTACAAGGAACTGAATCTGATTTTAAACGAATGGGTTCTGCTTACAACTCACAGGCTGACCATCACACCATGACTATTAGTAATCACATAATATTTTTTGCTTCATTTGCTTTATATATCTGCCGTCAAGGAACGATTTAAGAGTTGGAAATTCTATCCAATCAAAAGCTGTCGTTTACGTGGAATCTGTTGCACTTTATATGAGTTCATTACCCTACAATAATAGACCGGATATCAAGATGTGATGGTATAAGGGAAAGAACATAAGCTTTAATATAGGGATGGTACACCACGTTCTGTAATTACACTATCAACCCTTCTGGGGATACTTTCTACAAGGGTTTGATACACAGCTGTGGATATTTGTGTCCATTCATGCTGTAAGAAAGTCGCCAGCTCAGCTGTAGATTTGGAACTTGGATCCCTGATCCGTAAGCGTCGCTCTAACTCGTCCGATAAATGTTCTATTAGGTTTAGGTCGGGTCTCTGAGCAGGCCAGGGAAAACTTTTTACAACCATATCTTGAGACCACTGCTTGACAGAGGCTACAACATGACATGGAACGTTGTTGTCCTGGAAGTAACATTCGTCCATTCCATAAAATTGCCAGAGCGTAGGAAAAACCTGATCGTCCAAAATGTTCATGTACGCCCATGCGTTCAATTTACTAGGACCGGCATGCAAATGCACCAGGTCATACCACGAAAAAACACCCAAAAAAGTAGTCGGATTTTATGCAAATCTGCTGGCGTCAGGCCAATTATTGTAGTGTAATGAACCTGTCTTGATCTCAAGTGACTTATCACTTGCGTGATGTGTAAGTTGGGGCAGTGGTGTTCCTGACCAGGTTTTGGCATTACCATGGTCCAAAATTACGAGTTACTATTTTCGTATCGTTCCCTTTGCGATTGATTCCTTGACAGTCAAAAACTGCTACGGTGTACTTCTCCTTTGCAACATAAATTCAACTGCGTACGTATCTTGTCACAAGCTTAATTTCTGCCGGTTTTACGTCACTCTGTATGACAGAAGGAATATGGAAGACATATAAGATTATTTCTAATGCCAAAATTAAGAAAATTAATTATTTCTAATGCCAAAATTAAGAAAATTAATTATTTCTAATGCATGTTTGGAAACTATATTTTTAACCATTCATACAATTATTCCGAAATTTAAGTATGGATAATTTATTAACATCCTTTACAACTTGACACTGGAAAAATAAAAATGTAAAGCAGTTTTTAAAATCATTTTTACTACTATATTCTAAAACGATGGTAATGGTAATTTTAGTTAACGTCGTACTAGGGCAACACAACGGGCTATTGACGACGGTCCGGCATGAGTCCCTTAAGGGAAAAATCCGAGGACAACACGTCGTAATTTTGAACCACGGTCAGACGACGAAGCAACACCTTAGCTGGCACCACACTCTCCAAACTACCACACCAACCCAACGTGAGGACTTTCGGCCACGACAGATTTAATTTGCACCAGCCGCCTCTACACCATACACTTACAAACATCCATGCCCGGACCCGGATTCGAACCAAGAAACTTCCGATCTAGTAATGGTAATGGTAATTTTTAGTTAACGTCGTACTAGAGCAACACAACGGACGAATGACGACGGTCCGGGATCAGTCCCTTAAGAGAAAGATCCGAGGACAACACCTCGTAATTTTGAACCACGGTCAGATGACGAAGCACCACCTGAGCTGGCACCCCAATCTCCAAACTTCCACACCAACCCAACGTGAGGACTTTCGGCCACGACAGATTTAAGGTGCACCAGCCGCCTCTACACCATACGCTTACAAACATCCATGCCCGGACCCGGATTCGAACCAGGAACCTTCCGATCTAGAGGCTAACACCTTAACCACTATACCGGTTGGTCGGCAAATTCCATAACGAATAGACAGTGAAAACTTTAATTTGTATCAGGTGAGTGACAGACGCAACGTTGTCTGTGGAGCAAAAAAACCTCCACATAAATCTCCTACGCCTGCTAAGCTTTAACCGCCATATTAAAAGGATATCAATTCCGATCGTCGGGTTTAGATACTTTAAACATCGAACCGTAATTGGGAACAGCTACACTCTACGTTTATGAGCGATGGCAACGGCCTTGGCGATTTTTTTGGCGAACTTCTAAAGTTGCCAAGGAAATAATTATTTCCTAACTCTTTTCCAGTCACATTTTTTTTTCTTTTTACAACACACTTTTTAAACACATTTCAGAACGTTTTGAAAGGTATATATTTTTTTAAACTTTCACTATATAAAAGTAGTAAGCTTAAGCACATATCAAAACACATTTGTGAACCAACACACAAACTAAGCTACGAATGTTGGGTAAGAATACCCTGAAACTTATGAATTACACTAAATACAGTAGGCATGTTGAAAAATAAAAAGATTTACAAAAGAAAAAAAGCAAGAAATAATACAACCTGATAACGTCAGAATTCTTTCGTAAAAAAAAATGAAAACGAAAGTGGTCAAAAGAACAAAACTCTTAATCTTATAGTGAAAACTATTATAGTAAAATAAAAATTCCACAACTGTCAAAATACAAATGAATGGACCAATGGCATCACAGAAAACGATTTAAAAGAACCAATGCAATCAAAGTATATTTAAAAAACAAAATAACCACTGGGAGGAAAGAAAAAATTTCAAACGAATCAATGAAATCAAACGATTTTAACGGATTTTGGAAGAACTTTCTAGAATATTCAAAATGAAAATTGAAAGTTTCCGTTTGTCGAGGTTGCCATGAAAACCACAGCATCAGTAACGAAAGATGCCTTAATTTATCGTAACTCGCTACTAGAAGTGCGCCAAAAAAAATCGCCAAACCGTTGCCATCACTCATAAACGTAGAGTGTAGCTGTACCCCGTAATTTTCCCGGGGATATTATTTAATTAACTAGCTTCCCTTATTGGTATGGTATTTTAACTAACATCGTATTGAAGTAACACAACGGGCTATTGAATGCGGTCCTGGATCAAATCCAAAGTGAAAAAATCCGAGGACAACTCTACGTAATTTTGAGCCACGGTCTGCCTAATTGGATGTTTGTGTATTTTTAAGTCTCAAATAGTTTAATTAAATTTATGTAATTACAGCAGCTTTTATTGCCTCCATTACAATCATATTTGAAAGCATCTTACTTATTTCTTAAACTTGCTTTATTCTGAATGCCTCATTTCCATATTGAATTAATGCATTTTAAATAATTAAAAACACATTACTAAAGTTTAAAAATTCGTAAAATTAAGCATTATTGAGATGCAATTACGTCGAACATTGAATATAAATTGACAATATCGATAATAGAGGCATTTAAAAACAAACAATAATTTTTTTTTGTGGTTAAGGTAAAAAATATCTTTGGTCGTGAAATATTTACAGAAACAGGATTTCATTAATTAATTTAATGCTTTAACCCCTCCCACATATTCCTAAACTTTGAATTCATTTTTTTTCTCTACCTTTATCATAAATAAATTTAGATATGAAATGTGCAGCATCTTTAGATCGAGCCCATTAAGAAAATTTTCAGTTAATTAAAAAACTTAATTTATTAGCATGTGATTCACGTCTCTCCAACCTAAGATAATGGTTTGAAAGCAAGCTAATAAAAAAGAGCTAATTAAAACTAATGTTGTACTATTTCACCTGTGCGGAATTGAAAATTAAAAATGTAAACAAATTAATTTAGAGTGGGCTCTTATGTAGCCCGGTTTTTTTGTTTATTGTCCAAAAACTACATTTCTGAGATTGAAATTAACGATTTTCAGTAGCGAAAAAATTTTAATTGATTGTAAAAGGAAAATTCCAAATTTAGAGAATATTTATGGTGAGTGTGCAAATCTTTTTTTTTTTCTTTTCAAATAGAAGTATTAGGTTTTAAGCAATAATTAAACTTTTTATCTCTGTTTTGTCAGAATATTTAAAAGGAAAAATAAATGAATTCAAATAATTTTTCTCTTAAGTAAAACTTAACGCTTGTTTTTGTCATCTTTTTTTGACGTTTATATCGATGTATGCTTGAACATGAACGCTATTTCACAATTCCTATTAATTTGATAGTTAATTAAAAGTGTGTGCGTGTATGTATGTGTGTGTGACGTAGCATAATATAGTGTATCATAACACTTTCTATTAAACTATACTTTTTCAAAATTTATTTCCATAATATGTTTAAATTCCTAAATATATTTAATCTTTTTCTCTCTCAAGGTCATTTCAATGCTCGATGTGGTAAAATTATTTTGGGGGCAAACTTAAAGCTACATTTTTCCCATTGCAATTTAGTTGTCACAGTAGTGGCAAGTCTATTCGCGCAATTGCTGTAGAATTATCACAGACACGGTCAATTGTTGATGATATCGTGAAGAAGTGGAAGACTACGGTTGGGACCCGGACTGTGTACGTTGATCGTCCCCGTAAACTGTCGGATCGTCGTGTACTGAAGTATGTGATTCGTAAGAACCACAAGAAACCACTCGAAATCATCAACAGTGAGTTTCAACAGGCAGCAGGGATTACGGTGCACCCCAATACATTGCGGAAAGAACTGCACGCCCTCAATTTCCACGGGTAGTTGCCGCACACAAACCAAAGATCACCCCATCCAACAAATCCGGCATAGTTGCTTGGTGTTCGTTACATCGCAACTGGACTGTGGACCACTGGAAAACTGTTTTACGGATTGATGAGTTACGCTATACTATCTTCCAGTCGGACGGGCGTGCTGGGGTTTGGCGAAAGCCAAGCAAAAGTCTGTTGCTCAAAAAAATCGTTCCAACTGTCAAGTTCGGTGGTGGTGTGCTCGATTGGGAGTGTTTTCCATTGTATGGCCTTCGACCTTTGCATGTTGTTCATGGTTAATTGAACGCCGACGCCTACATGAACATTTTGGACAATCAGGATCTTCCTACGTGCTGTCAAATTTAGGGAATGGATGAATGTTACTTCCAGGACGACAACGCTCAATGCCATGTTGCAGCCTCTGTCAAGCAGTGGTATCAAGAAATGGATGTAAAATGTTTTCCCTGGCCTACTCAGAGTCCCGACCTAAACCCCATAGAACATTTGTGGGATGCGTTAGAGCGACGCTTAAGGAACAGTGAACGACGTCCGAAATCTACAGCTGAGCTGGCGACATGCTTGCAGCTGGAATGGACACAAACACTCACAGCTGTGCATCAAAACCTAGTTGAGAGTATGTCCAGAAGGGTTGTCTGCGTAATGGCAGCACCTGGTGGACCATAACCTATTAAAGCATTCATTCTTTCCCTTATACACACACACTGACAAGCCAAAACATTACGACCAACCCCACATTTTTCAATGAACTCGTCTGGATGGCGTGGAGGGCACGTGATTAAGGGGGTCGGGGACACATCAGAATTTTTTTTTTATTAATTAATTTTGAATTTTGAATTTTTTTGTACTGATTACCCATCCAACTAATAAGCAAAATCAGAACACAAAATTTTTCCAAAAGTTTTTTAAAAATTTTAAATTAATTTTTTTGAAAAAAAGAGGGGTCATTTTAAATTGCTAAGGCTCAAAATATTCTTGGTCGATTTTCAAAATTCTTGCAGTAAATTATTCACAAATTTATAAACTTTAATTTCGATTCGGCAATTTAAAAAATATTAATTTAATAAAAAATAAAAAATATTTGAATGAAACTTTATGAAAATTGTAAGGTACTTGTTTTTTAAAAAGTCATATTCTTAAAAGTAAATATTTGTTTCAAATTTGCTGAATCAAAATTAAAGTATAATGTTAGAAAAAGATGTATTCCAAATTTCAACCCTTAAACTTTATCGGTTTTCGACTTATAGCAATTTGAATACAGGAAATCTTGAAAAATGTATCATGGAGAAATACGCATTTGAAATTTTAAAGACAGATGTTGTTGCCATGACAACAACTGTCAAGAGTGTTAGATTTTCAAAACAACGCACCACAAAAATTATTACATCTCTAGTTCTAATTAAGATAGAAACAGGATTTAGACGTCATTTTAAGCAGAAAAACACAGAGAATTTTTTAAAATAATTTTAAAAAATTCGAAAATTTGACAATTTTTGTGTCCCGGACCCCCTTAAGTGAGAATGGTATTTAACTCCAGCTGGAGGAGGTAAGTAATCATTATTGCACTTACTTTTGCGAGTGATTGGAAAGGCTGATGATCTAAGCGAATTTGATAGAGGACAGATCGTAATGGCCCAAAGACTCGGAACGAGTATCACCAAAACTGCCCGACTGGTAGGTTGTTCACGATCTGTCGTTGTTGGTATTCATGCAATGTGTGAAAATGACGGTGACACCAGCAGTAGATACCAAGGTGTTGGTCGTCCACGCGTCATCAAAGAAAACGAACGTCGGAGACTGTCCCGCTTGGTAAAGCAAATTCGGCGCGAGACAGTGGCTCAGCTGACAGCCCAATACAATGCAGGTCCAAGAGTAAGTGTTTCGGAACACACAATTCAGCGGACATCGTTGGATATGGGTCTGTGCAGCAGAAGCTGGTGACCAAGCGTTATCGTCAACTACGCCTACAGTGGGCCCGGGGACATCGTGACTGGACCATGGATGAGAGGAATAGTGTTGCCTGGTCAGATGAATCCCGATTTAACATTCATCACTTAGATGGTCGTTTCAGGGTACGCCATCAGCCAGGCGAACAGTTGCTCCCCTTTAGTACAGCAGGTCATACACAGGCTGATATTTACGGTATTATGCTTTGGTGGACGTTCTCAGTGGCCACTCTGGGACCCGTAGTTGTGGTAGAATAGACCATGAAAACTGCGAACTATCTGAACATCATTGTGGATCATTTGCACCCTTACATGGCTTCTGTCTTCCCAACTGGAAATGGAATTTTCCAGCAGGACAGCGCCCCTATTCACAATGGTCGGATTGTGTTGGAGTGGTTCGAGGAGCATACTGATGAATTACACTTAATGTCCTGGCCACCTAACTCGCCGAATCTTAATCCGATATAGCACATTTGGGGTGTTATGGAGCGTCAGGTCAGAGGTCAAACACCACCGTGTCCGAATATCTCGATTTTGCGTGACCGCTGCTTAGACATTTGGTAGAACCTGTCTCCAGCCATGTACCAATATATATACAGGGTGGTCCCGAATTCATGGTACAAACTTTAATGGTTGGTACAGGACATTGTAACAATGATTTATTGTATAGGAATGTATAGTCGCAAGTGACGCGGTGAGGCGAAAACAGGGGAAATAACGGCCGAAAGGAAAAACAAAGATTTTATTGAAAGCGTTGTTGACAAGTGTCATGTTTACAGTAATTGTTCAAAATTGCGTCCACCAGTATCTATACATGCTTGACAGCGTCGGTGGAGCGATTGGCGTACACGTTCAAAGATGCCTGGTATTTCACGCACACCTGCAGCAGCTACAGATAAGCGAGCGACGAGATCCTCATCTGAGTCAACTGGAGTCTCATAAACAAGATGCTTTAGATGTCCCCATAAAAAGTAATCGAGGCTCGATAAATCGGGAGATCGGGGTGGCCAAGGGACTGGTCCACCACGCCCAATCCATCGAGTACCAAACGTGGCATTCAGGTAATTCCGTACATCAATGCTGAAGTGTGCTGGCGCCCCATCGTGCTGAAACCACATGCGGTTACGAATGGCGATCGGAACATCATGCAGCAGTTGTGGTAACACTTCTTTCAGAAAAATAAGATAGCTTCCGCCAGTGAGCCGCGTGGGTAGTAAGTATGGGCCAATCAAAAAGTCGTTCACAATACCAGCCCACACATTAATACTGAAACGTTGTTGAAACGCATGTCGACGCGTTGCATGTGGATTATCGGTTGCCCACACATGGGAATTGTGCGCATTAAAGACACCCTCGCGTGAAAATGTCGCTTCATCTGTAAATAGCACATAATCTACGAAATCCGGCTGCAACGCACATTGCTGCATCACCCACAGGCAGAAGTTCACGCGGCGAGGATAATCTGCCGGATTCAATGCTTGTACTTTCTGAAAATGGAAGGGGTGTAAGCGATTTTCGTTTAACACTCTGCATACAGTCTGATGACTCACACCTACGTCACGCGCAACAGTTCTTGTGCTTGACTCGGGTCTATCAGCCACAATGTTCAAGATGCTTTCTTCCAGCCTTGGAGTGCGTACAGCTCTTACTCGACCAGCGCCATGTCTGTTGACGTCGAACGCACCTGTTTCACAAAGTTGACGATGTAACCGTTGAAAAATTCTATGATCCGGCATTCGTCGATCAGGATACTCCGCGCGATACATTCGTAACGCAGCTCTGCCGTTACCATTTGCACGGCCGTACATGTAATGCATGTCTGCTTTTTCTGCATACGTAAAGTCACCCATCGTCTACGGCAGCACAATTGTGAATGGCGCTTTTCCCTACTGCGATGCATCATGTTCAACAGCGGCTAGACATCTACTGCCCTCTACCGGCAATGATACCAACCGATCACTCCATTTCTCTTTCCTTTTATTTCCCCTGTTTACGCCTCACCGCGTCACTTGCGACTATACATTCCTATACAATAAATCATTGTTACAATGTCCTGTACCTACCATTAAAGTTTGTACCATGAATTCGGGACCACCCTGTATATATATATATATATATATATATATATATATATATATATATATATATACATATTTCCTATTTCTGTACCTATTTCTATTTCGTCATTTCCTCCGAGTCATTGGTGTTGGCGTTTTGTTGAACTAAGTGAGTAGCGGCATTTGATGCGATCTTCTGGCTTGATGTTGCCGTCTCCCGACAGCTGCTGCAGGTTTGATTTGAATTTTTTTATTTCAATCTTTTTTTTGTATATTTGCTTTTAATGGTGTTTGGGGGAGTATATGAGCAATTTCTTAGAATTTTGCGACATATTCGTAGAAAACACCATTTTGTGTTGTATAGGTTCGACTCCTCCCTGATGACGCCCTGATCCACCAACACTTTCGTTTTCAAAAAATTCCTCTAGGTTTTTATTTTTTGAATTTCCTCTTGTTTTAGAAAAATATATTCCTTACCATGCTATGTCTGCAGCTTTTAGCGCGCTTGCATGGTTAGTTTTAACTTTTCTTCTAACTTTCGTTTTCTGGTTAAATACACATGCTTTTTATTTTTATTTTGATCTTTCATTAAATTACGTATTTCAATGATAAATATATATTCTGCAAAGTTGTCAACCAAGAAGTGCTTTTGCACTGATCAGTTTCATTTCTTTATACTATATACACTCTATAACAAAAAAAATCGACGCACCAAGAAGGAATCATCCGATTGCTTTGAAATTTCGTATGCAAAAAATGTTTGGACCAAATATGCAAATGATTAAATTTGGTTTCCAATGAATGAATAGTGCGATCTCCAGCGCATCGGAACTGCGCATCCAGCAGATGTATATAAGAAGTTGTTCTTGAACTGTTGTTAAAAATTTCTGCTGCATTGTGATTTAGGATACCTTTCAACGACTGAAAAAATGCCTCGCCGCAGGATTCGAGCTCATTACGAGCAACTTTCAGAGTTTGAAAGAGATCGTATCAGTGGATTGAAAGAGACAGGTTGGGAAAATCGGAGAATCGCTCGTCATGTGAGTCGAAGCGATGCGGCGATTAGAAGATGCTGGCAAGAGTGGGTGGACAATGGCAGATTTCAGCGTCATGATGGTAACGGTCGACGTAGGGCCACAACAGATCGCGACTACAGAGTGATTGTCAGATCAGCTGTCACAGCGCCTGATTCATCGCTATCAACCATCAATCGTACGACCCACACACGAGTGTCCACCATGAACATTCACAGACGGCTAAAAGAGCGAAATATCTACGCTCGTACCGACCGTTACGCCACCTGCCACTCACGCCTGCACACTGTCTAGCCAGATTACAGTGGTGCTTGTCTCGATCAGGCTGGAACGATGCTGACTGGGGACGTATAGTCTTTAGAGATGAATCCCGCTTCCAACTGTGTCCTGACAATCATCGAAGACGTGTCTGGAGACGCCCAGGGCAGCGTGCCGATCCTGCTTTCATTATTGCACGCCACACGGGCCCTCAACAAGGAGTTATGGTCTGGAGTGCCATTTCCCTTGATAGCCGGACCTCTTTTGTCGTCATTAGAGGTACACTTACTGCACAGCGGTACGTTGACGACATTCTGAGACCTGTTTTGCTACCGTTCCTTTCGCAGTACCCTGGGCTTATTTTTCAGTAAGGAAATGCCAGACCACATACGGCACGTGCTGCTATGAACTGTCTTCAAGCTTGTCAAACACTTCCTTGGCCAGCCAGATCACCAGATCTCTCTACCATCGAGCATATCTGGGATATGATGGGAAGGCGACTGCATCCGTTAGGGAATGTTGATGACGTAGTCCGACAATTGGAGCAAATTTGGCCAGAAATACCGCAGGAGACCATACGGGAGCTTTATCGGTCTATGCCACGCCGTGTGGCAGCTTGCATCCAGGCTAGAGGCGGGTCAAGACCTTATTGAGCTCGTTACTGTAACTCTGAAATAAATCATTTAATTGTTCTGAAATTTTAATCATTTTCTATTTTGTACATAATTTTCCTATCCACTAATTTTTGTCTCCATCGAACAACTGCTTCTTGGTGCGTCGATTTTTTTTTGTTATAGGGTGTATATATTGCCATATTGCAAGTTAATTTTGGTAGAGGAGACTTTGTTCACCGCAGTACTGGTGTTATTTTGACGAGATATCTTGTCATTAGAAAAACTCACCAGATCTTGTAGGACGAGATATCACGTCTATACGACTTTCAAGATATGTATAAATTGGAAGGGAGCTTTCACCAAATCAGTCTGCCTAATTGAACAAAGCGAATAAAAGAATCAGCGAAACCAGAAAACATTTCTACAACTATTCCTTCCCTATAGCTTTAACGTTCCCTTGTGGAATTCAATGAGTTTAAGTCATAAATAGAAGGGAAAATAAGAATTTTAAATCCAGACGTTTTTCTGAATTAATTGAAAGTCTGGGAAAAGTTTTGAAGTTTTTAATGTTTTATGGCTTGAGGGAGATAACCAGATGAATTAAAATTTACTTCAAGCGTTGAAAACTATTTTATAATATCCCCATGATCTTCCTCTCCTTTTTCCGACTATTACTTCAAGTAGAAGATTCACTTCAATCGTAAATGCCCCTTCGATAATATACTTCTGTAAAAAAAAATCTTCCTTCGATAGTTAACCTAGTTTGAGAAGAGTTTTTTCGTTATAAGCTTCTTTTATCCTTTACTGGAAGGAAAGTATTTCTGTTATAAACTTAAATTTTTATGTTTGATTCTGCTCCTTAGTGGTTTATATCTCCTCTGTTAACGATTACATTTACCGCTATTTTATTTTACTATGCTGTCGTACAAACATATTTCAAATTTTATAGGTATGTTAACTTACTCTGTTATGTCATACAAACATATTTCAAACTTGATAACGTATTTCTATCTTGTAAAGTAAACACTTGAGTCAAATAAATTATACTAAGATACTAAGTCAAATATGATTATGCTCTGTATCGGCTTATTTCTATTATGTCAAGGATTAAATTTACTATTGTATTATTTTACCCATGTTGTCATATATATTTTAATCTTGATAGCTCTGTATACTACACGTTCTGACTCACATAAATTATTATTCACGACACTGTGCCAAAGATAATAATCAGAAATGTCCGTTGTTAGTCTGAACCTTTCAATGACCACTGTTTACAGATGTAAGTAACATAAGAGATATTTTCCTTAATGTTTTGAGAAATATAATGAGTACATAATTTGGTAAAGTGCAATAAAAATTGAACTTTCAATGGTTCGATTTACTGCTATATTATTTTACCCATGTTGTCATTTATATATTATTCTAGATAACTCTAAACAACAAGTTTTGACTCAAATAAATTATTATAAACACGGCAACGTGTTAAAGATAATAATCAGAAATGTTCGTCGTTAGGCTGAACCTTTCAATGATCACTGTTTACAGATGAAAGTAACACAAGAGAAATTTTTCCTTAATGCTACTGAGAAATATAATATACATATAATTTCGTAATGCGTAATAAAAATTCAACTTGTACTCCTCGAGTCGTCTCCGTGTATGTGTTACCGCTAGAGCTCGAAAGACGTTAACGTACGGAATCAAGAGTTTTTTCCCATTTAACCTAGGCAATGTCCACATTAACGGCTTCCGTATCTTTAAAGTTCAAAAGTTTGTTTCCCTCAAATCCTTTCTCTACACCTTCCCCTCACCCTCCATTTTAAACTTTAGTTTGGTTTCGCCAACGTCTTGTCGTCGCTGGTTGTTTATATTTCTCATAATTTCCGTCGGCTGCCAGTGCGTAGCATAGCTAATTCTGTTTTCAAATTCGTTGCTGCCTGTTAGCGCGTGAATTTGTGTCGTGATTTTTTTAAAGCAGATAAATGTAACTCGCAGTATGCAAGCAAGCACCAAATTGGTGAGTAAAATGAAGAAATATTCTTAGCAAACCTCTTTAGCGATGATTTAAAATATAATAGTGTTTTAGTGATAAAACGAAAGTCTGATTCCATAGTTGAAGATGTAAAGCTAATAAAAGTTTCCAAGAAAAAATAATCATCTCAAGATTATCGAATAATTCAAAGGTATGATGTGTTAACTGTACGTTTCTCTTGTTCTAGCAAATATCTTTTTTTCACTTTAACGAGTGCCTAATAGGTAATGTGCAGATTATCTAGGTAATTTGAGAAATGGAAACAATTTTCGGCACTTTAAGGATCACCTTACTTAATCTGAACATTACCTAGATAATCTGTAGAATAACTGATTACTGCATTTTAGCGGTAATATGTACTAAATGCCTTTTACTTCATAATCTGAGTGTAGTTCAAAATTACGAGTTGTCTTCGAATCTTTCCCTTCGGAATTGATTCCGGATTGTTGCCATATTCGTTGCGTTGCTCCCGTGAGACGCTGACACAACTACTCCATGCCCTTTACTGTTTCCTCGACTATACTCAACTGCAATGTACATATGTCGTAATTATGCCGCTTGCAGAAGTATGTATTTACAATATTTCTTCCCATAGAAATATAAATTCATTTTATCACACACAAGCTTTATGCGTTTTAGCGTCATTTTGGTATTTCGGCCTGTGTATAATATTATCTTCTACAGAAATGTGCATGAATAATTAAAAAATAGTTTAAATATTATAGTTTTTAATCAACGTACATCGGGTTATTGGCGATACTTTGGGATCACTGCAGAAGGGAAGGATTCGAGGACAACACCAAATAATTTTGAAACACTGTCAGATGAAGAGGTAATACATGAGGAGGTAACACGCTCTATAAACTTCCACACCACTCCAACTTGAGATAATTTAAGTGCGCGAGAGATATAACGTCCAGCCCCTCGTGTATACGACAGTCTTCAACTGAGCTTAGTATCAAGCTCGCACCCCTTCGGTTGATAATGTGTCGCTCTACCAACTTGTCTATATCGCGGGACTCAAATATTACGTAAATCTGTAACTCATTATGGAACCATATATTTTTGAACCCAACGGTTTCCTTCAGCATTTTATAGGTATACAATAACACTGACATACACTACCCTACAATAATGGACAGGACTGCAATATGTGAAGGTATAAGGGAAAGAATACATGCTTTAATAGAGGGATGGTCATCCAAGTGCTGCAATTACATTAGCCACCCTTCTGGGCATATTTCAACAAGGTTTTGATACACAGCTATGGGTATTTATGTCCATTCTTGCTGCAAGAATGTCACCAGCTCAGCTGTAGATTTCGGACGTGGCTCCCTGGTCTGTAAGCGTCGCTCTAACTCGTTCCACAAATGTTCTATGGGGTTTAGGTCGGGACTCTGAGCAGGCCAGGGAAGACGATTTACAGCCATATCTTGATACCACTCCTTGACAGAGGCTGCAGCATGACCTGGAGCGTTGTCATCCTGGAAGTAACATTCATCTATTCCAGAAAATTGACAGAGCGTAGGAAGAACCTGATTGTCCCAAATTTCATGTAGGTTTCGGTGTTCAATTTACCAGGAACTACATGCAAAGGTCCCAGGCCATACCACGAGCAACAACCCCTAACATGTAGTCCGATTTCATGCCAATCCGCTGGCGTCCGGCCCATTATTGTAGGGTTGTGTATAATTAAAGTTTCTATATACTAAAAGGAGTTCAAAGGTTTAGTTAGAAAGCAAATATTTATTTAATCACTGAAATAAGAGCAACAAAGGATGTAAACTATTGTTAATGAAATCCAAGGACGTCTCAGACCGTGGTTTCCGATCGATTTAACTAGCACCAGCTCCCTTGTACATGACAGCCTTCTGCCCAACAGAGTTTCAAGTTCGCAACCCTCCAGTTGGTATCGTGTCCCTCTACCATATAAGCTACCTCGGATCTCAAATATAACGTAAAGCTTCACATCATTATGGAACTATATATTCTTGAACCCAACGTTTCCTTCAACATTTTACATGTATACAGGGTGGTCCCGAATTCATGGTACAAACTTTAATGGTAGGTACAGGACATTGTAACAATGATTTATTGTATAGGAATGTATAGTCGCAAGTGACGCGGTGAGGCGAAAACAGAGGAAATAACGGCCGAAAGGAAAAACAAAGATTTTATTGAAAGCGTTGTTGACAAGTGTCATGTTTACAGTAATTGTTCAAAATTGCGTCCACCAGTATCGATACATGCTTGACAGCGTCGGTGGAACGATTGGCGTACACGTTCAAAGATGCCTGGTATTTCACGCACACCTGCAGCAGCTACAGATAAGCGAGCGACGAGATCCTCATCTGAGTCAACTGGAGTCTCATAAACAAGATGCTTTAGATGTCCCCATAAAAAGTAATCGAGGCTCGATAAATCGGGAGATCGGGGTGGCCAAGGGACTGGTCCACCAAGCCCAATCCATCGAGTACCAAACGTGGCATTCAGGTAATTCCGTACATCAATGCTGAAGTGTGCTGGCGCCCCATCGTGCTGAAACCACATGCGGTTACGAATGGCGATCGGAACATCATGCAGCAGTTGTGGTAACACTTCTTTCAGAAAAATAAGATAGCTTCCGCCAGTGAGCCGCGTGGGTAGTAAGTATGGGCCAATCAAAAAGTCGTTCACAATACCAGCCCACACATTAATACTGAAACGTTGTTGAAACGCATGTCGACGCGTTGCATGTGGATTATCGGTTGCCCACACATGGGAATTGTGCGCATTAAAGACACCCTCGCGTGAAAATGTCGCTTCATCTGTAAATAGCACATAATCTACGAAATCCGGCTGCAACGCACATTGCTGCATCACCCACAGGCAGAAGTTCACGCGGCGAGGATAATCTGCCGGATTCAATGCTTGTACTTTCTGAAAATGGAAGGGGTGTAAGCGATTTTCGTTTAACACTCTGCATACAGTCTGATGACTCACACCTACGTCACGCGCAACAGTTCTTGTGCTTGACTCGGGTCTATCAGCCACAATGTTCAAGATGCTTTCTTCCAGCCTTGGAGTGCGTACAGCTCTTACTCGACCAGCGCCATGTCTGTTGACGTCGAACGCACCTGTTTCACAAAGTTGACGATGTAACCGTTGAAAAATTCTATGATCCGGCATTCGTCGATCAGGATACTCCGCGCGATACATTCGTAACGCAGCTCTGCAGTTACCATTTGCACGGCCGTACATGTAATGCATGTCTGCTTTTTCTGCATACGTAAAGTCACCCATCGTCTACGGCAGCACAATTGTGAATGGCGCTTTTCCCTACTGCGATGCATCATGTTCAACAGCAGCTAGACATCTACTGCCCTCTACCGGCAATGATACCAACCGATCACTCCATTTCTCTTTCCTTTTATTTCCCCTGTTTACGCCTCACCGCGTCACTTGCGACTATACATTCCTATACAATAAATCATTGTTACAATGTCCTGTACCTACCATTAAAGTTTGTACCATGAATTCGGGACCACCCTGTATAATAACTTGGACATATAATTAAAGTTTCTGTGCACCGAAAGTAGTTTCAAAGGTTTAGTCGAGAGCAAATATTTATTTTAGCACATAAATAACAGCAACTATGATTGTAAACTATTGTTAGGGAAATCCAAGGACGTCTCGTAACGTGGATCAGAAATGCACTCCCCTCCATTGTTCGGCCGAAACTTTCTTTACCCGTTAACACACAATTAGTGGACAAACCCTCATGAAGTTGCGCTACAACTCAGCTCAGCATTGTTAAGAGCGCGTCAAATTTATGGATTTTCGCAATGCTTTTAACGAAGTTTGCAAAACTTCAGGCGCTAAACTACTACTAGACGGAATCAATATCCGAAAATAACGGAGCAGAGATGGTGAACCACACAGAACCGTTTTCGATTCGTCTGACAGGGCAGCGCACATCCAATTATAAGTTTTCCGAATCTCATCATTGAATCAAGCGTTGTTCTTTCTCAACTTATAATTCAGATGCGAAGTGAAAGCGTTCAAGCTGACCCCAGTTCGCGTTTTGGTTCTTTTTCTCCGTTTTGAAGGGGTATTGAAAGTTTCCTGATTTCACCACCAGATCTGGTGGAGAATGATTTGAGCATCGAAACGTGGGAATTTGAGGATTCTTTCACGTTTTTATGACTTGAACTCCAAATTAAAACGATACTTATCGTATGGACTGCTACAGTGACTAAACTAAAAAATAACATTTTAGGGAGAAACCGACTCAACCCTCAATGCTTTGACGATATATCTCATCGATTATCTGGTGAATATCTCTAAAGATGAAATACCGCATCGCTACAAATCATCTTAGGAGTACAACTCCACGAAGAATGAAGATCCTAGTAGGTAAAGAAGTTGTCTCTTGCCAAAAACTGGTTTTAAACACGTTTTTTCACCCAATTCCAAATTAATGGTATTTATAACATGAACTGCTACAGTGACTAAACTCTAAAAAATTACATTTTAGGGAGAAACCGAATCAACCCTAAATGCTTTGACGATATATCTCATCAATTATCTGGTGAATATATCTAAAGATGAAATACTGTATCGAGACAAATCATCTTACGAGTACAACTCCACGAAGAATGAAGATCCTAGTAGGTAAAGAAATTGTCTCTTGCCAAAAACTGGTTTTAAACACGTTTTTTCACCAGATTCCAAATTAATGATACTTGTCACACATACTACTACAGTGACTAAACAAAAAATAACATTTTAGGGAGAAACCGACTCAATCCTAAGTGTTTTGACGATATATCTCATTGAAGATCTGGTGAATATCTCTAAGGATGAAATACTGCATCGAGACAAACCATCTTAGGAGTATGACTCCACGATGAATGAAGATCCTAGTAGGTAAAGGAATTAATTGTCTCTTGCCAAAAACTGGTTTTAAACACGTGTTTTCACCAGATTTCACAATGATACTTATTACATGGGCTACTACAGAGATTAAATTAGAAAATCACATTTTAGAAAGAAACTGACTTAACCCTCCAAGTCTTTCAACGAGATATTTCGTTCAAGATCAGGCGAATTTCTCTAAGGATGAAATATAATGACGAGACAGAACTCCAAGGGAATAAAGATCCAAGTAGGAAAATTATTGTTTTTATGCCAAGAAGGTTTTTTCACCAGACTCAAAATTAATGATACTTATCAAATGAGCTGCTACAGAGACTGAACTAAAAAATCCCTTTTTAGGGAGAAACGGACTTAACCCTCCAAGTGTTTTGACGAGATATCTCATCCAAGATCAGGTGAATTTCTCTAAGGATGAAATATACTGTCGAGACAGAACTCCTCGGGGAATGAAGATCCAAGTAGAAAAAAATATTGTCCCTTGACAAGAACTTGTTTAAAATAATTTTTTCACCAGACTCCAAATTATTGATACTTATCACATGGGCTACAACAGAGACTGAACTAAAAAATCCCTTTTTAGGAAGAAACGGACTTAACGCTCCAAGTGTTTCGACGAGGTATCTCGTCCAAGATTGTTTCTATTATTTGCAACATATTATATGGTGTATCGTAGCACGCCGCGTGTTGTGCCAACACAAAGACACAGCTTACATTACAAGTATATAACGTTAATTCACGTTAAACATACCTGTATATCATCAACCCTATATACAATCCGGGGATTTTATCCCTTCTCCGAGAATGTTGCAAACAGGAAAAAAGTGGGATATACTCAACGGTCTTCTCTAACGAGTACCAGAAAACACCTCTGCTCAGATCGAGCTCTCCAGAAGTTTGTTACGCCAGTTTCATTGTGAGACTGTCCAATCACATTTGGTGTCGTCATGTACCTCTAAAACCCATTTGGACGATAGTCTGAGCTCCATGGAAAACCACCCCGCTAGACGTTTCGAGATCTCCAACCGGTGGTCTATGATGTTGACGTCTGACCCCCAGTCTCTTGCTAGGAGAGTCACAGTTACAGTGAAAATAGGTGTATTTTTAAATTATAGACAATATTGATGCGTTCTCAAAGAAATTACATGTCTCGTTAAGTAATCCTTTCCCATTAGGATGTCTGTCAAGGTATGGAAGTTTGGAGGATGGGGTGACAGCTCGGGTGTTGTTCTTGTCATTTGACCGCAGTTCCAAATTACGAGGCGTTGTCCTAGGATCGTTTCCTTTGGGACAGATCCAGGATTGTCGCAAATAGCTGTTGTGTTCCTCACTAGTGTGACGTTAACTTAATATTTACTTTTTAGGATGTAAAATATCTAAACAAAATTATATCAACATAAATATCTAAGCAATGTGTGGTTTTGCTGATGGTGACAGTCATTGAAAAATTAGGATAATTTTTAACTGTTTAATTTTTTTTTTATCTGCCGACCAACCGGTCTAGTGGTCAAGGTGTTGGCCTCTGGATCGGAAGGTTCCTGGTTCGAATCCGGGTCAGGGCATGGATGTAAATTGTGCCGTCCTTTGTTAGGGACAATGATGGTCCACCCACTGGATGCCCCTTCACAAGTGACCATCACTTCTGGCCTTGTATAAGGCTACAATGACTTCGGTCAATTCTGTACTGTATTGTATTATGTATTGTATTTGTCTGTGCAATCTGTACCCAGCCTTGCCATTGGAAATTTAAAAAAAAAATTATAGATCTTTCTCTAAACAGTTACTTGTCATTTGACCGTGGTTCAAAATTACGTTATGTTGTCCTCAAATTTTTCTTTCGGGTTTGAACCGTCGCCAAAAGCCCGTTGTGTTGCTCCATTTCAACGTTAATTTACAACCTACCTACCCACAAAACAACTATATCAAACATTATTTTATGAATTTGAAACATAATTAATTAATAAATATTTCCGTATTAGGCAATACCCTTAATTTATTAGTTTAACTTAAATATTTCACATACAGAAAAAAATACCAAATTTGAGGTCGAACATAATATACATATTCCATTGATTCTAATCACAAAGTTCAAAGAATGAAAAAATTAATAATGAAGCAGTTAGGTCCCGTTTATATAAAAAACGAAAGGAGAGCATAAATAAATTTCATCATTCTTAAGCATGACGTAATGGTAGTATAAATCTCAAAAACGAGGAAGGTCCTCGTATCAGAGATCGATTTTCACTACCCCAAAGAATTAGTAATCAGACAAAAAACAAATTCGCAAGGAGAAATTGAATATTTAATACACAATTCTTTCAATCCTTTTCAGTGATCTATCCCCAAATTTTCCATGCAAATGAATGGCTTTTGGAGTACGAAGAAAACAGCAAAGAAAAAAAAAACTCAACGATATCGTACCTTTTGAAACATTAATAGCTGGATTTTTAGGTAATCATTACATTTCTTTACAATTCATTCAATTTCATTATCTTCATCGAAGAATGGGGCAAAAAATAGAGGTAAACAAGGGCCCTCTATCTTTTTTGATTACTCAGCGTTTGGATATGATTAAAGTTTTTTTTTTTTTTTTTTGAAGAAAAACCATGCGATAGAGAGCGTTTTATTTTAAGAGAATGCACCACTCAATGCCGTTGGATCTTTTTCCCTGAAGGGGGAAAATGGGATCTTTTTCAGTTGCCATCTCTAAGCACGAAAAATAATTAATTGGATTGCGGTTTTTCTAAACATGTAATTCGTTAGAAAGAACTCCTTTTGGGATGGAAAGCCTCAAGTAAATTCGTATTTCTTCTACTCCATTAGAGAAGATCTAGGGGGTTTTGTGTTGAAGGCTTACTACTTCTCCTGACCAAGATATAATTTAATTACATTCTATTGTATCGTTGTGATAGTTTATTGATATGTAAGTAACAAAATATTAAATATTGCTTTCGATCTAAGAGTAAAAATTGGAGTTTCTTTTGATCATAGTTAGTGGAGTGTCTTTAATTACGTTAATTAATGTCCAGATGTTTTGAGAACCTTTAGAATATAAATAAATATGAACTACTGAAAGTCATAAAGGCAGTAGTTTTTGTGAAGCTTGATAAAATGAATAAAACATTAATTACTAAAACGATGTAATGATTTAATAATTAACAGTTTTTTAGTATCTAAAAAAGCCAGTTCAATATCAATTAATAAATATGTTAGGTTATAATTTAACAATTTTTATGTATCTTGGAAAAATAAATTGTGTATGAAATATAAAATTCAGCAAAGGTAGGTAAATAATTGAATTAAAGTCGCACTGGAGTAACACAACGGGCTATTGGCGACGAGGAGGATCTATTCCAAGGGAAAGATTCGAAGACAATACCTCGTAATTCTCGTCTAATTCTGCACTTGACTAACATGAAATTTAGTTGTTTTTATTTGTGTGACACTGTAATAATTTATTTATATAGAATTATGTTTGTGTGATGAAGATAGTTGAACAAATTTAGCTAGTCTGTGACTTATAAGTTAAGAGTAAAAACTGAAATTTCTAATGTTTAGTGATCCTTACATAGGAAAAAATCAGGATTTATTATTTGGTGATACATTTTTTCAGATGTCCAAACATTTCAAGTGTCAAGAGAATAGGGACCTAAAGCGTGTTTTTAAATGTGCTGCGTATAATGTGCAAAATTTAAGGGTGTTAAATCTATTTTTCAATTATGCCATATCAACCATGGGGCTGCAATAGTGACTCAATTCAAACCTCTTTGTGGTTTATCTTCCCGTCAAAAACTGCCCAGTAACGAAAGAGCTCAACCCTCCTAGAGGTTTATCTTCACGTCAAAAACTGCTCTGTATGGTGACACAACTCAACCCTCCTTGTGGTTTATCTTGATGTCAAACATTGCCCTTTCGTGACGTAACTGCGTCAAAAACTGCCTTGTTGTGACACAACTGAACCCGCCTTGTGGTTTATCTTTGCGTCAAAAACTGCCCTTTATATAGTGACACAAAGCAACCTTCTTTATGGTTTATCTTCACGTCAAAAACTGTCCTGTAGTGACACGACTCAACCCTCCTTGTGGTTTATCTTTGCGTCAAAAACTGCCCTGCAGGAACACAACTCAACCCTCCTTGTGGTTTATATTCGCGTCAAAAACTGCACTGTAGTGACACAACTCAACCCACCTTGTGGTTTATATTCGCGTCAAAAACTGCACTGTAGTGACACAACTGAACCCGTCTTGTGGTTTATCTTTGCTTCAAAAACTGCCCTGTTTATAGTGACACAACGCAACCTTCCTTATGGTTTATCTTCACGACAAAAACTGCCTTGCAGGAACACAACTCAACCGTAAATGTGGTTTATCTTTGCGTCACAACTTTCCTGCAGGAACACAACTCAACCCTCCTTGTGGTTTATCTTCGCGTCAAAAACTGCCCTCTATATAGTGACACAACGCAACCTTCCTTATGGTTTATCTTCACGTCAAAAACTGTCCTGTAGTGACACAACTCAACCCTCCTTGTGGTTTATCTTCGTGTCAAAACTGTCTTGTAGATATGTGTTGCCTCTGATGCAAAAATCTGTTCTAAATTACCACCAGTTATGTACAAGGGAAAATCCATTTATCGTTATTGGATTTTCATTAATTATAATGATAGAATAGTTTTGTTTCGACGAGATATTTCGTTATCAGCAGACCTGAGCAGATCTAGATAGACAATATATCTCAAGACAACGTGAAATATTTACCCGCCTGTTGGTTGTCTTGACTAGTTATATCACCCTTAGCATACTAACCATACATAGATGGACGAGATATCACGTCTATCAAGATCTTGTCATCTCTCGTCCATTAGAAGAAAATTGACCTGATCCCCATTTCGTCATCCTCGAAAGATTGGCAATATCTTGATGGTGAAGTATCGTGTCAGTAACAAACTAGCCAATTCTTGATTAACGAGATATCTGTTTTAGACCGCTTAAACAAACTTGAAAGGTCAAAATATTGTTTTTTTGAGTGAGTACATGTCTCCATATTGAAAACCATACACTTTCTCTCCAACAATAAACTGCAAATCTCAAAATAAAATACTGATCCTCAAGAAGTGCCTTATAGTTATTTGGTATTTTTATACATATGAAAACTTTGAACTCGTTATCCCAAAATGTGATTCTCGAGTTGTCATTGAACGACCTGATTGTATAACTTCAACTATAATGTAAAGAATTTACTGTTGCCCCAATTCCAAATAGCATCATAATCGTAAACCACACCATCCTATTCGCTGCATTACTGCCAATAAAAATCATCCCTCTTCCATCCTTTACAGGATCACCAAAAGCCACACAGTCGGTCTGGAGGAATCACGTCCAATTTAAAAGCCGCAGACGCGTCGAGTCAACCACCGATTCGATTCATATCAATAATCGTAATTTCCACCCCGGGTTTTATGAACCCACGAATTCGTTACCAACCAAAAGATAACAGTCCCATCCAATCCCAAGGAAAATCTCCCACCAATCCCTCGGCCGAATGGTTACGTGATCATAGTGATGGGGGTCATTTGGGAAAGGGGGGGAAGGTATATGTCGCGGGTAATAATCTCGAACGCATATGAAGCCATCGAAAGGTCCGAATCTTGAGGCGCCATGGAACATTAGAAGGGGTGGAGCTGGGGGGTGGAGACGGCAGTACCTCCTTTCATATATCGGCCGAAGACGTAATAAAGGCCGTGGAGCAGACTTAATACCGAAAACTCGTAAAGAGGGGACGTAATTGGCCGTCGTCATGCCGAAAAGCACCCGGGCAGGACTCTTTGTCGTCTGGGAGTGTGTGAGAACTTCGGCGTTCGATCGGCGATGGGGATTGAATGGGGAAGTTCTGTCCCCTTTTGCGACAGACTATGGAAACGAGGCAATCAGTGACGGGTCGTTTGGCGTAGCGGTTTTTATTCAGAATCGTCAGAAGCGGGTTTTTACGTCGTTCTGTTATGGGTGGTTGGACGGGATTTTCATAATGTCGTTCCATGGAAAGTAAATCAAGAGATTCTCTATATATTAAACTGTTCGGTTCGCCTAACATAGTGCATGGGTCATAAGCAGAAATATCTACATTTTAGCCATGATGGTATTCCATACTTAACCAATCTGGTGATTTAACTACGGGTCGAAAACTACACTGCAGTGATCAGCCTCAGATGCAAAAAATTGCTCCAAACTGTCAGTAGTTCAAGAACTATCATAAGGATTGTGTTGAACTATTGTAACTGTCATAAGGCAAGAACCAACCTGGTGATTTAACTACGGGTCAAAAACTACACTGCAGCAATCAGCCTCAGATGCAAAAACCTGCTCCAAACTTTTATAAGTTCAAGGAACTATTATACGGGTTGTGTTAAACTATTGTAACTGTCATAAGGCAAGGACCAACCTGGTGTTTAACTACGGGTCAAAAACTACACTGCAGTGATCAGCCTCAGATGTAAAAACCTGCTCCAAACTGTCATTCGTTCAAGGAATTATAATAAGTATTGTCTTGAACTATTGTAACTGTCATAAGGCAAGGAACTATTTGTATTTGTCCACTTGAATTGTGATCCCTTTGAGAGAAATAGATCAGTTTTGTCTCCATGTGATAAACCGTCATTCGCAAATAAAGCCAGATCTTGATAGACGAGATATAAAGTCAGAAAAATGTACTCGATTTTGGAAGGTATATCTGGTCGAAAACATTTAGACGGTTAATACTTTGCGCAAGTGGTTTCAACGAGATATCCATCAAGATTTAACCGATTTTGCTATTGACGATCTATGTTGTAAAAAAGATAAGGCGATTGTTTTAATATAACGAAAGCAAGATCTGGTCAGTTTTGCTAAATAAGAGATATTTCATCGAGATAACCGGGGTAAGACACACGTAAAACATTCATGGTCAAAATATTGATTCAAAACTGAATGTACCTGCACTGAGAGGATCAGATACGATCCTACAATTATCATACCTCGCAAATCCTTGTTGAAGACCAAATTCAAACAGTGTTATCTGCTTCTCGATTACACACGGCATTTCATCGGTATTCGTGAGACTTTTCATGGTATCCTTTCCTGTCATTGCAAATAACAGCTCTAAAACAACAAACTATTATTTTGGCACCACTGGGTTGCAGATACAAGAGATTGAAGCGTGGCACAGGTACAAAAATTGAGAACCTGGAATGTATTTTTCTCATTAACAACTCAATTTTATCTAATAAATTATTTTAATATATAACATAAACTATATGTTGTGAGTACGTATGCGGTTATCTTCGGAATGCTACGAGAAAAATAGACGCATTTTTAGGACAGAAGGATAGAATTTGACAAACAATCGGGTGGTACATTGTTAGTTTGATCCATTCTGACCAACCTCCATAGATACAAATTTCAAATCGGCCATCTTCGTTCCTTTGACTACATAGATAAAGGTATGTATCTTCCACAGCCGGATGTCAGTGGTATTATAAATTAAAATTCTGTCTATTTACAGACAATGTAACTTACAACTCTTTAAATCGTGTTTGATTTCATTAAAAAATTATACCTTTTCATTTCGGATTAGTTGGCAGTTCATCATTGGGCTGGAAACTGAAATAACTCCAAAACAGTTACCTAGAAATTTGAAATTATTTTTGTAATTTGAGGGAGAAGTGAAACCATGTACTCTATGTAAATTAATTGAGTGGAATAAATAAATATATGTATATAAGTTGCAATTTGTGGAATTAAGAAACCTCAACTTAATTCTAATAAGGTATGCAAAAAATTCCTAGTTTTCTGAATTTGCAGAACTTTAATATTGTATGCATATTATATTTGAAATTCACTGTTATATATGTTGAAATACATTCAAAAATTTTTTTAATGTTCATGAATATTACAATTCAAATAATGTTGAGTTGCATAGTTGCTTACGAATGTACGCATTTAACCTTCTAGACGACCTCATTAGCAAAACAGATCTTGAAGAACGAGATTAGCTATTCAAAAAAAAATGATACTGGTCTTGTCATCACAAAAAAATGGGAAATATTTTGCTAACGAAGTATGTCGTCATTAGCAAAATTGGTCAGATCTTTTGATTGGCATCTCGCCCATATTAATTGGAGAGTTAATCTTATCTATAAGATATTACATTAAATATATTGCAAAGCACATATAAAACGTACTGTGTATCTACTATTGTTCAACTTTGAATTAATAAAGTATTACGCTTAAAATAGAATTGTTTGCCCCCAGAAGGTGTTTTAAAATTTTAAATAGGATATATATTTTCTATCCACAAATTGTTCTATTTTTTTCCAGAAAACATCATAAATCTGAGCTTTATAAAATTATTAAATTTGACGAAAAAAAATTGTGTTACAATTTTGTGTCGAGAAAATTTTTTTAATTTTGCATTGAGAAAAGCAAAATTTTAAAGCCATAAAATTTATTGTTTTGGTGTCCAGAAAATTTGTTGGATCTTGTATCCAGAAAATTTGCTGAATTCTGTATCTAAGAAGCTCAATTTACGTAGATATTTCATTAAAAATGTTTTTCAACAAATGTGATTGAATTTATAACCAGACATAATGGTGAATTTTGTATTCGAGAAAATTTGTTCACTTTATACGGATTACTGATAACAATTTGACTCCAGAAAGTTTGTTAAATTGCATTTCAGAAAATGTGTTAATTATTTTTTTCAGAAAATGAGTTTCAACTTTATATCGAAAAAGTTTACTAAATTTCATACCTAAAAAGTTTACTAAAATTTATGTCTCAAAAGTTTACTATATTTTGTTTCGATAAAGATTATTAAATTTGGTATTTAAATTAATTAATAAATAAAAACTAATTAATTAATTTGAAATTAAAAAAAAACTTTTACATTTACTGTCTATTAACGAATAGACAAAACACTTCAGCAGTACACCAGCACCGACCGTCAGAATAAGCACCTGAACAGGTGAAATCCACATGATTCCTTTCCGAATGTCCACCCTCTGACTCATAAACGAGAAGAGGGTCGAGCTAGGCAGGGGGGTGGACCAGGGACACGGAGGTGTTTGTGTACTCTCAATTTATTATTCACTGGCTGAGGGAATGTCGTCTGCTTAGTTAGGTGGGGAAAGAGTTCGAACGAAGGGAAGAGTGGATTTCGTCGGCCCTCTGTGATTTGTCGAGAGGCCTGCTGCCCGAAAAGCAATCTCTTCGCGCAGACGATATTAGCAATTTCCAGGGGATGCATTTCCACTTTTACGTTTGATAAATAAACCATGCCGCGATGTTTATCCATGACAGCAATTATGTTCTCCGCATTCTTCTCAAAGTCCTCCTCTTTCGTTTTTCTTATTTATTGAAGAGTAACGTTAAATGAATTCATGGCGTTAAATGATTAGTATGGCAGTGGAGTGTGATATGTTTCTGTTGGAGGGAGGATGCTAAGATTGTTGCGCGATGAAATTCGGGTTTGCGTATTTTCTATCAACAAGTCTGCGTTGTTATTGAAATATTACGATATTAGCAATTTTCAGGGAATGCATTTGCACTTTTACGTTTGATAGATAAACTATGGTGGAATGTTTATCCGTGACAGCAATTATGTTATCTGTATTCTTCTAAAAGCCCTCATTCTCCGAGTTTATTCATTGGAGAGTAACGTTAAATGGATTAATGACATTTAATGATTGGTATGGTGGTGGAGTGAGATATGGTATCTGGTGGTGGGATGATGTTAGGATTTTTGTTTTGCATTCGCATTGTTTCTATCTTCTTTGTTGTTTTAAGTTTCCTTCTTTTATCTTCAATATTCTAGGTTTTCTTCTTTTTTTCTTCGTCGTTCTACGTTTTCTGTTTTCTTCTTTTTTCATCGCTGTTTTAATTTTTCTTCTTTTCTCATCGTTGCTTCTAAGTTTGGGCTGTTCTTGCAAGATTACGATGACGACCATAGAGATTAGATGCAAGTAGACTGATCATTTCTTTTCAGAGGTGATTGACAATCTGAGACCAACATTTCGGCTAGTTGTCACGTGACTCACCTGGGAAAAATTCACTTTGTTTGCCGATTAAACATCGTATCGCCTCGGTTGGCGATGTATAATCTAATGACAGGGTAAGTGTTGGAATGCTGATTTTTATAAAGTGGTGAAAAAATTGGTGGAATCGTCAACATCCACTATTATGCCGTTCGGACCAATCAGATGATGAATCAGTGGATACAATGGACAGCCGTCTCCTCTCGTCTCGATCACCAATAAAATTAATAATGTTCTATTTCTCACAGCTTATGAAAGTAGTCTAAGGATCACGTTGATACTAATTTTTGACCCATGGTACTGGACGCATAAAATGTTACCAATTCTCCGTCTACTTTCCTATCTAGTCAGCAGTCGTGACTTGACGTAAGAGTGGATAGTATAATTTTATTCGCACTCTAAGAACACGACGAACTATTAGCAACAGTCCAGGTAGGTAGGTATTAAAATTAACATCGTACTGGGGAGAACACAACAGTTTATTGACGACGGTTCGAGATCCATCTACAAGAGAATGATGGATCGCTAAACTGCTCTAAACCTGTAGGTGAGTGGATACGGTAGGGTATGCAAGGGAAGGATCGACCCGCCTCCCTTCAAGCTCCAAGCCTTATGGTGAGTTGGAGAGACGTCCTTTTGCTTTGGGTGGGGGCTGTGCAGGCTGTTGGGGGGACTCTGACCACGTCTCGGATAACCTGGCGCACCTAGCACTCCTCCCACATGCCCGGGTCTTCTTTCTTTTTATCATTAGAGACCTTCCCTGCTAATCCGTTGTGGGTTTTCGGTAACTCGGAACTGAGGGGATTGTTTCCATTTAGAAGAAGTTGGAGAGGCGTGGGTCAGGAAGTGAAGGATGGAGGACAACACCAAGCTATCTTAAACCACTGTCAGAGGAGACGGTACGAGATTAAACCCGTTTGGATAGATCCGAGGAATACACCATTGATTTCACATCTGGCCTATATTTTCTGGAAACCTATGCTGGTATTTATCATTTGTCTTGAATTTTCAGAAATGCCTCCGTAACAGAACCTTGCGAATTTTCTATTACACTGAAACAGATTTTCTTAACTCCAATGAAAACAACCTGTGGTAACCAGTACCGTGTCACAGTGAACTTGAACAGTTTGGCCAGACCTGGATCTAGCTCAAGTATAAGACCAAACCATGTTTAATTTTCGAAAATATTTAAAGGCATTTTACACTTCTGTCCAATATGACGAACTGACGTTCGGTGCGGGGTGTTAGCTCAAGTGTTAACATCATCATCTGACCATGGGACAAAATATCGAGGCCTTGTTCTTTGATATTTCCCTTCTGGATTGATACCGGAACATCGCCAACTGAATTTTCTGTTGTTCCAGTGCAACGTTAATTAACTAAAAGATCAATACACGTTTCCATCGAACATTTTTGCAAGGTATCGAAATGTCGAATGAAACCTTTCCCAAGACTGTAACGTCACTGACAGCAAGCTCGGGATCAGAGGTCATCACCAATGATCTTTCGCCGAAAATCCCGAAACATATATCGAGATGGTTCGAACAGGGAAACACACTATTTATATTCCACAATCGCATTTAGTAAACTGCAACGTTTAGTGACTAGCCCTGCAATTATTATCCTCGACATATTTCGCCCATAAACATCCAATGCATTTCTCTAATAACAAGATATTTTGACATCAAGACAATTTTTACCATAACGAGATAATGGTCGGACCAGTTTTCTTCTAATGACCAGATATCTTATCTGACAAGCTCAGACGGTTTTGTTAATAGTAAGATACATTGAAGAGACAACAGCCAGAGAGGGGTTAACCCTCCTGGTGGTTAATCTTCGATTCAAAACTGCCCTATAGAGGCTATCCTCTTACGCAAAAGCCAGTTCTAAGCTATCATCAGTTCCGGGAAAGCACGATACCCATGGGATTAAACTGCCTCCTGGAGAAGTCTGGTTACACTAAAGAACTGTTTCAGAGCTTCAGTTAAGTAGATGTGTTTTTGTGTGCTCGTTGGAGCCGGCCGTGAGAGTAGGTGCCATTTTCTCTTGTTTGCAGCTCCCACGACCAAGAGACACAATTCCTTGACTGCGTATACTGTAGAAACAATATGTTTAATGTAAATAAACGTTAGTCATTTGTAACTTAAGTTGTGTCGTGTTTTTTGACAGACCAAAGGGCCCATTGCATTACAAGGTTTGATATTTTTCTGAAAATATTACAGTAAAAATTTTATTTTGATTTATATTCTAACCCTAATGGCGGCTGTGTCCCCGTGGTATGTTGTCAATAGGAGCAAACTGACCAAATCTTGAACCCGTCATCATAAAACAACAGCAGTATCTCGATAAAGAGATATATCGTCTCATTACCAAAATTCATAAGTTCTTGTTGAACGAGATATCTCGTCGAAATCACTTGCAGGGTTAAAAATCAATAATATTTATAAAGAATAGACATCATTTATTGTAAGTAAACATCGCCATTTGTGATGTACATTATAAAACGATGTGTGTAGCTTAATTTACTATTTGATATATATCTATACAAAGTTAAGTTCTCAGTTTTACAGAATTTCCAACATTACAAACAAGATAAGCTTTCTCAAATATTGTATTTAAAGAATATAGTGATCATACTGTCAGATCAGCAACTTAGATATGAGAACATACATAAAAGTAATCTAAAGTTTTCTAAACCTTTTAAAATATCTTCCTCCCGTATTTGCTTAGACAATCTGTGTAATCCATACTTTCGATTCTCCAACACTAAAGTCAATATGCTAAAAGTTTAACGAAAGTCCAATATTTTATCGTAGTTTTTGATTGAGTGATATATGAAGCAAATCAACAATTATATCATTAAACTGAAACTCATATAGAAGTTGGTGTAATGTATTCTCCGTCGTTTTCATTGCAGAAAAAGCAAAACCATTTTCAAATCGCAACACATGGTTTGGTTTAAACTTCGTGTATTAAATAGCTAATTTAAATAAAAAATAGTATTGATATGAATAATGCGTTTTAAAAATGGAAATTCATTTTTGAATAAAATTTCTCAGTAACACTCTTAAACTTTTGTTACACCAATTCCTGAATTAAGCCTTTAAGAAGTTTGCACAAAGGATAAAATATTATATTCTATTTTGTAAAATAGATGTTTCATTACCGTGGTAAATATATATGTATGAGAAGTATTTCTAATTCATAATGGATTTGAGCTACTCAAAATGATAATTCATCACTTAATCTTCCATTCGCTTGAGGGTTTCAAACTCGTATATGCCTTATGTAACCTGAAGTGTCCCCTGCTTTACCTTTAATCGTTTTTTCTAGTCTCGATACCGCGGTAGCCCGGTCGGTAGAGTAAATACCGTCGTGTACGAGGATAATTGGTTAGTGGTAATTCTGAATTAACGTCGTACTAGAGCAACACAGCGGGCTATTGACGACCGTCCGGGATCAATCCCTTAAGGTCAACACCCAATACCCCGAAGACAACACCCAACACCCGTAATTTTGAACCACGGTCAGATGACGAGTCAACACCTGAGCTAGCATCCCACTCTCCAAACTTCCCCACCAACCCAATGTAAGGACGTTCGTACAACAGACTTTAGGTGCACCAGCCGCCTCTACACAATACGCTTACAAACATCCATGGCAGAACCTGTATTCTAACCAGGAACCTTCCTATCTAAAGGCTAACACTTTAACCATTATACCGGTTGGTCGGGGTGTACAAATAACTGTTGCGCATTTAAATCTGTCGTGTCCTCAAATCTCCTAACGTGAACGTGGAATGAAGTTTTAAAAGTGGGGTGCCAGCACATGTGTGACCTCTTCATCTGACCGTGGATCAAATTTACGCGCTGTCGTCATCGGATATTTCACTTTGAGTACTATCCTCTACTGTCTTCAATGACCCATAGCGTGTTGCATTATGGCGTTCATTAAATACTTACCTACCATTATTCAGTCTTCCGATACCAGTTTTGAAAGGTAATTGGTAATTTTAGCTAACGTCGTACTAGAGCAACACAACGGGCTATTGACGACGGTCCGGGATCAGTCCCTTAAGGGAAATATCCGAGGAAAACACCTCGTAATTTTGAACCACTGTCAGATGACGAGTCAACACCTGAGCTAGCATCCCACTCTCCAAATTTCCACGCCAACCCAACGTGAGGCAGTTTTGAGAGATTTAAAGGAGAAAGTACAAAAATTCTGATTTAAAAAAGTCAAAATATTTGGTTACCAAACAGTTTTTTTGTTGAAAAAGTCATTTCTCTGTGAACGATTTTCAATGTTATCATAGAAAACCACCGTAAGACGATTTTAATAATTCTGGTTAGGAACTAATTCGATTTACTGCTATTTGGTTATGTGTTACGTTGATATCCACCCACATTCAATTGTTCATTGATAAAAATTAGGGACAGATTTCATTGGGAAAGCAATTTGTCACATTCATGCTTGTAATGTTTTATTTTTAGAAACTTAAAAACGTTTTAAGCATATAATCACTTCTATAAGTTACGTCATCATTTGAAACACAGGAAATGACGCCACTTCCGATAGAAAACAGAACAATAATAACACTAACGCCATCTGCATGTAGTATTCACAGGGAAACTTGCAAAACGCAACAGAAGTGTTATAAAATTAAAGTGGTGACAGTAATTGTAAAAAATAAATTTATGTAGGTAAGTCGTTTATTAACGTGGCACTGGAGCAATACTGAAGTATATTAGTGATGGTCCAGGATCAATTTCGAAGGAGAAGATCCGAGGTCAGCAACTCGTAATTTTGAACCCGTGTGAGATAACGAGGTCACCCCTCAGCAGGCACTCTGCTCTCCAAATTTACACACTACGCCAACGTGAGGATGTTTGAGGCTATGAGAGATTTAACTTGCACTAGCCCGTTCACAACTACATATTGTTAGATGGACTTTCGAATTCGCAACTTTCCGTTTGCTAATCTGCTACTTTTTCATACGGGATACCTAGATTCATAGGTAATTGGTAATTTTTAATTCACGTCGTACTACAGCAACAAAACGGGTTATAGACGACGGTCCAGGATCAAACACCGAGGATCCGAGGACAACGCCTCGTAATTTTGAACCACGGTCAGATGACGAAGCAACACTTGAGCTGGCAAACCACTCTGCAAACTTCCACACCAACCCAACGTGAGGACTTTCGTCTACGACAGATTTAAGGTGCACCAGCCGCCTCTACACCATACTCTTATAAACATCCATGCCCGAACCCGGATTCGAACCAGGAACCTTCCTATCTAGAGGCTAACACATTAACCACTTTACCGGTTGGTCGGCCCACACCAAGTCAATGTGAAATTATTCATCTTTGAGTATTTCATTCTGCTGGTGCCGACCAACCGGTATGCTAGTGTTAAGGTGTTAGCCTATATATCGGAAGATTCCTGTTTCGAATCCGGGTCAATACATGTGTATATGAAAGCGTATGGTGCACCTTAAATCTGTCGTGACCAAAAGTCCTCACAATGGGTTATTGTGGTAGTTTTGGGAGTGGGTTGCAAGCTCAGGTATTGCCTTGTCACCTGACCGTGGTTCAAAATTACGTGGTGTTGTCCTCGGATCTTTCCCATATGAGGATTGATCCCGGAACTTTGTCAATAGCCCGTTGTGTTGATTTAGTACGACGTTAATTAAAAATTACCATTCTGCCGATAGAGCAATGATGCTACCTGTCATATCATTTATATCCCAAAAAAGTGCCAAATGAAAAAATTAACTAATTAATTAACTACCTTAGAAAAATTAATTAACTGTTAATTATTTAATTCTAAGACAAGGTAAAAACCATCTCAAAGGGAGAGATTATATGGAGAGAGCCAATATGGTAACACTGTTCGACTCCTATTTCCCATATTCTAAAAGGCGCTGATTCATGGTAATTGTTTTAGTACTTTGGTATGTTTAATTAAAGTCACACTGAGCAACACAGCAAGCTATCAAGAGATTTTGAGTTCGCTTGTATATTAATTCAATCACACATCATAAGTTATAATAAAACTTTGAATTATTTTAAAGTCGAAATAATCCCAGTTGTTAGTTTAAAGGGAACATTTTCCCATATACTGAGTAGCACAAGGGAATAATTTTTAATATCATTGCATATGTACAGATCTCTGATTTGTAGGTACGTTTCGTTTTTGATGAAAGTATCTTTGAAGGGAAAATTCTCGTCTCGGGGGAGAAGAAATGTCTAAAAGTTCTTTGAATCACGGGAAACTGAACCCAGAGCGAATTCTCGTATTAAATACATTATCATCCTTTGAATGTGAATAAAATTGATTCAAGAATATTTCGCGGTTAGACAATAGATTTGACTCTGAAAATAGTACTTAGATGTTTGATTCCTGTTTAGAATTTCTAACCAAATTATGTGTTTTAAGAGTCGGTCTTGTCATTATTGTTACAGATACTGTTTATTATTTTTATAAAATTTGATGTGAGAGTTTGTCGCTTAAATCGGAAGGTATGTTACATTTTTTTAAACTAATGTTTGTTACATTAATTTCAGCAAAACAAATCCTAACTACCAAATGTTCTTTTAGTATCTAGTGTTATCAGGTATTTTGTATTTTTAATTAACGTCATACTAGAGCAACACAACGTGCTATTAGTTACGGTCTGGAATCCATCCCAAAGGGTAAGGCCGAGGACACCACGTAATTTTGATTAGTCCTATCAGATAATATGAGTTATTATTTCGTGTTTTTTGAAAATATTTTAAATCTCATTAGAAAAAACATTGTATTTGTTTGAGGCTAAGGTCTTTCAATAAATCATGCACAGTTGTAAGAGTATTTTTTTTCAACGTGATTTTAATCATTGTGATGGTTATGAACACAAGGTATTTCGTCCTTAGAAAAACTGACGATGTATTCATCTCGCGCGCGCGCGCGCGCGCGTCAACATCAAAACTCTACAATATCCTCATGGTAAAATATTTCGTGACTAGTAAATTTCGTGAAATCTTTATTGACGAAGTGGCTCCTCGAAACCTCGAGGTACCTTGAAAGGTTAAATGGTTATTTACTCATATCCATATTAAAAGACAAAAATACCGTAATAAATACATACTGTGCCACAAATCTTAGTATAGTTTGTTCACAAAATTACGTTTGTGTGTGTATTTTAGTAGCAGTTTCATATAGGCAAGTCTTTTATCCCAGTTTCTGGATAATCGAGGTGCCTTTGATCTACATTACCTTGTGTAATCGAGGTTCTAATGTACTCGTCACGTAATGCGGTATATTTGAAGTATATGTGAATAATGCCCGATTATAAAATACTCAGCTTCGTCATTCTCGCCTTGAGATAATAGTTTCAGTATTTATTTAAAAGTGCATTCAAAGCACGTTTCCATTGGTAGCTTTGAAACTTATTGAGGAAGATTTTGTTCAATTGGTTTTATGGGGGTCACTGCGAGAGTTGTCCAAAATATAAATCATCACTAGGCGTTTTCTCGGAGGTTGGTACCAGACACATTGCCATTTATTTCAAGGAAATTCCAATAAAAATATTAAACAGTTCAGTATTTAACCTAATGCTCACTATATTTCTTACTTTCCATTTCTGTTTATACCCCACTGATGCAGATAACGACTAAATCGGCACATCTATTCATTGAGAGAATCATAGGATAGATTTTGATTGGTCAAGAAGGTAAACAAATAGTGAGAAATCGTGCAGGTTACAGAACGTATATGAACCCGTAAGAATGTTTCTATCCCATGTATAGATTAGGGATGTGACATTGACAGCAAAACATCGATGTTCAAAATTAAAATATCCCTGTTGATAAAACATCGTTCCAAAAACATCGCTGTTTTTAAAATTCAGTGTATTTAAACTTTTTTCCCCATTTCTTAAAACTGGTTTAGCAACTAAGGATGCAACATCGACAGCAAAACATCGATGTTGATAATGCATCGCCCCCAAACTATCGATGTTTTTAAAATTCAGTGAATTCAAACTTTTTCCCCCATTTCTTAAAACTGGTTTTTAGCACCTAGTGATGCTAAATCGACAGCAAAACATCGTTGTTGATAATGTTGTTGCAGATAACCCCCAAACTTTCGATGTTTTTAAAATTCAGTGCATTTAAACGTTTTACCCCATTTCTTATAACTAGTTTAGCAACTAGTGATGTGACATCAGCTCCAATACATCGATGTTTTTTTATACAACATCAATGTTTTGAAAACATTGACATCGATGTCGTATCCATACTTTTCAGACCCTTCACCTTTAGTCTAAAAGTATGTTCAATATGCTGATTATGAAAATTATGCTACTTGGTTATTTTTTAAATTTTTATAACGGTACTTTTTTCATTTAAAAATAAAACATCGACAAGTATAAACATCGATGTTACAAAAACATCGATCCCAATACATCGATGCTAAATACATCAATGCTAAATACATCGATGTTTTGAAAATATCGACATCGATGTCGTATCCCTAGTATAGATAACTAAATAGACACATCTATTCATTGAGAAAATTATAGGATAAAAATAAACTCAGTTGGTCAAGAAGATCAAAACTGGTTAGATGTCATGTAGGCTATAAAACGTATCTGAGCGCATTGGAATGTTTCTATTCCATGGTAGAGATAATGACTTAATAGCCACATTTATTTATTACGAAAATGCGAGGAAAGATTCATTTGGTCAAGAAGGTCAAAACTGGTTAGAAGTTATACAGGTTGCAGAACGCATATGAATACGTCAGAATGTTTCTACCTCATAGTACAGATGACTAAATTGGCACATCTAATCATTGAGAGAATCATAAGATAGATGCATTTGTTCAAGAAGGTAAAACTGGATCGAAGTCATGCAGGTTTCAGAACGAATATGAACACATAAGCATGTTTCTACCCCATAGTACAGATGACTAAATAGCCGTATCAAATCATTAAGAGAATTAAATGAAAGATTCAATTGGTCAAGAAGGTCAAAACTGGTTAGAAGTTATACAGGCTGCAGAACGCATATGAACACGTCAGAATGTTTCTACCTCATAGTACAGATGACTAAATTGGCACATCTAATCATTGAGAGAATCATAAGATAGATGTATTTGTTCAAGAAGGTAAAACTGGATCGAAGTCATGCAGGTTTCAGAACAAATATGAACACATAAGGATGTTTGTACCCCATAGTACAGATGACTAAATAGCCGTATCAAATCATTAAGAGAATTAAATGAAAGATTCAATTGGTCAAGAAGGTCAAAACTGGTTAGAAGTTATACAGGTTGCAGAACGCATATGAATACGTCAGAATGTTTCTACCTCATAGTACAGATGGCTAAATTGGCACATCTAATCATTGAGAGAATCATAAGATAGATGTATTTGTTCAAGAAGGTAAAACTGGATCGAAGTCATGCAGGTTTCAGAACAAATATGAACACATAAGGATGTTTGTACCCCATAGTACAGATGACTAAATAGCCGTATCAAATCATTAAGAGAATTAAATGAAAGATTCAATAGGTCAAGAAGGTCAAAACTAGTTTGAAGGTATACCGAATGCAGAAGTATTTGATCACGAGAACCTTTAAGATGTTTAAAGAGTTACCACGTATCCCATACGAATCAATCACGAAATAGGAGCCTCATGCTATAAAAACAAACATAAAATGATCATACAATCATTCATTATTGATTTTCACTGAACGATAAAATCCTCCAAAATAGAGATAGGAGTTATGAACTCTACAGTGTACGTAAACTGTAATTAAAGAAATATACGAGTTCGAAACTTTGATTAACCGTCCAAGATAAACAGAAAACTTCATTTTGTTTCTCGAAAACTGGTCCAAAGAAGAGCAATTGATCTTCGTAACAGATAATGTAAAATAAATCATTGTCTACGGTAGGAAATAAATTCCCTTGAGAGAGAATACGGTTTGAATTTCTTTTTCAACCTTGGTTTATTGTCTATCAAATCGCTAGGTTTGGAAAAAGTAGTGTAAGTCCTTTAATCTCCGACCCTTGGTAACAGAGAAGCGTATGGAATAATGGGTTCCGATGGGAGTCTTTAAAGATTATGAACACAAGGTACGTGAATACCTTTACTCTGAGCTGTAGAATCATTAGCTTCGAATAATGTTCAGGAATAAACTTTTATTTTGCTTGCAAGTCTTAAATGAATTACTAGTTTCATGGTTAATTAGTTGTATTTGAGATGCATCCGAAAAATTTCAAGAAATATTAAAGGTAGCCAACCAATTTGATCTTGTGGGCAGGGTGCCTAGAGAATCTAAAGGTTCCTGGTCCGAATCCAATGTAAAGGCATCGGGTGTGTGTTTCTCTATAGTTAATATGTTGCCTCTCAATACACACATTGTGCCTAGAATGTGTGGAATTCATTGGGTCATACTGAAAATTCTGCGCGTTTTTTAAGATAAATACCAACGAAGCAGTACAAAAACATAAGAAACTTTTTTGAATCACATAAGCCTCATTTTGTTCTATGACTTTTTGCCATCTTTCTGGCAGCTGGAACATTTTTTTAAGAAAATCATTAGGCTTATTTGTAAAGAAATTATCGAGGTGCTGTTTGACAGTCTCCAAAGAATTGAGCTCCAGGCCGTTCAAAGAATTTTGAAGTGACCCGAAGAGGTAAAAATGGGGGGAGACACAAAACATCGCAGCCATACTCAATAAATCTTTGTTCGACATTCAGCGAAATGTGGAACCGTTCATTGGAAAGACAACGCCTCGACGATTGGTCAGTTCTGGCCTCTTTGCTTCGATTTCTGCTTTTAATACTGCCATTTGAGAATAGTATTTTTTCGAATTTACAGTCTGATTTTTTGCAATAATTCATAATAAACAATTCCTTTTTAGTCCCACCATACAGAAGGAATTACTTTTACGTCCTGGGCGGGCATTAACTTCGAGGCTGAAATTTCCACGCTTAAATTTAACAATCCACCTTCGAACTGTGGCCTCAGAAAAAGCAGTATATCAGTATACAGCACACATTTTTCGAGCAGCATGACTAGCATTTTGTATTTCTTAAAATAAAAGAGCCTAATATGACGAATATGAACTTTCAGGTTCTCCATTCTTAGCATTGCAGTAAAACAAAAATGATGCCATAACACATGCCTTAATTATGCAGTGTAAGCAGAAACACCGAATTTAAACATCTGCTTCAATCAAGGTCACTCCGAGAACCATCAAGGTCACACCGAATTTAAACATCTGCTTCAGTCAAGATCACTCCTTATCAGCGGTAACACAATAATGATCAAACGGCTGTCTCGAGACTTATCAGTGGGCACCTAAGATGCATGACATTCGATTCTGGTCGCAGGGTCTTCCCAACGTGTTCCAAGTGCCAACTGTTACCGGCTTCCCCCGAACATATCCTCGATTGCTTGGGGCTCACTTTGGCGGATGTCCTTGATTGCCCACTCCTGGTGCTTGACTTTGCTAGAGTTCATGGTCTCATGGATTTGATCTATCTGCTGCTAGATCCTGAAGGATTAGACACAACAACAACAACAACAACAACAACAAAATAATAACATAGCTAGCTTGGATTTGAAAACGCGCAGAACTTTCCGGATAACCCAATATATACGTAGATCACTGATTTTTTTATTAAGGCATGATAAGTAAGTGTTCTTTACATGTATAATTACGTTACTTTACATGTATATAAACGTACAAATATGTATAATTAAAGCGTATAGGGGAAAATTATTTACAGGGTATCATCAATATATTCAGTGATAATTGTGAGTGGCCGTGTGCCACCTTCTTAATAAGGTTCTGCTGGGACTCTTTCTCTATGACTCGGTTGTCGGTTTGTCTCGTCATCATGGTGCTTGATAACTTCCTGGATTGTTTGAAATCACAGGTGTTCTTCTGTTACTTTATACCCAGATAAGTAAGGTCTAACGTGAACCCATACAGAGTAACACACAGTGGTTTACAATTTTATCCTTGCAGTATTGAATATGTTTTTAACCTTGGTTTATTTCCTACCTAAAAGCTAGGATTGGAAGTTGTAGATTAAGTCATTTTACTCTCCAAGTGGTTTCGACAAGATATCTCGCCCACCAAGATCTTACCAGTTTTGATAATATAGAAACATCCATGCATCACAATATTGCCGATTCTATGAAGATGTTGATATCAAGATATTTAGTCAGGTTTTTATAACACGAGATTTCTCGTCCATCTGTATCGGGTTAGTTTTGCTAAAGATGAGAGAGAGATAGAGACTGCTCTACAATCGTCTCTAGATAATCACCAAAAGAGGGATGCTTCGACTCTTGATAAGATTACAAACAATAAAATAAAGTGTTACGAAGTATCTTTAAAAATTATGAACGAAAGCTGCATGAATGCCATAATTTATTATCTTGGGATGATACACCAGAAAATGTATTGTTTGAGTGCATGGTTTAGTTTGGAATACTTGGATATAGGGGACAACGGTATATATCCATTTTTTTACAACATGCGCTTTTATTTGAATGACTTCTAAACAGTTTTGACCTTTTTGACCAATATAATCTTTCATGGATTCTTTCAACAAATCGATGGTATTAGGCTAATTCCATGCCGAAGTACACCATAAAACAGAATTTTAAAGTTAGATTTTCATTCACTTTTTCTAAAAAAATATGTATTTAATAGGTCAAATATCTGTATTCAAAAGTGGACACAAAGTTTATGTTTAGAATTTGGCAATACCCGGAATCAAAAGTAGAGTTTATATCCACATGGAAGAAAGTACATTCATATCAATCACACTCACAATTCAATTTTTGCGCTTTGATAAAGACACTTTAAAATTTGCTTGGCCTAAAACAGAGGACATATCTGAAATTGATTTTAGTGATCATTCAGTAAATAGACTCCCTGAACCAGCATTTGATAAACGAATGCACTATACATTTTTAAATGTTAAGTTCAATGACTTAAACATGGGATAACATGTTTTCTATATTTTACTATGAAAGATTAAGAAAAATGTTTCTAATGTATGTTTTCTTAGTGTTTCAACTGTCAATAAAAAGTTTTTAATGTATGTTTTCTTAGTGTTTCAACTGTCAGTAAAAATGTTTTGTGAAGTGTAGTGTGGGTCACATTTGCCATGTAGTGTGAGTCACAAACAAAATGTCATGTTATAAATTAATTATATATTTAATTAATCTAGTAATAATCTGCTATTAAAGTACAATTATTGGAAGTAACAATAATTTTAAAACAAATTTTATTGATAATCAACAGAGGAAGAAACAAGAGTTTTTGTACTTAATGAAAGTATCACTTCCTTTTAATGTAGTGTGGGTCACAGCTCCGTTTTCCCCATGTACAGTGAATACCCAGTAACATAAATGAAATTTAGTAGCTAATATGTATAAATTAAACCTTAACAAAAGTAAAACAAGTTGCAAATCTCATTTTATTGTAATAATAATTTTTTATGGTAGCTTTAAGATTCAAGTTTAGCTCACTTGTAGTGTGAGTCACGCATGGAACTACCCATTATTTAATCATTTTTGGGGGTTTGATAAAACTATAATGCACTGCTCGGAAAATTCGTGATGTTGAGATGGTAAGGAGTGTTTGGTTTACCATGACCAAATGTGAAGAGAGAGGTTGAGTCTTACAAAAAATATATCAAACTAATAAATATTTTGTATCTCTTTACCATCGCTCGCCATATGACCATGGTACAAATTTACGAGGCGTTGTTCTCCTGCCTTTCCCTACGGAATGAATCTGGGACCATTGACAACAGTCCACTATGTACATATGGCTCCGTCGTGATTCAGAAGTGAAGTGGATCCCCTCTAAAAACATCATGTACATGCTGGTGTACTTTTAAAACTTTCATGACAAAAATGTATCCAGCTTGCCACTGTGTGGACGTTTGGAAAGTGGGGTGCTTACTCGAGTTTTGACCTCCAGATCCACACCTCTCCGACTCACCAAAACGTTCAGAGCCTTATAGTGGGAGTTGATGTTTCGACATCGTCATCTGACCATTGTTCAAACGTACAATGTGTTTGCTGTCTTTGTTGCTTGAGGTTTTGACCTCGTCATCAGACCCTGGTTCAAACTGACGGTGTATTGGCTGTCTTCTATGGCCTTTCCCTTCGGGATTGATCCCGGATCGTCACCTATAGCCCGTTGTAGGGCTCCATTTCAAAGCAAATGCCTCTACCTCCCTGAATCGTAGATGTCTCATTCGTATTTAGTTGATCACTCACACACAGAATACATGTGATTCAATAATCCCAAAATTACAAACTCGTCCATGAAAGCTCACTCACACACTCTACCCGAAAACGTCTCGTCGAAATCAACCTCCGATGATATCCCGTTAGCTAATAGGATGATACCGTCCAAAAGCTGTATCCAAAAGTTATCAGCGCAGAGCTGATAACTCGAAAAGGCGTACTGCCTCCTCTTAAATATGTATTCACCGACGCGCTCAAGCGCTTGGATCGCAATTAGAAAAGTTTACCCTGTTATGATCTACGAGTCGAGAATGGAAGCAAGGGCTCAGAAAAATGCCCCTTCCCTATCTTCCACACACGCTAATTGGTTCAGAGAAGAGTGAAGACAGCGATGAGATATTTTGCAGCTATTGGATTTGCACGGATGCGACGGTAGGGTAGTTATGGTTCCCGCTACGAGTTCTTGGAAGCGAGAGTTGCTGATTGTTAATTGGTTTGAAAGGAACGGGGTGCTGTTTCGAAGGCTTGGAGAAATTATCTGTTTCCTGTGTGTTCTTCGTACTCTAATCCCTGATATATAAAAGATAACACTGATGTCAGGTTGGAGGAAGTTTCTGGGACTCAAGAGGTCTTCCTGTTACTTGAGAAAGTAGATTAAGAGTATGTTTCGATTTGAATTATGTTACGCGTGGTTGGAGAGGCAAGTCTTTCTAATAAGTGACATTACTTCAAACAGATTCTAGGCATTTCTTGATTCCTAATGTTGGGATGGATGAGGCTTTAATACTTATGGGTCTGGTTAGGCCAAACACCTCTAATGTTCGTTTCACAGGAAGAAGTTTTGATGGATTCAAAGAATAATGAAATAATTTATACTATGCTTTTATCAAAACTTGAAATTATGCGAAGGTACTTTAATTACCATCGCACTGGAGCAACACAACCTGCTAAATGCGACTGTCCTAGATCAATTTTCAAGGAAAATATCCGTGGACAACACCATGTAGTTTTACAACCACGGTCAGATGACGAGGTTACATCTGGGCTGGAGTCCTACACTTTCACACAACACCAACGTGAGGACATTTGAGATCACAACAGATTTAAAGTGCACCAGATCCCATTTGTACACGATGGTCTTTGATTCAAATTAACAACAGTTCGGTTGCTTATCCGTTACTCTTCCTGATGGGATACCGCTGCCACGACATTATAAGAAATTTTGTGTGGACATTAATATACATAAATTATCTTAGTTATAGTAAAGGTAGGCACATAGATGTCCAGGGAGAAAGGTATGTAACGTCATTAATATCACATTGTAGCAACACAATGGGGTATTGGTGATAGATCTTGAGCAATTCCCCATGACAAAGATCCGACACATAGCAGTTCAGGTAACTCTGCAAATGGATTTGATGAGATATCTCGTCCAATGCGATCTGACGTTATGTTAACAATTTGACAACAGCTGTAGATATAACTGGCATGATTCTTATATCTTTCAAGGTACAACTGCTGTACCGGCTCTAGACTAAATTCTTTCTTGGTGCGATGCTTATAACATTCAAGGTATAACTGCTGTACCAACCGTAGTATAAATTATTTCTTGGTGCGATTCTTTTAATTTTCAAGGTAGAACTGCTGTACCGGCCCTAGACTAAATTCTTTCTTGGTGCGATGCTTATGCTTTTTTGGTGCGATGCTTATAACATTCAAGGTATAACTGCTGTACCAACCGTAGTATAAATTATTTCTTGGTGCGATTCTTTTAATTTTCAAGGTAGAACTGCTGTACCTACCCTAGAATAAATTCTTTCATGGTGTGATTCTTATAACTTTCAAGGAACAACTGATGTACTGGTCGTAGTCTAAATCCTTTCTTGTTGTGATTCTTATAACTTTCAAGCTACAACTGATGTACTGTCCGTAGACTAAATTCATTCTTGGCGCGATCAAGGTAGAACTGCACTATCAGCCGTAGTCTAAAGGTTATTTATGACAATAATTATTAATTGAGACAAAACTGGCCTATTACTCAAGGAAAATGAAGATCCAAAGGGGATAAACGAAGACTCCTTGCTCAGAAGCACAGATAATTTGGAGCGAGCTTTTGCATCGGTGGCTGGGCACTAAAGTTGATGAACCATCAAAAGGATTAAGTGAAATATTTGAAACGGATCATGGATTAATTTGTAGTGAAATGTGTGAATAAGGTTTCATTTTGTTTCACAGTTGTTATACTCCTATGGCTGAAATGAAAACATTGATTCAAGTAATTAGTAATTCAAATAATTATTAACTTATGCATTGATTAAAGGCGTTCATGAATTCTATATTCCAGAGCTGTTCTAGAAGAGTGACTCTTCAATCAATGGAGAAATTAATAATTATTTGAATCAGCCCCTTGAACATAGCATTTTCAGTTACCGTTGAAGAAAGATATATGAAAAATAAAAATTATATATTTATATGTTATACTGCTTAACTCATTCCCCAAACAGATATACAGTGACTCCCAAAAGTGTTCGTACAGTTACGAATTTTAATGAAATACTGCTCTATCCACATTGTTATAAACTAATATTTCATAGTGGTGATTGTTTAATAATATGTATAACGTGTTCTTAACAAAACTACATAAAGTATTTTAAAAACACAGCAAAATTTTTTTTTTGAAAATCTATAATCAAGAAAGTAACAGTAAAGTTACATCACAAATGTATACTTCAAGAAGAAACAAATTCAGTTAAATAAAATCGCTACAAATTAGTATAAATTGTAATATTTCGGTATATAAGTACTTTGTAGGATATTCTATAGCATCCATAACAGCTTTTAATCGTCTGGGAATTGAGTTAACAATTTTTTTTGTAATTTATGAATAAATGTTCTTCTATTCTTCGATCATTACTATTTTTAGTTCGCTTTTCGTTTTAATATCATTGGCTTCGCTCTCTAGCTTCCAGTTCTCTCCAAATGTGTTATATTGGGTTTAAATATGGCGACTGAGGTGGTGTTTTCAGAATTTGTGGACATATATAGAGACACTAGATTCAACCGTTGTGAGCCGTGTGTTTAGGATCGTTATCTTGATTAAAAACGAAGTTTGCTATACCTAAATTTTAACTGATATTTTAAAATTGTTTTTAAAATATTTGAATAAAGAGCATAGTTAATTATGCCATCAATAAATACCAAATTACCCAGTCCTGATGTTGACATGCACCCCAACACAAGGACACCTCTACCGGCATGCTTTACGGTTCCAACAAAGTTCTTAGGATTAATTTCCTCATTTTTCTTCTATACAATTATACTCCCATCGGAACCAAAAATGTTATATTTACTTTCATCAGCAAATAAGACATGATTGCAAAACCTTTCGGGCTTATTTATCATTGATTTTACGAAGGAAAGCCTCAGATTTCTAATTTTAGCACTAACAAAAAATTTTCTTCGCTCAGAAATTTAATCTAGCTGATCTGAGCACTCATCAAAAAGTTCCAGATGAAATTGATGTAGACAATTTTTCAGTAAATTATGTACGACGTTATGCAGCACTCAAACATGGATGTTTCATAAATTTTCTAACTAGAAATTTCAGATCAAGTGGAGTTAACTTTGGCTGACGACCTTTTCTTACCTTGTTTTCGATCAGATTTTCTTCTATAAAACGTTTTATCACTTACTGAACCAAAGAATGGAGCTAATTTACTAATTTAGGGATATTCCGAACTGATTTACCACTAATATGATTAAAATATTCAATTTTCGAATGATGTTCGTTGTTTCCTTACAACTACAAACTATTTTAAAATAATAAATAGGATATTAATTTGTAAGCAAGCAAGTATTAAGGTCAAACAATATTTAAAATGTCACCACATTGTAAGAATTCTAAAAAAAAAAAAAAGGACAGACGATTATTTTATTTGTGAATTTACCTGAAACTGTTTCGTCTTACGATCAGTTTTGGACGCGTTGAATTTTCATTTTTATTAGAAGAAAATAAGTCCATACAATTTTTTTAAATGTAAGGTTTTATTCATAATTACATGGAGATGACATGAAAAAAAAAATTGAACAAAATATTTAAATTCGATTCTAGGCTATATACATAACTTTTTCTACAAATTTTTAAAGTGTACGATCACTTTTGGGAGCCACTCTATAATACTTTAGAGGCTTTGGGGTAACTGTACAAAATAATCAGTTTTAATAAAAATTTCATAATGTAACGTTTCTAATATTTTTTTGTATCCCATGCTCTTTTATTGGGAAGGTAAAACTGACTGTCAGTTTTTATGGTACAAAAGCCATATTTAGCCAAGCTGTGCCAAACACAAACCAAGAAACGTCCATTAATGAATGTACCCTCCATTATTTATTTTACAGACATAGAAAAGATAAATAGACCGAGAGAAGAATCGTTCAAGCGCCCCTACAACTTGAGGGCTGCTAGCGAGGTGATACCTATTTTGCAAAGGTGACACCTATTTAACAGCCGGGTTTGATACAAGACCATCGCCAAAACAACGATGTGTTGATCAAGTTTGGCGTTAATTTAATATCTGCCGATTAAACCGATGAAGAAAATTTTAATGAAACTACGTTTGTATAGAGGTTACAGTTTTAAAGGTAAATAATCATCAGCTTTAAAATGTTTTCGGATGAAATATAATTTTATTTTATTTTATGGGTATTGGTTTGGTATGGGCGTTAATTTAATATCTACCGATTAAACCGATTAAAGAAAATTTTAGTGAAACTACTTTTGAATATAGAGGGGGTTCAAGTTTTATGGTAAATGATCATCTGCTTTAAAATGTTTTCGGATGAAATATATGTTTATATTTATTTTTGGTATGGTATTGGTATGGGTTTTGGTTTGCGTATTGGTGTGGGTATTGGTGTGGGTAATGGTGTGGGTATTGGTATGAGTATTGGTATGGGTATTGGTATGGGTATTGGTATGGGTATTGTACTGGAATGGGTATTGTATTGGAATGGGTATTGTTATGAGTATTGTTATGGGTATTGTTTTGGGTATTGTTATGGGTATTGTTATGGGTATTGTTATGGGTATTGTTATGGGTATTGGTATGGGTATTGGTATGGGCTTTGGTTTGCGTATTGGTATGGGTATTGGTATGGGTATTGATGTGGGTATTGGTGTGGATAATGGTGTGGGTATTGGTATGAGTATTGGTATGGGTATTGGTATGGGTATTGTACTGGAATGGGTATTGTTATGAGTATTGTTATGGGTATTGTTATGGGTATTGTTATGGGTATTGGTATGGGTATTGGTATGGGTATTGGTATTGGTATGGGTATTGATATGGGTATTGGTATGGGTATTGGTATGGGTAATGGTATTGTATTGGTATGGGTATTGGTATGGGTATTGGTATGGGTATTGGTATGAGTATTGGTATGGGTATTGGTATGGGTATGGGTATGGGTATGGGTATGGGTATGGGTATGGGTATAGGTATGGGTATTGGTATGGGTATTGGTATGGGTATTGATATGGGTATTGGGTTGGGCATTGGTGTGGGTATTGGTGTGGCTATGGGTATGGTATGGTATGGTATGTGTATGGGTATGGGTATGGTATGGTATGTGTATGTGTATTGGTATGGTATAGTATTTTAAAATGACGTCGTGGTAGAGAAACACGCCGGGCCATTGATGACGGTCCGAGATCAATCCCAAAGGGAAAGATTCGAGAACGACACCACGTAAATTTTGAACCACGATGAGATGACGAGGCAACACCTGAGCTGGCACCCCACTCTCCAAACTTCTACACCAATCCGCCGACCAACCGGTATAATGGTTAAGGTGTTAGCCTCTAGATCGGAAGGTTCCTGGTTCTAATCCGGGTCAGTGCATGGATGTTTGTAAGCGTATGTTGTAGAGGCGGCTGGTGCATCTGTTGTGGCTGACAGTCCTCACGTTGGGTTGGTGTTGAAGTTTTTAAAGTGGGGTGTCAGCTCAGAAGTTGCCTCTTCACCTGACCGTGGTTCAAAATTACGTGGTGTTGTCTTCGGATCTTTCTCATAGGGGATTGATCCCGGACCATCGTCAATAGCCCGTTGTGTTACTCTAGTACGACGTCAATTTAAAATTACCATTAGCTCTAATTGGGATTGAACCCGGAGCGTATCCAATAACTCGTTGTGTTGCTTCGGTTGGACGTCAATTCAACTGCCAACGACCAACTTTTCCATTTGAATTTTATCACTATAAAAATATAGTTGTTTAGTGCTATATTTTCTCGAAGCAAATAGACGTTCCAATATCCCCTTATGCTGCTCCAGTGTGACGTTAATTAAAATAGCTACCTACCTTCTAACTAATAAATATAGCACTAATAAGCACTAATAAATACACATTCTAGCACTAATAAATAGAGAAAAATGAAATAAAGTATTACCAACCCAAATGGCCACAACACATGAAAAGGAGGAGATGAAAACCGCAGTCCAATGGACAAAGGCCACCAATTACGAGATAATTTGAGTTTATTTTAAGTTACATGGAATGTTCTTAAAATGCTTTGTTCGATACTTTAAAAAAAAGAGGAGGATACGTGTATACAACTCATCATATCCTCACTAAGTTATAAATCAATTTTGAAGTATTGGAAAAATCACAGCAAAATTGTTGAGTTTCTGAAGCTATTTTTGTACTCAAATATAAGCAATCAACTCGAAAATGCTTTACATAAAAATTGATTTCATAAGATCCAAATATCCGTTGCCATTCTCGATACACAAACTCCTCACTAAAGGTTAATACATCGACTCGACCCATTCAGTATCCATATCAATACCAATATGTCTGCCATTCAGGAATTCAATCTGCATTGAAAATTAGGGCCCTAAAGTGACTTTCTTGTCATTCATCTTTCTGCCAATAAATCCTTCCAAACTGACATTCTAAACGACTTATCGAGTCCATTAGTCGTTCCTATTTCGCTGGAAGAACACATACCCGGGTTCTGAATATGCATTGGGGTTCTTTGAAATTACTGAGCCGTGATCCCATTTACCTTTGGCAATATGTCTCTGCTAGCAGGAAGTTACTGGTGATTGAATGGCGATCCATCGTGTGGATGGCGTCATTTGCGGAAAGAATTGAAAAGGAACTGTGTATTGTGGGAGCTGCGAAAAAATCAATTAATCTAATTAAAAGGAATGTCCTTAATTTCTTGAAGATGAGAGTTGGATCGTAATGTAATAATGGAGGATGAATTGGATTATGTGTCGCTTTGTTTGGTTCAGTTAAGTTTGTTACTCGAGGCAATGGGAGGAGTTTGCGTGGAAGCCATTTTAGGAAGTGCAGATGTGTATGCTTAAGAAGATGATGTTTTATAGGAATGAAGTAGCTGTAAAAATATATATATTTGTCTCTACGTAGTTTGACAGTTATTTAAATTGAACACATAAAGCATAATTTACAAGGTGATGCGAACGTTTAAAATACAACGATTGAAAATCGAGACATTATTTAATTCAGTACAATCTATGCGTAATGTAGGCAATTGAATTTTTTCACACTGGAGAAACAGGACGGTCTATTAACCTTTAACTGCTGTCATGTGTCTCAGAGATCCCGAGTCATTTTTGACGGGTCGTTTCCACCCGTTAAAGTGAATATTGGTCCCTGTTCTATTCAGTCCACAGAACTACTACGCCCAACAGAAGCCACATTCCAAGACTGGTTTGGTTGCCCCAACTATTTCGACTTTACACTATTTTTTTTCTCGCGTGGTATCTTAGACCCCTTCACAGCATTTACGTTACCGTTCTTCTTTAATGAAATTGTCTAAGTTGGAGTTGGGAATTTCGGCCGAGAACCTAAAATGGCAACAAACTTTACTAAAACTTTACTTTTTTGTGTATCTTACACAAAACGAAATGCAGGATATTGTTGATAATTGGTCGGAAATAGAGCTCTGGGACAGTGAAATTTCGGATAATATTATTGAAAGCGAACACGAAACGGATTCGGAAATTTAGGCAGATGAAGATGAAGACATTTCGAATACGTCTTCACAAGAAGAATATTTCTACGGAAAAACGAACTTCAAATGGGATGCCCGGGGAGAAACCTAATCGTACCGTTGGAACACCAAAACACAGCATAGTTTTACAGTTTCCAGGGTTGAAACGTCCTGCAAAATTAGGTCCGAAAGCTGAGTCCGAAGAGACATGGAATCTACTTAACTTATATAGTAATATAAATTGTATTTTATGTTAAGAATTGAGCTATCCAAATTTAAAATGTATAAATAATAATTATCTAAAGAATCTTTCATTAATATACTATGTTAATCAACTTTATTCGCACTTTTGTGAGAGAGGTCTGAGAGACTCCTCCACACTAGTTATACGAGAAAGTTTGTGACATAGCAGTTAAGGGATAAATTTAAAATGGATAAAGTATCTTTAATTGACGTCTCAACGACGATTCAATTGACGGAACAACACGTGTTATTGGTGACGGTCCTGGATCAACACCCGAAGGAAAACATCCATGGACAACCCCACGTAATTTTGAACCACGGTCAGATTAGTATGTCACACCTAAACTGGCACCCCACTCTACAAGCTTCCGTACCAAAACCAATGTGAATGCATTTGAGGCCATGACATATTTAACTTGAACCAATCCTCCTTGTAAACGAGGGGCTTTCGATGGATTCAAACTCCTTGCTAATCCGTTGCGTTTCCAACCAGGCTACGGCGCCTCAGTGGCGGCCCGGGATCATTCCTACAAAGAAAGGTTGAAGGTTAATAGCACTTGATTGTGAGATAGGGTAAGGCAAAAAAAGGTTTTTTTTTTTTTTTGCTATCACATTCTAATAGTGTGGAAAATTAGACTCTTGCAGAAAAACAAATGTGTAAAAAGTTTCATCCCGATTTATTGATATTTTGTGCCTTTCCAAGGGGTCCAAACCCTCCAAAAGGATCAAAATTCAGGCATTTTTTTATAAAAAATAAAAATGTTTACAATTACGTTCTAATAGTGCGCAAAAGTGAGGTAATGTTTCTGTAATGTTCTGCCTCCCCAACCGGAGTCAAAGAGCAGAAAAAACTGATCAGCAGTTTTTACCGTAATTGCAAAAGTCGATATTTTGCAAAAATGTCATTTTTCAGCTATTTGGCACCATTGGGAAGGTAGAAGATATGTACTGAACTAAAATAATTTTTTAACCGTTAATATTGAATGCATTAGCTTACTTTTGCGCACTATTAGAACGTAATAGTAAACAGTTTTAATTTTTAAAAAAATGCCCGAATTAAAATTTTTTTTGGAGGGTTGGAACCTTTTGGAGATGAAAAGATATCATTAAATCGGGATGAAATTTTTTATACATTAGTTTTACTGCATGAGTCAACTTTTCCGCACTATTAGAATGCGATAATAAAAAAAAACCTTTTTTCCGGACCACCCTATTGGGAACCAAGGTCACATTGTTCAACATCTGAGCTGGTACCCCACTTTATATATTCCTTATCTGCCCCCGGATATACCCACGCTTAGATTTTTTTTAATCATCTCACAGAACAGATCATTGGCCTGAGTCTTCGAGCCCCCTTACCTAATCACCAAACTTGAACTATAGGTCCGTGAGTGGTATTTACGACTGACCCTTTCCTTTCATAGTATTGTGTGGCGTGAGAAGAGATGTCACCGGAGCGATTTGCTGCTTTTCCCAAAGCGTTCACACCTCACGGTTGCCAGTGTAGGGGGACACTGAACAAAAGGAGAGACTCTCTAGACGGCCAGTCGCTGACAGCTTGTGAATTGGAATCGATGCCAGCGGTAACTTAAAAGGGGATAACATCCACAGTACACAGATCTATACCATGCCACTTGGTGTAAACTAAATTTTAGTGGTAACAGTTGTTTACCTGCCACGCCTTAAAGGTAAATTTAAGAAATTTCAAATTCCATAGATATTTCTCTGTTAGCATGTAGTTACTACTTATTGAACGCAATGCATGTTCTAAGTGGCGACATTTGTGGAAAAAATTAAAAGAGATCAGGTACTTTTTGTGTGAAGCCACAAAAAAAAAGTCAAATAATCAAATTAAAAGGAATAGCCTTAATGTCTTGGAGATGAGAGTTTGGTTGCAATATAGTATTGAAGGATGAATTGGATTATTTGTCGCTTTGTTTGGTTTAGATGTATTTGTCCTTGACGCAGTTCGATATGCTTGATTATAAACCGTATTAACAGGGAGGATGTTTACAGATGATGACGTTTTATCAGAATGAAGGTTTGAATATTCCAGATAAAAGGCATTTATATTTGAAAATACTGCTCGACCTTAAACTTGCGTTACCCCAGACAATATTTCGTATTTTATGTTTGAAACATTTTAAGCACTAGGTGGCCAAGAATACCTAGGTAGAAAAATTTATTTCGTGATCAAACTTTTCTAAATAGTTTGACAGTTAAGAGGTACGCAGAAAGCCAAAGAAAACTGACAATGGTAGGCGGCATAAATAAAATGGTTAGACCTAGCTAGTCCATAAAATGATAAGATACCCCCTTTCTTTTTCAGGTACATATAAACTGCTTTTTATAAATCCAATATATTACGTTTCCCAAATAAAAAGACATTAGACACCTCAATAAAGCAGCCACTAAAACACCCCCAGTCACATTGAAACTCCAAACGACCAACTCAGCCTGGAGCTTTACAGCAAACCCATCTTATCAACACAGACGTCATTCTTACCAGTTTAAAGCCATTTCAGGACGAATAACTGACCCCCAAACTGAGACGCTGACACCAAATTTAACTCCTTAAGCCATCATCAACTGCGAAATGCCCCTCACCCCCTAATTACCTGCGACTCAAAGAGTCCATTATTAACCCAGAAAAATCACACCAGTCTCCCATTTTCGCCGGTAGATGGAAGCACTGCAGTTGCGCGGAAGGAATGAAACAGCGCGGATACCTATTCCCTTAACGTCCTCCCATTTGAAATCTCTTTAAAGCCTCGCTACGAGTAAGCCGGCAGTAAATCTATATTGGAAGTGCCGGCTTAATTCGTTCCAGGGCGGTTGCTTTTATTTTCGTGTCTTGTCCCCGGGAAATAAGCTTAGTTTCGGATAAAAGTTTGGAGGCATAAATACCTATTTGTGTTGCGGAGGTCTGGGTCTTTATTCAGATGAATACGTCTTACGCAAGACAGATTAGGGGATCTCGTAAAGGCGTGATCAAAGGTTATTTTCAGGCTGTTCGGTCGTTTTTAATTGATGGCTGGGGGTTTTGAATTACCCGGATTAGCTGCTGTTGTTTTCAAGACATTTATTATGTTGTATTAGTCTGTAGTGTAAACATAGCAGTCCATGGAAGACCCAGAACAGCGACGTCTTGATGTTTTAAAAATCACCTTTTTCTACAACATCTTTTTCTGAGCGATGGTTTTGAACAAATCTCTTTTTTTTTTCTGTACCTTCTTACTTATTCAATAGGATCTTTCCCTTCGGGATTGATGCAGGACCGTCGCCAATAACCCGTTGAGTTGATCCAAGACCGTCGTCAATAACCTGTTGAGTTGATCCAGGACCGTCGTCAATAACCCGCTGAGTTGCTCCAGGACCGTTGTCAATAACCCGTTGAGTTGATCCAGGACCGTCGTCAATAACCCGTTGAGTTAATCCAGGACCGTCGTCAATAACCCTATGAGTTGATCCAGGACCGTCGTCAATAACCCGTTGAGTTGATCCAGGACCGTCGTCAATAACCCGCTGAGTTGCTCCAGGACCGTTGTCAATAACCCGTTGAGTTGATCCAGGACCGTCGTCAATAACCCTATGAGTTGATCCAGGACCGTCGTCAATAACCCGTTGAATTGATCCAAGACCGTCGTCAATAACCTGTTGAGTTGATCCAGGACCGTCCTCAATAACCCGCTGAGTTGCTCCAGGACCGTTGTCAATAACCCGTTGAGTTGATCCAGGACCGTCGTCAATAACCCGTTGAGTTGATCCAGGACCGTCGTCAATAACCCGTTGAGTTGATCCAGGACCGTCGTCAATAACTCGTTGAGTTGATCCAGGACCGTCGTCAATAACCCATTGAGTTGATCCAGTTGGATGTCAATTAACTATCTTCCTTACTCATTGAAATAATAATTTTGACAAAAGAATGAAACAAAGTCTATATTTTCTAAACGCCAGTTTTGTGGAGGATTCATGAAATTATTACTCTTAACCTTCCAAGTATTTCAGCGATATATCTTGTACAACCTAGAAACATGGGAGTTCTATGATGCACAGGCTCAATTTCTCCTATGGATATTTCCCTCTTCAGTATCAAGGCCCGGTTTTGAAATGTAACGGATTAGAAACCGGAGGGTTGAGAGTTTTAATCCAACGAAATACCGCCGTGCACAAAAGGTGCTGGTGGACGTTAAATCTATCGTGGCCTCAAACGTCATCACATTGGCGTGGTGTGGATGTTTGGAGACTGATGTACCAGCTCAAGTTTTGCCTCGTCATCTTACCGTGGTTCAAAATTTCGTAATGATGTCCTCGAATCTTTTCCTTGTGGGATTGACCTTGGACCGTCGTCAATAGACCATTGTGTTGCTTCACGATGACGTTAAATAAAATACTTACTTATTCTGTATCGATATGGTTTCCTTGTTTGCGTTGTCCATTTGATTGACTTTGTTAAGCGCACCTAAACGAAATATGGTATAATCATCAAATCCAACATGTCCAATCTTATAAGGAAATTAAGTGTGGTGTAGAAAAACGACCAACCGTTAGTCCAACAGGTGTTTCGACGACATGCTTTTTCCAACAACTGGTCACTTTTGTCTGGACGAGATAACTCGTCTTGACGAAACTAGCCTATTACTCTAAGGAGAATGAAGATCCATAAATAAAGACAAATTGTACTCAGCCCAGAACTGGTGATTGTTTGAAACAAGTTTCTGGACCAGAGACACCACTATATGGTAATTTTCAACGTGATGTTAAACCACCAGGTAGGTTGAAAACCAAATACAGAACTGTTTAGTAGCCACCTTTAAAAATTTTCACCTTGGTGATTGGTTTTTCTATCGACGATACAAGAAAAACCAAGTTGGTAATAAAGCTTGAGAGACACCCTTACATTTTTAAAACTTGGTTACGAGTCTCAGTTTCTCGAGTCGTGTGTCTGAATATTGCTCCTTCTCAACAATGAAATCTTGATTTTGCATCTCTAAATAAATTGTCAATGCTTTATTAAAAAATGTGTTTTAGTCGGTTTTTAATAATATATAGATTTTTAAATAACAATAGCAAGTTATTTAATTCCAATGTATATCTTGTGTTTTAAAATTACAATTCAGAGGGTTTCATTTCCATATATCCGTTTTGGTGGGGTTTCGTATTGAAATTATCGGAACAAGCATCCAATTTAATTTGAAGATGGACCCTTAGACAAATTTTAAATATTGATATTTGTAGAAAACATCCATACCTTCCGTTTTGTTCTAGGATGTAAATTGTGCAATTCCGGTCAGATGAGTTGTTTTTGTTTGTAGGATTTACCTACATTCTTTCTTGCATGACTTTAAAACAGTTTTGACCTTTTTGAGTAATAGAATCTTTCCAACGATTAAATAAACCAGGGGTCTTTAATCTTCCACAGCTAGAACCCTTCTAGTTTATAACATTCTTCAAGGAACCTAAGCTTAGATAACAATTTAAGACAGTGATTTTCAGACGTGTGTCATCTAGTCAAGTTCCACCGAAACATGCTCCTACCCTATCACGAAAAACAGTGTGGGTAGACTACCCCCGGAAAAAAATGTGGTATCAGACCATTTTTTAAGGAACACTGGAATAGAATGCGAAAAAATATTCGAAATATAACTTTATTTTCTGTGAAACACTTAATACAAAACAAATTACACACAAACAAAGGGCCAAAATAATGCAAAAATATACAAAGTAACACAAATAAAATTCAATATAAAAAAATCATTAATGACTAGGCTGGGCCTGTATTTTTTTTTATCACAAAGCATATTTACAACCGGAGTAATAATTAAAATATTCAAACGAATTTCATCTCATTTATCAAACATATTTCTGTACTTAGTTTGTGTTACCGGGTGCAGAGATCAATATATGTCCCAGATATACATTGATACAAACAACATTAAGTATTCTACAGCTTAGTAAACTGAGTGGATTAATTCATAATTTCAAGTCAAAAATGCATAACATAAACTTGAGCTAATGTTATTCTTAAGAAGGAGTCGGTTGATAGATAAACGTGTTTTCTTTCTTTTGCTTGTACTTAAGAGGTATCACAAGATTCTTCAAAAGGGTTTTATATCCAAGATGATCTTTCTTTTTGGCCAGGAAAATATTCCATAATTGTTTCTTGTAAACCTGATAAATTCTACCGCAAATTATATTCGACATTTTCATTGAGCTTATATTAGTTGATTACCAAAATATTGTGTAAATTAAGAAAGCAATCAGCATTTCCTTTTAAAATACAATCTCAGTATCTATCATGAGGGCGAGTTGTTTTTATCAGGAGTTATGAATATTTGTTTCAGTAATAAAATTCTTGAATTTCGTCTCAGTAGTCTGTCTCATAAACGAGGAGAAACCCTTCAAAACTCTTTCGAAACTGAAGGATTTCCACGAAAAACAGGTTGGAGAACCCTGATTTAAACAAATAGATGGGTTATTTATTAATATGTGTTATGGGGGAAATAAATAACTACTCTACTTGTAAATATAATCACGCCTAGAGTGTGCAATGTTAATTATATATTTTCACATAAAGTGTAATTGAATCATGAATAGATTACATAAGGTTAGTCATTTCCTTGATAATTTTTTATTTTATTTTATCAATAAGGCTTTTAATCTGTTGTTCCCTAATACTCCGCATGATTAAAAATAATTAATAAAATTCTCAAGCATTTATCTCACATGGTTACTTATGAAAATAGATAATTACTTCAAATATTCATCCCTAGGTTTTGAGTCTCGACTTACTTCACTTCATCACTTGAAGGAAAAGGATGGAAAAAAGGCAATATTTAATGCTAAGTAAAAATGAATTCTAATATGTTTTTCCTACTCTTTTACGGAGACTTTTTCTCACGGTTTTACGTTTCATAAATATTCACTGAATTAAAATATTAAGAAACGAAATATTTCTTGAGTTACCCTCAAAACTAGGGAAGGTTTTGCAACGCCCTAAAATAAATTAACAAGAGATAAACTGTGCTCCAAAAATATTACGAATAAATTATAAGTAAGATTCAATTTCTAAATAATGTTGTTTCCAAAGCTGATTTTTCATTGAATGAGTGATTAAATTTGTGTGATTGCTATTTAAATTTTTTTCAGACATTAAAAAGTAGATAGTTGTTTTTCAAATATCCTATAAAAATTTTGTAGAATAAGTTTATATTTGAGTTTTGCAAAAGAAACAAGTGTCAGTTTTGCATTATACACTTACTTTCACTATCAAATTTAGGTGAAAAGCTTTAAGTAGATCGTTACCATAGTCATCATGATATTCTGAGATACGGCTATAAGGTCCTTAATTTATTAATTATTCAAGCGTAAACAAACTTGATACAATTTAATTACTATAAACACAAGTGAATATTGTCAAAACATGTCGAAATTACATTACAAAACAAAACGTAATCCACTAATGCAGCAATTTACAAGTCACAAAATAATGACAATGGTATACCTTACGGATGGTGAGATTATGCAAATTATGTAAGATTATTTTATGTTATTATTTGTTACTATTATTATACTATCATTTTAATTATTACTTTATTGTTATTAGTAGTATTTTGTTTATAACTATAATTGTTTATAACTATAATTGTTTATTACAATTTTTATTTAATGTTATTATTACTGTTTTGATTGTTAGTAAACTTATTTTCTATCATTTGTGTAAGATTATTTTTTTCCAACGATTTAATTTTGAACTTCTGTTAAATGCGTTCACAAATAGTTTCAAGCAATTATACGTATTTTAATACACTATATAATAACTTTGAGAACTATATTTGTTATTAAAAAAGTTTATTAAGAAAACAATTTATAAATGGTTTTAAAAGCCACTTAAAAGCAAAAATCTGTGAGGATTAGGTAGATTTTTTCGAAAATAATTATGTTATTTTTTGTCAGACCAATTCAGATGTTTAGTCAAAATATTCAATACATATTTTGCTGTACCGCAGAAATTTTAGTAACTACTTAATGTTTACAATGATACGACAGAGTTTGTTTCAAGGAAAGGAACCTCAGTATTGACCATAATTTTAGATGGTTTATTGCATTAGGCAATAAATAATGCAGACCTAAGAAGTTTGAAAGATTGTTTATTACATGAATTTTTTTTCAACAAATAATTTACACTATGAACGATTAAAGTGCTGTTAATATTCATAGAATTATAAAGCCTTTTTTCTGAAAAACATGCAGTGTCCAAATAGTACTTTTGTCCATATAGAGTATATCTGATCCATCAAGAACAGACCAATCTTTTAGAATCGACTCAATATTGGACACTGCATGTTTTGTGGACAAAAGTATTTCAATACTGCAGGTTTTTCAGAAAATGTCCTTTATTATTGTATTTAGTAATAGGTAACACCCCGTTTGCTTGTATTACAGCTGCAACACCTCAAGGCATACTTTCCACACGCTCTATGTAAGTCTGGACAGGAGTAACTCACTATGCCTCTTACAAGGCTATGAGGAGAGATTGTTGCGAAGATAGACGTGCGTGGTATACTAGTTTCTCCAATTTGTCCCACAAGTGCTCGATATGAATTAGATCTGGGCTCTGAGCAGGCCAGTCAAGCAAATTCACCTCATTTTCAGGAAATCAGTTAAGCACATGTTTTGCAGTATTACACGGAGCAACTGTCATGGTACCCGATACATAAAGTATTGGTTCAATTCCTTACCAGGAAAACCAGCCCCACACTAAATTGGATCATCCTTCGAATTTATGTTGTGTCCAAATACTTGTGTCTTCATAGTTTATTTTATTACAAATGCCAGCAATTGAAGCATTGCTCGGTTAATTTCGAATCACACAGTTTACGCAGTCTCTTCCAAGCAGTTTGACCTTTACGCGGCGGCGCTTAGATTATTTCAATCGGCTCACAGAACGGCTTTTCTCCTGATTCTCCGAGCCCCATACCTAATTATTATCTAAATAGAGCGATAGGGACGTGAGTGGTATTAACGACTGACGCTTTCCTTTCATAGTATCGTTTGGCGGATGACGAGATATCGCCTGACGACCTTCTGCTTTCTCCAAAGCGTTCACACCTCACGATCGGCAGGATAGGGGCAACCGAACAAAAGAAGGGGTCCTCTAGAAGGTCCGTCGTAATGGTGATCATTGCCTGCGGTCACTTAAAAGGGGGATAACTTCCACTGTAACCATGCCGCTGGTGTAAGTGATAATTATATAACAAAAGTCAATTTGTCGCATCGTAAAGGTTAAGGTACCAGTATACGTTGGAACTTTTTTTTTAATTTTGGAGCCAGACTAACAAATTTTTTTCTTCTTCATAAGTGTTACAAAACTAACATATCTGCAAAATTTTTTTTTTGAAATTGGTCATATTAAATTAATTAATTAAAATTTAATAAGCTAATTAGGGTCTTACGGTACCGGTCATAACTCATTTTATAATTTATTTATAATTTCAATTTTAATTGCAAATGAAAGCAACTGTTATGGTGCAGGGACACTACTATAATTGTACATCTAAAACAAATAGCTTTTTAATAAGTAATTTTTGTTTGGAAGTATTTAAAAATCAACACTTTTTACAAAAACAATAAAATTCAAAATTAAATTAAAAATCAATTATTACACTAGCATATTTGATTATAGTACAGTCTCTGCTCTGCATTATGCACTTTTAATTGCATTAAAAATTATTTAAATCGGTTAATTCAAACTGAAGTTATCACCGGTGGAATAATATCTTACACTGGCAAAAACTGGTTCTTCAGAAATCAAGTTTAAAGTTTGTGATATACATTTTTCAGCTCTCAAATGATAAAGCAAGCAAATTGAACGTAAAACGAGCAAACGATTTTTAAATTCAAAATAAACACAAACGCATCAGTTAAAGCTGCAGTTACACATTTTTGCCATGCGGCAACATGTGAAATCGTCAAAATTTTTATAAAATAATTAAATGTTGGAATTATAGCTAATATTTGATTCAGACCACATCAATATTTTAGATAGGCCTAACGCGAACAGAAAACGAAACCAAAAATTTTCACTGTGTACCTTTACTAAAATGGACTTTATTTAAAAAGTATCTTGAATTTCGTAACGAACATGATATCATTTTGAAGCTAATGAGTTGAAGAATATTTTAGAATAAAAAAACAAAAATGCACAATTTCACTGAATTTCGCGATTTTCAATGTCTACTGGTACCTTAAGTTGCACTGGCACAAAGCTCGCCCAGCACCGTAGAATTATAACATTACAACCCCATTCCACAGATGCAAAACAACTGCCCATTCGGTTTGAAGGTCAAGTAAGGTAAGGACATAATTTGTCTACACGAGTTTATTTTCTGGATGTTTATTTTAGTTCTGAAAACATGCGGTATAGCAGTTATATTGCTATTTGGTAACTGTGGAGTCCTATTACTGTTCCGGGCCCCGTAAGTCCGGCTTAAAGTGTAGAGGATTCCCAATCAGAGGGTGGCGATTTCGAAACCAAGAATTGACCTTTGTGCGTGTGCAGATTGTTGCAAGCTAAATTTACCGTGGCCAAAAATGTCCTCACGTGGCGTGGTTTGGAAGTTGGGAGTGTCGATTGACAGCTCAGGTTTAGACATCGCCATTACACCGTGGGTCGAAATTAACCATTACGCTGCAGCAGATAGACAATTGTTATCACTAAAATGTTCTTTACACCAACGGCATGGTATAGATCTGTGTACTGTGGATGTTATCCCCCTTTCAAGTGACCGCTGGTATCGATGACCATTTAAGAGCTGTCAACTACTGATCTTCTAGAGGGTTCCTTCTTTTGCTTGGTACCTTACCTTGTTGGCCGTAAAGTGTTAACGCTTAGGGGAAAGGCAGAAGGTGATCAGGTGATATCTACCTTACGCCAAACGATGCCCCGCACAATACTATGAAAGGAAAGCGTCAGTCGTAAATGCCACTCAAGGCTCCATCGCTCAAGTCAGGGAATTATGTAAGAAAGATCGGACATGCAGGCGAAGGAGCGATCTGTGAGACGATTGAAAAAATCTAAGCCCCGCAGCGTAAATATTAAGTGATGTTGTCATCGTATCATTCCCTTGGGGATTGAGCACCAATAGTCCATTGTGTTGTTCGAATGCTGCATTAAATAACTACCACTACCATTCCTTATTGTTCCTTATTTAAAGACATAACCACATAAAAAATGTTGAAAACCGCTTTACTAATGTATAGAAATGTAATAGAAAAATATAACTTTTGAAACTTTAGCTATAAGTTTGTGAAATAGAGTTTTTTATCCCACCGGGCAAAAGAAGACGGGTTGTTCTACAACCGAACATATTTTTAAAACTTTTATACACTACATCTGCTAATATTTTGTTTTCTTCTATACCATCCACCCCTACAATTCTTTCCATTTGATTTATTGTGATAGATGGTTCTAGAAAGGGTGAAAGGAAATCATTTATAAACTGCTCCTACATCGAACCTAACAATCAAAAAAAATATTTGTGGAATTACCAACCGAATATATTTGTAGCGATGGCAAATAACAAAACAAACAACAAATAGAACCAAACATGATGTTTCTAATGTGTACAATGTGTTTTCAGCGAGTACTTTCATTTTGAAGTGAAGACATATTGTTACATATGCTTCTATATTATATTTTGATAATAAATTATTGAATGTTTATCTTTAGATAATAATTGTTTTAACAGAGAGAATGACAAAAAACACGCCCACTTCATATAAATTTAATTTAAAGTATGCACACACTTTGGAGGTAATTTCTTGAAATTATTACGGTACTTGGATTATTTGTTTATGGATTTTGTTATTTATTTCTAATTGAAAATTTATTTTATGACGGAAAATAGTGTGTTTAAAATAGATAATTTTTCATGAAAGTGGAGCTGTCATATTTAAAAAATAGTCATATATTTTCAATTTGTGTACTGAATTATCTTCCAAAAGCGTTGATTGTCCAGGTATTAAACTATAATAACTACTATAATGCTGTACGTAAATTAATTGCGGATTTGAAAACTTTAAAAAGTAAGTCATCCCTGTAAACAAAAACATGAATAATTCTAATTGTAAATTTTAGTTAACATCGTACTAGAGCAACACAACGGGCTATTGACGACGGTTCGGGATCAATCCCTAAAGGGAAAGATCGGAGGACAACACCTCGTAATTTTGAACCACGATCGATCAGATAACGCAAAAACATGAAGAAAGAGCACAATACGGAAAATATTCAGGCTTTTGTTCCGGCCAATTTTTTATGGATTTCGCTTTATAATAATAGTTCAAACCCCGTTTATAATTTTCAGAACATTCATAAAATGCTTAAAACAATTTAATTGGTTCATTCTGAAATCATATGTTTTGCATAGAGTAACACTTAGAGGAAATTGCATCTAGAGAAAAGCCACAACAAAATATACCCCACGTCAAATATGTATACAAATTTTCTTTTTAAATTTCTTTCAATTTTAAATTTCCAGTTCTAATGGTCGTAGAAGTAAAATACGAAATGATTTAAAGAGTTAACAAGAAATAGTACAATATGTAAAATTTGAAAAATATCAAATCTGACAGAAAATGGCGTGTTTTAAAGGTTTAGATACATTAACTATATAGGTTATAAAGATTCCATATCCTCAAGGAGCCGTTTGAGATCAGTGGGCATGATGACTGCTTTAGCAAATTGAGAGCTGTATGTGTCTCAGGCTATCAGGTACATTCCACCTTGGAGTACTTCAATTTTATTCTTCGGTAAATCGTTTAATGTGGGTATGTCTATTTCTTGATACTGTATGCCTTGTGTCCATCAAATATGGCCCTTTGCGTCATAAAACTTCAACGAACCTTCGAAATACCTCAATGAAGAGGCAAATGTTGTCTTGTTGGTAAATTAGAGACTAGATCCAATCAAACAACGTCATGTGCAATGGGATTGCAGGTTATATCTGTCATGGCCTCAAATGTGTTCACTTAAAGTGAAAGTTTGGACACTGGAGTGCCAGCTCATCATCTGGTTTAAACTACGAGGTATCCTCGGATATTTTCCTTAGATATTGATCCTGGATCATGCCAATAGCTTGTTGGATTGTTACAGTGCCAAGTTGTTTTACCTTACCTACCACGTTTAAGGAAATTATGTAGTAAAAACCCTTGTTTATTGAATATTCAGTTATGTCTGATTCATTCAACTTTTAGGGAAATCTACTTTTTATTGTAAGGGAAGTGTTAAAATCAAGATGCTCTACTTAAAACAACACATAAGTCAGATTTAGTTTCTCGAGGATTCAGTGAGTTGTCTTCGAAAAATGAAATCGCACAGACAGCTTTATAAATATTGATATGCTGCTAAACTAAAACTCTCAAATTACAAAATGGACATAACAGAGCATTTCTGGTTTGTGCTATATACCCAAACACACAGACTTCACCGGGTCACATGCTTTTGCGTGTCAGTTTGGATTACCATGACCTTTTTGAGAAACTTACTATATTTTTGAAGCAAGAAGACTTAATCTAAGAGAACAATCACCAAGACGACATATTCCTCTTGATGACTGTTCAATGAGATATCTCGTCGAACTGAGTAGATCTTGATAGACAATATATATTGTCATTTGTTGAAAATAAAACCAAATTGTGATATGGTCCTGATACAAATTTGGCAATATCTAGATGAGAGACAAGATATTTCGTTATCAGGAAAATTAGTAAAATCTTGATGGGCGAGATATCTCGTCAAATCTACTTGGAGGGTTAAAGGCATGTGGTTTAATGGACGTCTAGCATGTGCTAGACCAGGAGGAATTAGAAACAACAACGGCGGATTTGTGAAGATCCACTGAGGGTTCCCCTGGTGGGTTTTCTTTACACCTCACATACGTTCATACATTATGAACATATCCCGTTTATACAGAGGCTACACATCCAATGTGAAAGGATAAATATGCATGTATTAATGAAACGGATAAATATGCAAATAGCCCTAGTTTGAAATGGTAATCTATCTATCAGGAGGCCATCACTTTGACCGACTAATCATCCTTCTCTGTGAAACTAGTTTCTCCTTTCTGACAGTGATATTGCTGTAAAGTTTACTTCTGGAGAACAGAGCAGGGCCTCGACAGATTATGTGTCTCTGTAAAACTAGTTTTTCCTTGCTGATAATGCTTCTGCAGTACAGTGTACTACTGTAGAAGCGTTCCGTTTTCTTTCTCTGCAGTTAGTAATTCACATTTCACCTTCCGCAGGAAAAAGCTAATCCGCTTAACATTCAATCAGAATCTAAATTGTATTATTATGTTTTCTTCTAAAAAAACTTGAATATGACAACAGAAAAGTGCTAAATAATACAGATATATTAATTAAAGATACGAAACACGAATGACTTGAAGCAAATTAAAATAAATAAAAAAAGTGTACCTATAACGAACCATACCAATTAGATATTTGATGCGTTAATTTTTAGATATAACCAATAGATAAATAGACAATTCTTTATTCTAGTTTCTCCTTTCGTACACTGATACTGCCGTAAAGTCTACTTCTGGAGAACAGCGCGGGGCCTTGACAGATTGATAATGATGTGTCTTTGTATAACTAGTTTTTCCTTGCTGATATTACTACTGCAGTACAGTGTAATACTGTAGAAGCGTTCCGTTTTCTTTCTCTGCAGTTAGTAATTCACATTTCACCTTCTACAGGAAAAGGCTAATCCGCTTAACATTCAATCTCAATTGTATATTGAAAAATATCTTTCGTTTTCGCAAAATTTAGTTAATGATTTCCTCTGGATATTATTATGTTTTCTTCTCAAAAACTTGAATATGACAACAGAAAAATGCTAAATAATACAGATATATTAATTAAAGATACGAAACACGAATGACTTGAAGCAGATTAAAATAAATAAATAAAAGTGTACCTATAACGAACCATACCAATTAGATATTTGATGCGTTGATTTTTAAAATATTCAATAGATAAATAGACTGTTCCAGGTAGAATTTAAACGGATTTCATATTTTTTTTTTTTTTTTGAAATCTTTAGTCGTCAGTTACTTTTATACTCGAAGTGGCTTCGACGAGGTTGTTAAAAATAGTTCGAATTATCGTTTGCAGATTAGTTCCTGTTATATTTTTGGATTATCGTTTGCACTTTATTTATTATTATATTTTCGGGAAATTTCGTTTCATAAGAATGGCAAAAGTATGAGACAGATCGTACTGCTTTTGATCTCCGCGTTCATTTGAAAAAAATAATGTCTGATAAGGCAGCCGTATAAATATTTCTTTGTTTGGATTCAGATAAAATAGAATGTATTTTTATAGAGAATGATTTAAAAATTTGATTCAAGGAAAGTCTCGTTCCATAGGTATCTCACCCATTAAATGAACAGTGCAATTTGTTTTAATTATATTTTAATTTGTTTTCTTCTTGAAAATTGAACTCAATAACTGATCTGACTAATTTTGTTAATGTTTAATTTTTTTAATGACGGGAAAATCTGGTCAGTTTTGCTATTAACGAACCACCAGGGCGGTGATATATACAATTTATGAACAACAATATTTCATAATTATTAATAGTTTTAATTTCGTTTCAAAATATTAAGAATTTTAGATAATTTATTAATGTAACACATTATTCTTAATATAGATAATTAATTGAGCCTAAACACAAAATATGCGATAAAATTTCTATGAGAAGTGGCCTACTTAAATTAGGACGTTACTTTCTTAATTTACATACCATTCTACTCAATTTTTTTTTACTATGCAAACTATGGGAATATATCAAGAAATTTACGTTTAATAATATCACCACTTTCCTTGGAGATATGATTGAATTCTTAAAGGTTTGAATTCCTGGAAGGTTTCGAATTTATATCTAGTTTTGTAAAACGAACTTTCTTCAGTTGTATCTCGTTTCCGATATATATATATATATATATATATATATATATATATATATATATATAACTCTACTAATTTGGAACTGCTCAAAGATAATCAATTTATATTCGTACCGAAAAATATTCATTATTGAGCTCAATTTCCGAGAAGAAAACAAATTAAAATATAATTTAAACAAATTGCACTGTTCATTTATTTCGAATAAATTCATACCCATTCATACCCAGCATTTAAAATCCAGTGTTGGCTACTATATCATACATGACCCATGACAGAATTGCAAAACTTTTCAATTGCTCAATGATTTAATATTTTTTTTTTCATGACGATACTGTAAAATATACTTTTTTGCTTTCTACTACGTTCCAAAAGAGATACAACATATAACAACATAGCATTTTAAATGCACAAACACATAATTAGCCAAAAAAAGGACCTGAATATTTTCTTAATTTTTTTTTCGTGTTTACAGAGATGACTGACTTTTTAAAGATTTCAAGTCCACAATTAATTTACGTACAGAAATATATTAATTATTACAACATAGTATTTAGTACTTGAAATGACAAAATTTTAGAAAGTTTGAATTGTTCGACATTTTTAATCGATTTTAGGATGTGTAAATACCCCTTTTCGAACTATCATTTTTCCACGATACAATATACTTCAAACAAACTTGATTACAAAAATTAACTCAAAATTCTACTTCTTAAATTCTAAATTTGGTAACTATTTCACACACAAATATAATCTGCAGTACACAATTCTAAATATTTAAATTATATTTGGAGGTTTATGTCTAAAGAACTGATCCAGGTTACAAAACTTTCTGAACCACTTACGGAAAGTGGAATTGTCAATTGTACACTCACTTTAACTTACGTAATGCATATATTCGTTTCTTGTACGAAGCATTCTTGCCTTTTCTGAAATAAAAAAACACAATTCGTCAAAAATGCTTCTTATTTTCTGCCATTTTTAATGCTTAACAAAATTTAAAAATCTCACAGCCCAATAACTCAATTTTTTCTAAGTTCTAGATGAAATTCCTTCTTTCTCAAAACTAAACACGTGTGGAGTAGACAACACTTTGGTTTTGCGATGCAATGACATCTAAAGAATGAATAAACCTTGCAAACTTTTGCATCGACACAATAATTAGTACAAATAGCATCATTGACGTGAATAAAATATATGAACACAGCCCTATAATAACGGACCGGACAGCAAGATGTGATGGTACAAGGGAAAGAATACATGCTTTAATAGGGTGATGTTCCCCCACGTACTGCAATTACACTAGCAACTCTTCTGTGCATACTTTAAACAATAATTTGATACACAGCTATGTGTATTAGTACCCATTCCTGCTGCAAGAATGTCGCCAGCTCAGATGTAGATTTCGTACGTGATTCCCTGGTCCGTAAGCGTCGCTCTAACCCGTCCGACAAATGTTCTATGGGGTTTAGGTCGGGACTCTGAACAGGTTAGTGATGACGTTTAGCATCCATATCTTGATACCCACTGCTTGACATAGGTTACAACATAAAATGGAGCGTTCTTATCCAGGAAGTAATATTCGTCCATTCCTTTAATTTGCCAGAGCGTAGGAATAACCTGATCGTCCAAAATGTTCATGTAGGCGTCGAAGTTCATATGACAAGGGACAACATGCAAGAGTCCCAGGCCATACAACGAAAAACACCCGCAAACAACTAGTCGGATTTTATGCAGATACACTGGCGTCCGGTCCATTATGGTAGGGTAGTGTATTTCTTAAATTTAACAAAACGGCATGTTGGAAAATTCCGAGATCCGCATAATTCACCTTCACATTTTCTTCCTACATCTTCTTAACACCCTACAGCAGCGATTCCCAACCCGTGGTACGCGGCAACGTTTCAGGTAGTACGCAAGGATGATACGAGCGACCCAAATGTTCTACGAAGTTTGTTCGATTTTTTTAATATGTACAACCACGTTATACTATTTCTTACGTCATTTGTTACTTATTACTTTTGTGAGAGTAGTTTTTCTGAACTTTTGTATAGAAAAAATATATATAGAAACACCTAACAGAGTAAGTGTTGAAGAGGACTTAAGAGTGAAGTTTAGCTTCATTGCTCCTAATATTGATAGTTTAATAAAAGACAAACAACAAGTTTCGCACTAAAAATTGATTATTGATTATGCTAATCTTTTTTTGCTTAGTTTGTATTAATTATATAAAATTAATTGTTTTTAGACCTGTGAGTAAAAAAATAAAACTGTAATTTTCAATAATCGTATATTTTTTCTTTATTAAAACACTATTAATACGAAATACAAGTGCATTAATCATAAAATATGAAGCTTTCTTAGTATTTTAATTAAAACAAAACAAGCCATTGGGCACTTTTCTGACATTAGATATATGTTTCTAAAAAAATATAAAACTGGTGGTACGCCAAAAATTTCTAAAAATTTCAAGTGCTACGCAATTACTAAAAGGTTGGGAACCCCTGCCCTACAGTACCCAATCCAATCCAAACTCACAAAGCCCTGAAACATAAAAAAAGGATTACATATTACGATTATGATTAAAGTAATAAACGCCATCTACGCGAAAAAGATATCTATTTAATCTCATAGTAGACCAGTGTTTGTAACGCGATGATTACGACTCTGTGTTGTCTTCCCTTAGCCTCGAAGTAAAGGTGCTTAAGACTTCGAAACGACTCTCTTTTCTGTATCGGTTGCGACTTGACTGCTGCCACCGAGGGAGACATAAAAGTCGGATGGAAGTCCTTTATTTCGGAGGCTGGGCCAAATGGAGGCTCTTGGACAAGTTGACAGTAAGTGGTGGATCGGAGCGCAGCTCAATCCTGTAAGTAACAGACAAGGTGGAGCTTATTTTTTTCTGTGTTCTAAAGGGGAAGTGACATAAATGGTCTTTCCAAAGGGATGGTTTGGATGGGGGTAGTCGAAGAATCTCGAATTTAACCTTCTAAATTTTTCCTGACGAAATATCTCGTTTATCAAGTTTTGATCAGTTTTTTCAAACGGCAAGTCTTATAATCAATCAAGATCCCACAGATTTTGCTAAGCACGAGGATCTCGTTCAACAAGACCTGACCAATTTTTCTAATGACGAGATATCTCGATTATCACGATCCAACCAATTTTCTTAATGAAAGGATACATCGAGAAAATTTGACCAATATTGCTAATTACGATATATCTCGTCTATAAAGATCTGACAAATTTTCAAAATGACCAGATATATCGTCCATCAAGATCTGACCAGTTTTACTAAAAACCAGATGTTTCGTTAACCAAGGTATCTTGTCCAAAACAAATTTACCAATTTTTTTAAACGCGAGGTATCTCGTTCACAAGAACTGAACATTTTTGTTAAACCCGAGATACGTTCTCCGTCAAAATCTGAACAATTTTCCGAATAGCGAGGTATCTCGTGAAGATTTCACCAATTTTGCTAATGACGAAGCATCTCGTCCATGAAAATCTGAACGATTTTGCTAACGGCTAGATATCTCGTCTACATCTGTATAGAGTCAATATCTGACCAATTATCATTCCTACGATATATATCGTCCATCAAACTCTGATAATTATTTTAATAATGATATATTTTGTCTTAAAAAAATTGACGAGAACAAGAATTGGTCAGTTTACATCTAACGACGAGATATCTCGTCATCAGGAGATTACAGAATTTTTATGATGACAACATCAGGATCTGATCTGTTTTATCTTCTTCTTTCTAATCCCACTGACCTGGATCAGATCAGGTCCATGAGTCCCTCTGCCCTCAATCTCCATAGAACCATACCAGGGCTATGCAGTAGGTCCTCCCGCGATAACGCAATGCATCCTAGCAAATGCTCGGCGGTGGCTTCACTTGTGTTGCACTTTGTACAAGTGGGGAAGATTTTGTTTCCCCTTGAGAAAATTAGAGTCCTAAGGTGTCCAGTTTTGAACCTAGATAAAGCTGTCTGCTCCCGCCTTTCACCACCAAAGCTCAAAGCACCACCAGGGATACAGTACCAAGGATGGGGCGGCGGAAGTTTCTGTTTTATCTACATACGAGATATGTCGTCCATCAAAATTTAATCATATTTTCTAACGACGAGATGTTTTGTAAAGACAACCATCAGGAGAGTTAAAATAAAAGCCCACAAACTTAATCCACTTCCAATTAATACTATAAGAGACAAGGGGGCCCGCCCCCTGCTCGCGAACCCCCGGAGGATTGCTTTGCAATCCCCATTTGTTCCTTGCGCAAACCTATGCTCGCTTCGCTCGCATCAATGAAGACATGTGACCTAGAAGAAGGGATTTTTTTCAAAATATGATGTTCCAAAAAAATATATTTCAAATATAAATTTGCAGAAAAGATATTACTTTACAAATGACTTATTTATACTTATCAAATGAAAACTTTGAGCAAATTTTGACTCGAAATGTGAGCGCTGTTTTGGAAATTGAATACTCAGCATGTTATTTGTGTGAACATTTCCCCACCACCCGAGCCTTCCACACTTTTCCATTGAGATGTCGAAAGTAATAGTGCAAAGTGTCTTGTTGAACTATAATTGTTGCCCTTGAAAAGGACCGGTTTTTTAAATGGCCCTGAAAGATCCTCCGCTTTCTTTGATTTTTAAGGACAAACTGCAACATGTCGACTAAAATTCATATTTTTTTCAATAAAATTTCATCTAATAACGCTATAAATTCAATTGAGGCGAGAGGCTTCGTGATATACAAACAATCGTACAGCGTTGTCAAAACGCGATCACAAATAACGTCTTTTTTGCGTGCCACGTAAGAGAATTATGTATATATATATATATATATATATATATATATATATATATATATATATATATATATATATATATATATATATATATATATATATATATATATATATATATATATATATATATATATATATATATATATATATATATATATATATATATATATATATATATATATATATATGTATATATATATTGATGGTATATATTGATATTTAATTTTAACTTATCAATAATTATTTCTTTCCTATTTACTGTATTTCTGAACTATATAAAATTGTGCCTTATAATGGAATGCAAGTTATATCGTTATCAAGAAAAATAATTACTCTCAAGTTTCATTTCCGGAACGAAGTCTCAGACTAAAATATGAGATAATTTAAATCCACTTTTTCGTTGGTACATGTAACGTCATTGGAACACGCTTACACCCAGATGGAAGTATCACTTATATTTTATACAGTGTATTTTCAGGTCAGTGAGGTAATATTTTTATTTTTTTAATTATTAATCTCCCTTGTTTAAACCTCCAAGGGATTTTGACGAGATAAATTTACCCTTCAAGATTTTACCAATGACCAGTTATATTGTCATCAAGATATAGCTTAATTTTTTTTATAATGACGTGTAGCGAGCTTAGCTATATATATATATATATATATATATATATATATATATTATATATATATACCGGCTTTTTAAATTGGGAGCTGAACACGCAAAAATTTACAACTTGGATGGATGGTCCGCGATGGATAGTTGAATCGCCAATCCAATGCTAATGACTTTCAACAACTACCCAAGGCTCTGTGATACTAGACACTGCTCATTTACTATCACGGCTTCACTCCTTTCTTTGCTGCTCAGCCTTAACTTCACAAGGGCACCCCCATTCGATTTCTAAATGCAATACAGTATAATTAGAACGTTTCTTAATACAGCTCTCAAAGTCTCACACAAATGACAACCATTCTACTAGTTGTGTCACCTATCGAAATTCCGGTACTTCTAAAGTCTGGATGGGGAGTATTGTAGCAGGCTTAGCCACCGTGGCAAAAACTAACTTACGATGCAGTGGTATATATATAAAAGTGCAACCCAACTCGACCATGAAGTACTCTTTGGTAGACAAAGTTGCATTTCGGCTTGCTAAAGACAATATAAAGATCTGATCAGTTTTCTTCTAATGAGAAACATCATTCATCAAGATGTGGTCAGTTTTGCAAATGACAAGATACGGCGTCGAAGCAACTTTGAGGAGGATTAGCCCTACGAATGATTTTGACGAGATATATCGTCCATCAAGATCTGATCAACTTTGCTAATGACAAGGTAACTCATCATCAAGATACTGCAGATTCCCTTATGAAAAGAAGACAAGGATTTGGGTCGATTAATTTCTTGTGATATTGTTTTATTCCAATGGCGAGATATCTTGCACATCAAGATCTGACTAATTTTGCTAATGATCAGATGTATCATCCATCAAAATCTGGTCAGTTTTGCTAATGACGAGATGTCACGTAGAGGCAACCACGATCTGGTCAATTTTGTGAATGACGAGATACGGCAACGAGGCAACTTTGAGGAAGGCTAACCCTACGAATGTTTTTGACGAGATATATTATCCATCACGACCTGACCAATTTTGCTAATGACGAGATTTCACGTCGAGGCAACCACGATCTGGTCAATTTTGTGAATGACGAGATACGGCAACGAGGCAACTTTGAGGAAGGCTAACCCTACGAATGTTTTTGACGAGATATATTATCCATCACGACCTGACCAATTTTGCTAATGACGAGATTTCACGTCGAGGCAACCACGATCTGGTCAATTTTGTGAATGACGAGATACGGCAACGAGGCAACTTTGAGGAAGGCTAACCCTACGAATGTTTTTGACGAGATATATTATCCATCACGACCTGACCAATTTTGCTAATGACGAGATTTCACGTCGAGGCAACCACGATCTGGTCAATTTTGTGAATGACGAGATACGGCAACGAGGCAACTTTGAGGAAGGCTAACCCTACGAATGTTTTTGACGAGATATATTATCCATCACGACCTGACCAATTTTGCTAATGACGAGATTTCACGTCGAGGCAACCACGATCTGGTCAATTTTGTGAATGACGAGATACGGCAACGAGGCAACTTTGAGGAAGGCTAACCCTACGAATGTTTTTGACGAGATATATTATCCATCAAGACCTGACCAATTTTGCTAATGACGAGATTCCACGTTGAGCAGACCACGAGGGGGATATAAACGCTTTTACTCAGCAATAAATTAATAAACTAGAAACAGATATTTACGGATATCCCTGATACTCTGATAATGCCATTTCTATAACATTTATTACAAGGACTATTCAAAAAGCAAATTATCGATTTAGAAATACCAACTGACTTTTAAATAGCTGCACAAAGACACCTTTATTTAATCTTCGATGTCAAGCTGGAAAATTAATATTCTATTGTTTACGAAAGAAAAAAAATAATCGATAAGTAGAAAATAAGAACGCCACTTATCGATATCCTCGTCCATAAGACCAAAATCTCTGGCATTTTCGTATCCAAAAAACAGCGAGCAAAGTGTTGTTTGAATACCAATAATTGCTCATCTTCATAAGCAAGTGTCAACAAAAGGTCGATTCAGCACTGAGAGCAATAATCTTTTTTTTTTTCGTCTGAATGGATCCTCCGAATTTCATTTTTCCTCGTACGTCATTAATGCTCAGAATTTCATGACTGAAAACGTCATTTTTAGGGGAGAAACAATCGCGTTTTCGGCGTGTTTTTTTCTGTATTTTTGTTTTGTGACGGGAGACCGCTCTAATGAGATTTTAATCTACTTTTGAGATGCGATCGACTCCTTGTTCTTAACTTGACTCATGATGACGTTCGTTTTTTGGTGCGTCGGCTGATGTCGGAATAATTCTTTCAAAAGAATATTAATCTTAACGTTAATTAGTTTCTTGGTTTATACCTCAAAATGCCGGAGAATTGTGGCATAAAAATGCATTTTTCTCCGAAGGTTCTCCTTGTGATATATCACTCCTGGTTAGAATGTATTCGTTTCAAATTGTTGAGTGTTTTATTTGTGCTTCGGAAATGAATTACTGAATGCGATTGGTGTTTAGAATATCTGCTTGTTGGTTTGTCATTAAGTACATTGCTTTTTCTGATAAATAGAAAACGAGGTGTATTTTAGAATATTAAATATTGCGGTTGGTTACTATGGTTTTTATTTTTGGTTCAGTTTCATCTTGATTCCTTTTGAAATGATCGAGCAAGTTATATACATGCATGAATTCACTTGCCTTTTTGTTATGTTTTTTTGTTTTGAGCAGTAGGTGAAATGTTTTTAAAATGTTCTAATTTACAGAATATATTAATCTTTAATTGCTTTCGTTTTGCAGTACGAGTTTTTATTTGTTTCAAAAAAAGCCTTTTTAAATGCGTTTGGTGTTTAGAAATGCTGCTTGTTGGTAAGTCATTAAATATATTGTTTTTATGATCACTGTAAATTGTGTGTACTTTAGAAGATTAATAATCAAGAGTAGTTCTTATGGTTTTTACTTTTAGTTTGGAGTCATTGTATTGGAATAACACAAAGGAAAATTTATTTGGAATATTATATTGGAACACCGCAGAGAAGTGTTTAGTTAGAGAATTATTTCGGAACAATACAGATAAATATTTCGAACTTTCGTATAGAATCCCAGATTCAAAACAGTGTTAAAATACTATATTGTAAAAATTACAGATACCTGGAGAAGATCTCATCTTAAGAAGTGACTACTGTTCAGTAACGTGTCATTTTTAAGGTGATCCACATTAAACAATTGGACTTCATTTCTAAAATGCATGATACCCTAACACAGGTGGGGTGAAAAAACAATCACAAATTCTACCGGTAATGTTCCCATCACCTGTAGAAATGAAATCTTTAGATACATAGCAAGAACAACAATACAACGAGGCAAACTTTAGTTTAACCCAGATGAAATGATGTCTTGAGACACCTCTGACAATGTAGTTCCCTTTAAACTGATAAAGGCAGTAAGAATTGAAAAAGACACTTCAAAAGAAAATGGCGTCTATTTATCCTGTCTCGATTGCTTCGCCCACTCGTTCCAATTGCATGTCTTGCAGAATGCCACGATGGCTTTAGAGGCACTTCACTCATTTATTGCCATTGTGTCGTTATTTTTGTCTTGTTTTTCACAATGCATCCCGACCCCTGCGCTACAAGAAAAATCCCAAAAAAACTTAAAAGGTTTTAGTTTTTTTCGCAGATAACTAAGAACCAGAGGGTAAGGAGAAAAAAAATTGAACCGCCTTTTTTTTCTACCATTCTCGTTCGATTACTATTTAAATTCATGGTTAAAGTTTTTATGTGTTTGAAAGGAATATTTGGAAAAATGAAGGGGAAAAAATCACTAAAAGCTAATGGAAGACTGCTACGTTTTTTCTCGTTATATCCCCACTTTGTATGGTTTGAAAAACGGTACACAGTGTTTATGTCAGCAAAAATGCTGCTTGTCTCGTTCACATGTAAAGAGGTAGGAATATTTTTATGATTGGGTTTCTTGAAAAGATGGAAAATAATTGGGAAACACGGCATATATTAAATAACTTTTATCGATAAAGTTGGAAAAAAGGTTTTATTTACTTTGAGGATAAAAACCACATTATATATTATTATAATATGAGTGTCACTCAGTTGAATATCTATAATGTCTGTAGTAGGAACACGGTGATGGGGTAGCTCAGTTGGTAAAGCAGTGCATCAGCAACTAAAGGGTTGCGAGTTCGGAACTCGATCCAACCAAACACCGTCATCTACGTGAGAAATTTTGTTCGTTAAATCTGTCATGACCTAAAATACCCTCACATTAGCATAGGGGGAAAGTTTGGAGAGTGGGGCGAGAGTTCAGGTGCGGCCTCGTAATCTGACTGTCTTGTTCAAAATAACGAGGTGCTTCACTCAGATCTTTTCCTTGGGGATTGATCCCGGGCAGTCACCAATAGTTCGTTGTGTTGCACCAAAGAGACGATTAAGAAACTATCTTCCAGTAGGAACTCATTCCGTTACAAACCCCATAGAACTCTTTGTAATGTATACCCTCTTGGACGACCTTCACTTCAAAACCGTCCTGTAGTGTTTTTGATGCGACAACCTCTTCTTAACCAAGTCCAGCTATGAAAAGGTGACAGTTTGTTTACCCTACTTGGATCTTCATCTATGGATTAATATGTTAGTTTTTTCTTGATGAGGTATCGCGATCTTAGTAAAATTTGACAGCTCTTGGACGAGGTATCTCGCTAATATGCTTGATGAGTTAAAGCTGCGTTGTCTCTACAAGACATCTAACTTAACTGTACGATTGTTTGGTTTGGAAATTTTTTGGTTTAAAAGGTGTCATGTAAACAGACACTTACAAACATACAAACTTTATTGACACAGAAGAAAGAAACACACCCAATGAGAAATCGAATCGGCAACTTCTCCACAAGAACCTCCTAGAACAAAAAAACAAGTAAAGTCACCAAAAGAGGTCAAATAGAGGAGGAAAAGTAAAATAAGATCGGACAGTCAGGTAGTGTCAAACAATTTACTTAACTACAATCCTAAAATGTATGTAAATAATGTACCAAAATAAATCAACAGAAATACCCCATCACAAAACGGGAAAATTTCCAAAATCACAAAAGTGAAAACCATCAAATAGGTTAATGACAAGGATGGGGTAAATAAACTAAGGAAATTTGGACAATCCCATTCAGTCATACTGTTTATTTAGATCAATTCATAAAATGGATATTAATAATATACCTAAATAACAACGCAAACACCCTATCACAAAAAGAAAATATCTTAGAGCCACAAAATAGCAAAACAAGAAAGGTCACCAAAAGAGATCAAAAGGAGAAGAAAATATAACATAAAGAGTTCGGGTCATCAGACTGTTTACTTATATATATATATATATATATATATATATATACCTAAATAAATCAAAGCAAATAACTTATCATGAAAGGGTAAACCACATCAAACCTTCCTTTATAACCCACCATAAAATAATGGTCGCCAAAATAAGTTAAAGAGAAAAGGAAAACATAAAATAAGAAATCTCTTAGAGCCACAAAATAGCAAAACAGTGAAGGTCACCAAAAGAGATCAAAAGGAGAAGAAACTATAAAATAAAGAGTTCGGGTCATCAGACTGTTTACATATATATATATATATATATATATATATATACCTAAATAAATCAAAGCAAATAACTTATCATGAAAGGGTAAACCACATCAAACCTTCCTTTAAAACCCACCATAAAGAAATGGTCGCCAAAAGAAGTTAAAGAGAAAAGGAAAACATAAAATAAGAAGTTTAGGTCATTCCGGTTTTGTCATATAATTACACATTTATTCTTAAAATGTACATGAACAATATACTAAAATAAATTATCACAAATACCCCATCACGAAAGGTAAACCTACAAAAACCACAAAACAGCCAAATCCACTGAAAGAGGTCAAAGTGAGAAGGAAAACATAAACTAAGAAGTTTTGGATGGTCCGGTGTGGTCATCGTCATCCGAAACCCCAAGTGTCTCGTAAGGAAAGATTAATTTATTTAGTTCCTTCCAAAGAAGGGGGTTTATCGTATTTGAAGAAGAGCAAATCTCTTAATGTTCTTAAGTGTGAAGAATTTTTTTTCGTAATTCCTTTCATTTGATGCTAGAAGTTGGATTGAGGATCTCTAAAGAGAGCAGTTTCTGGATGTTGAAGTTATAAGTTTTTCAGATAGCATTTATTACTTGGATTAAAACTTAAGAATTTTATCCAATGTATTTTTTGTTTGTGGTACTTAAATCGTATTTCTTAAGTTAGGTTAGATGTACTTGTACTAATTGTATGGAATGGTCTTTATTACAAAATGGGCGTCTTCCATGGATTGCTAAATGAATATTTTTGATTAGTTTAGTTTAATTTAACAGTGCGAATTGTCTTGAGTGTATACAAAGTGTGTACGTAGAGATGATAATTTTATCTTTTATAATCCATTCAGCTAGTCCGATATTAGAGCTGCCTTTTCCTGCAACTTAAGGTGGACAAGGAACACAGGTTAGCAAAGTTTTCTCAGACCTGTTCGAAATTTGTCTAAAGAAAAACAACCGTGATGTGGTGACTGATTCATGTTAAACCTGCCGTGTTCTCAAATGTTCTCACGCTGGCGTTGTGCTAAAATTCTGAGTGTGGGATGCCAGCTCAGGTGTTGACCTTGCCATCTGACCGGATTTATAAATGGCGCGGAGTCCTCCAATATTTTCCTTTCGGCTTGATCCCTAACCGACGCCAGTATCTCGCTGTGTTGTTCCTATGGAACAAATGGCCTACTACCTACTAACATACCCTAAACTTTGGAAAATAAAATGATGAATTCATTCTTCCTTATTATATTCCTTCATTCCTTATGACATCATCCCTATCATCGTCCTAATGTGTGTAATTATTTATAATATGAATGTTTATTATAGGTCATCAGTCATTTCCGAAACAATCCATCATTAGTAGTGATTTTAATCAGGTTTTTCGTGTATAGTTTCCTTAGGTAATTTAAAAATAACATTACATACAAAGCAAACTGAACCTAAATTATTTTAAAGTTATTTACGTCTAGTCAAATGAGTATTTGGGGTTACTCTTAATTTCATAATTCACTCAAGCGCACTAGCTATAACATACCTCTAAATTAACCATCCTAGTGGTATTCTGAGAGTGGGGTGCCAGCTCAGGTGTTGACCTTGCCATTTGACCGTATTTATAAATGGCGAGGAGTCCTCCAATGTTTTCCTGTCGGCTTGATCCCGAACCGACGCCAGTATCTCGCTGTGTTGTTCCTATGGAACAAATGGCCTACTACCTACTAACATACCCTAAACTTTGGAAAATAAAATGATGAATTCATTCTTTCTTATTACATTCCTTCATTCCTTATGACGCATCCCTATCATCGTCCTAATGTGTGTATTTATTTATAATATGCATGTTTCTTATAGGTCATCAGTCATTTCCGAAACAATCCATCATTAGTATTGATTTTAATCAGGTTTTTCGTGTATAGTTTCCTTAGGTAATTTAAAAATAACTTTACATACAAAGCAAACTGAACCTAAATTATTTTAAAGTTATTTACGTCTAGTCAAATGAGTATTAGGGGTTACTCTTAATTTCGTAATTCACTCAAGCGCACCAGCTAATCATCCTAGTGGTTTCGACGATATATCTCTTCCATCAAGAGCTGATCAAGTTCGCTAATGACGAGATATTGGTCATGTTTTTATGATAACAAGATCGAATATCTGGACAGCTTTTTTCAAAAGAAATAAAATCTTGTTCATTAAAGATGTGATCAGTTTCGATAATGACGTGATATCTCGTAAAGACGAGCATAAGGAAGGTTAAGAAACTGGTACATTGAAGCGCTTGGTTAACCAGTTCGAGTTTCGTATTTGCCGAAATCGCAGTGTAGGCTTCAAGCTTCTTGGAATATTGAAGACGACACGTAATGCGAACCAACTAACACAAAATCGTAACAGGAAGGAATTCAGTTCTTGGTAGATGCGATGTGACAACACCTCTCATGGTGCATCAGGTAAACACAGAGACTGCCACGAACTTGCCAATGTGTGTGTGTGTGTGTGTAACCGAATGATTATATAATCTATAAGGAGAGGAGGCTAGCATACGAAAATAAATTTAAATTTAATACTAATTGAGAAGCATGTGCTTCAATTAGAATCTTGTTCTAAATTAAACGTAATGTTCTCATTCAAATTCCAAACGAAAAATTTGGAAACATATTCTATCCATGTGTTAAGATGACTTTCAAAAATGATTTACACTGAATTTTAGATTAGCAATTGTTATTTCTTCCGATAGTCGTCTTTTATGAATCAAGATTTAACTTCGAGCATTTTACGAGATTTTAAAACGGTAGAACTCTACTTTTATCCTACGATCACATTTAATAAGCAGACACGTCTAGTGATTAACCTTCCAATTATATTTGACGAGATATTTCGTCCATCAAGATGCGACCAATATCGCGAATGACGAGATACCTCGACTTCAAAACATCGCCAATTTTTACCTTGAAGAGATACCAAGATCGGGCCAGTTTTCTTTCAGTAAACAGATATATCGTCTATCAAAGTATGGCCAGTTTCCTTCCAGTGACTAGATATATAGTCCATCAAGTTATAGAGACGACGAGATAACGACAGATTAACGAGATACCTCGTCAAGCCAACCACCGTGTGGATAAACCTTCCCTTTGGTTTCATCTTCGAGTCGCAAACTGTCCTGTAGGGGCCAGACCCTAATGCAAAAGCCTGTTCCAAACTATCACCAGTTCTGGACCAGGGATACTTTGTTTTTCTTACTTGGATCCCCATTCCTTCTTAAAGCAATAGCGCATTTCTTTTTCGATGAAGCATATCATTGACAATCTAGATATCATGGACGAAATATCTCGTCAAAATCACTTGGTGGGCATTTTGTGTCATAGACATTGTAATAACACCTGAGGTCTGGCCCACTGTTCTCAGGACGAAATCCCGATAATATCAATCAAGGTCGATTTCCATAATGGTCTCATTGCCCCCAGACTGTTTTTGGGCGTGCAGACTGTTTTTAGGCGTGCAGACTGTTTTTAGGCGTGCAGACTGTTTTTAGGCGTGCAGACTGTTTTTAGGCGTGCAGACTGTTTTTAGGCGTGCAGACTGTTTTTAGGCGTGCAGGACGTCCCCCAAGGATTGAACTTTCTCTTAGTGAAACCTGGCAACACAAAAAGAGCATCGATTCTGAGCTCAATCTGAGCATAAGTGGTTTTTGTGTGCTCGTTAGTTCCGGCCGTTTGAGATTATCCCCATCTTCCCCCGTTTGAAGCAACTACAGATCTTTAGTTGGGCACTTAGAGCGGGTGTAGATAATGCAGATATATCGCACCCCTGCAAAAGAAGTGACGAAAGTCAAAAAATAAAAATTTTGATATCATGTCGTTGAAAAATATGTATGAGGTGCCCCAGCGTGTTATATGACTATTCTATAGTATACCATAGAAGTTATCACCATAAATACTTACCTAAAATTTAAAAGAAGCTTATACTATTTCAATATAAGTTTTTAAGTATCCTTTAAGTTGATGTTCTTCAATTTCTGCAATTTTGAGTTGCGTCACTTTTCTTACCGGTGTGCGATATGTTTAACGTAAATAAATGTTATTAGTAAATTTGGCTGAGTCATTGTGTTCATTGGCACACTACTCGGCGTAATACTTTACAGCATCCAGTGTATAAAAATATAGTTCAACTTATTCAATTAAAGGGATGCAGCACCTAAAAATCATTCAAATTATCGAAAAAAAATGTATTGCTTTTAATTAGAGCTACCACTTTTCTAAATAAGAGTGCAAATTTTTTAACTTGTAACTGCATTAATTAAAAAGTTATAGACCCTTTGCTGATCCAAGACACAACAAAAATTACGCGCTTCTAAGTAGGTGTGCGACTTTCAGAGACGAAATTTTTGGTTTCTAATTCAAAGTGTGTCGGCAAGAATATAATGAAGATTTCTGGTGCTTTTATCAAGCTGCATTGGCTCATGGTTCCTCCTGGTTCTCATATGAAGCATATTAAAACACCAATCAACGAATCGCAATTGGCAAAAATATTGCCAAATTACCAAAAGTTTGCTTCAACTGAAATGTTACAACGTTCTGTACGGTGTACCACACAGAACTCTAATGTAAGCCTGTGCAGTGTTGCATGTAGTAAGTGCTCGAAGCAAAGTTGCGCATCACTGCAACGTGTTACGATTGCTGTTTGTGATGCTATCACAGAATTCAATGTGGATACTCTAAAGTCTATAGAAGGTTTTCAAAAAGAAAACAATCTTTCATTCAGTGTGCATTCTAAACATCTTGATATCTATAAAGACTATCGTAGAATATGGTTAAGAAATAGAAAGAAGACAGCAGTTTATTTACTAGCTCAGAAAAAAATTAAAACTGCACGGCAACGTAGTCAAAAAAATTGAGCTAAAAAAAAAGAAGGAATTTTGAATAAATCTGGCTACTTTAAATGTACACACTGAATTAATGCTTTTTCAATTATATTTTTAATTTGTGTAAAGTTATTATGAACTGGATGCTAAAAAAGTTAATATTCAAAACTGGTATATTATGTATTGATGAATTTTTGAGTTCGAGTCGAAAATAAAATGTTTTTAAACTTTAACTATATTAACTTATTCTTACGTGTTATATTTTACTTAAAAGATTTAAATTTAAGTGAAAAATGCTTTGAATTGTTTTAATTGGTATGGAAATCAACATATTAATTCCAAATAGCTCTGAGTTTTGTAAATAATTTTTTATACGGGTTTTAAAACTTTTAAAGCATTTTTCTCAGCTTTAATTTTTTTGGCACTATAAGAAATTCAAAATGCTAACACCTTTTCTGTATCAACGAAAAAGCTTCCAAACTTTTTCCTCTTATTCTTCTATGTCTTTAAAATAAAACTGTGTATGGATTTACATCTAAGTGCAAAAATTTTTTTTTAAATAGTTAAATATAAAAATTTTTATTTTCGTTGGTTTTTGTATCATTTTAGCTTTAAAAATTGTACAAAATTAACCATGTTCTTGTTTTAAAAATACATACTCAATTTTGTTAAGTATACAGGGTGGTCCCGAATTCATGGTACAAACTTTAATGGTAGGTACAGGACATTGTAACAATGATTTATTGTATAGGAATGTATAGTCGCAAGTGACGCGGTGAGGCGAAAACAGGGGAAATAACGGCCGAAAGGAAAAACAAAGATTTTATTGAAAGCGTTGTTGACAAGTGTCATGTTTACAGTAATTGTTCAAAATTGCGTCCACCAGTATCGATACATGCTTGACAGCGTCGGTGGAGCGATTGGCGTACACGTTCAAAGATGCCTGGTATTTCACGCACACCTGCAGCAGCTACAGATAAGCGAGCGACGAGATCCTCATCTGAGTCAACTGGAGTCTCATAAACAAGATGCTTTAGATGTCCCCATAAAAAGTAATCGAGGCTCGATAAATCGGGAGATCGGGGTGGCCAAGGGACTGGTCCACCACGCCCAATCCATCGAGTACCAAACGTGGCATTCAGGTAATTCCGTACATCAATGCTGAAGTGTGCTGGCGCCCCATCGTGCTGAAACCACATGCGGTTACGAATGGCGATCGGAACATCATGCAGCAGTTGTGGTAACACTTCTTTCAGAAAAATAAGATAGCTTCCGCCAGTGAGCCGCGTGGGTAGTAAGTATGGGCCAATCAAAAAGTCGTTCACAATACCAGCCCACACATTAATACTGAAACGTTGTTGAAACGCATGTCGACGCGTTGCATGTGGATTATCGGTTGCCCACATATGGGAATTGTGCGCATTAAAGACACCCTCGCGTGAAAATGTCGCTTCATCTGTAAATAGCACATAATCTACGAAATCCGGCTGCAACGCACATTGCTGCATCACCCACAGGCAGAAGTTCACGCGGCGAGGATAATCTGCCGGATTCAATGCTTGTACTTTCTGAAAATGGAAGGGGTGTAAGCGATTTTCGTTTAACACTCTGCATACAGTCTGATGACTCACACCTACGTCACGCGCAACAGTTCTTGTGCTTGACTCGGGTCTATCAGCCACAATGTTCAAGATGCTTTCTTCCAGCCTTGGAGTGCGTACAGCTCTTACTCGACCAGCGCCATGTCTGTTGACGTCGAACGCACCTGTTTCACAAAGTTGACGATGTAACCGTTGAAAAATTCTATGATCCGGCATTCGTCGATCAGGATACTCCGCGCGATACATTCGTAACGCAGCTCTGCCGTTACCATTTGCACGGCCGTACATGTAATGCATGTCTGCTTTTTCTGCATACGTAAAGTCACCCATCGTCTACGGCAGCACAATTGTGAATGGCGCTTTTCCCTACTGCGATGCATCATGTTCAACAGCGGCTAGACATCTACTGCCCTCTACCGGCAATGATACCAACCGATCACTCCATTTCTCTTTCCTTTTATTTCCCCTGTTTACGCCTCACCGCGTCACTTGCGACTATACATTCCTATACAATAAATCATTGTTACAATGTCCTGTACCTACCATTAAAGTTTGTACCATGAATTCGGGACCACCCTGTATTTGAAATAAAGCTGAGCAAAAAATATTAGAAGCAAAATAATAAAAATTGAAAAAAAGTAACATTTAAAAAAAATTCAAAATAATTTGTAAAAATTTATTTGTTTTTAACAAATTGCTTATTTGACAAAATGTTTTCTTCTAAAATCAACTTATTATTTACAAAACAATAGAAAAACAACAATAATTTAATTCTATTACAAAAAATAAAGAAATTTTTTTAAATGGTACCGCGTCCCCTTAAGCGCGCATTATTCACTAATGTAGACTTTAGATTTTCTCTTAGCCATAAATTGGTTTTAACTTTCTTGACCAATCAAAGGTCTCCACCTTTAAATCAATAGACGTAACTATTTTAATCAAATACGTAGTGAATGGTGCAAGTAATACCTCGAAACTGTCTAACATACCTCTAACATATTTCCAAACAATACGTCGCGAGCATTAATTGAAATTCAGAAAAGTCCACTGTTTTGAATAATTGCCATTACTCATACAACATATACAAAATTCAATGATCTTACATCTTGGGTTGGAAGAGAAATCGATTAGCAACAGGAAGGTTTCGAGTTAGAATTCAACCAAAGAGTGTCGAGTACAAAGGGGGCTAGTGCACGATAAAATATTCCTGGTCTCATATGTTCCCACGCTAGCTTGGCGTAGAATTTTGGAGAGTGTAAGGTCAGCTGAGACCTCGTCATCTGACGGGGTTTGAAATTACGTTGTGTTGCCCAAGGATCTTTCCCTTTAGGGATTCATCCCGAACAGTCACCAATTGCCTATTGCGTTGCTCCAGTGCGACATTATTTAAATACCTACCTTCTAATGCACGAGACGTTTTTACTAAGCCCAGAATGTGTCTTGTAGACACAATAAACTAACAAAACAATCCGAGATTGCTTAACTCGCTAAGGGGATACAGAGCAATCATTTCCTCACCTTCCTCACGGGAGAATTAAGGCACTCTCCATACGATACATATCTCCAGATAGGCCAAACACGCGTTTTGGACAACGTCCAAAAAATAACCACCCCTTTGCAAGTAACTGGTTAACATCGGGTGGAGGAAACGACAAAAAAAAAGAAAGGGAAAAGCCTTCCAATTCCAAAAGTTCCACCGTAACAAGCGATTCTATCTTAGATGCCTCTGTCTGTAGTATCTCTATCAAAGTTCTCCGCTGAGAATATACGAAGAGACTTAATGGGTGTAAGTGTGCCTTTTATACCTCTCAGAATGGGCCCTTGGATAAGGAGACTCCTGCGCTTTTGTCTTACTTGGTTTCTTGGATATAGATATATATTGTCCTTTTTTAGATTTTAGTTTTTGGCAACGGATCGATATTTCCGTCTTGGACATTTTCTTTCCGAAAAACTTTACCGGGAGAGTTTTAGGAAACGGTTTGCTGGGTAATGTGTTTTTAGCTAAGTTCCAGGAAAGGAGGGATTTTCTGCTGTCTGGGAGTCGTTAAAAGTGTGGGATTAGGATAGGGGAAAAAAGGGAATTTTCTGTAGCCTTCTCCCGGATTTTTTTTCCGGGAGAAATCTCTTAATACATCTCATGGTTAAACAGCGGCGTTCGAGAGGACTTTCGAGAGCTGTGCTTCGGATTTTTTTTCCTCCTCTAAAACCTTCTTTCTCTACCTTTTCGTTTTGATTTTGTTTACAGGTGAGTTGAGGGAGGGGAAAAAATTGAACTGCGAAAGCGGTTATCACAGGTCGTTTCTTTTTGCTGTTGATTTAGAGCGTTATCGGGTCGCTAGAAAAGTTGAAGCACTGACACTTAAAAACTCCTTTAGAGGGGCTTTTGGAATCATTTAGGCGTTAAAATATGTTTTTGTAACTCTGCTCCATTTTTGTGTGTGAGGAATTTTTCTAAAAATTACTGGTATCAAAGAAATGTAGGCAAGCGAAAGAAGTTCTTAAAAATCTCACCAAATGTTTGAAGTTAATGTTCAAACAAATGTCTGTAGCCGATTTTTGTAGAATTAGATGCTAAAATAATCTATCTTATAAGTAATTACGTATGTACAATATCTGATGAAATCATCGCGCCATTGTAAAAATATCATTGTAGTAATTCCTGTACGCTTATTGAGAATATCGGAGATGGTACTGGTAATTTTAGTTAACGGTGTACTAGAGCAACATAACGGGCTATTGACGACGGTCCGGGATCAGTCCCTTAAGGAAAAGATCCGAGGACAACACCTCATAATTTGGAACTACGGTCAGATGACGAAGCGAGAAATATTGGAGAAGGTAGGTACTTTATTACCATAGCACAGTGGACACAAGGGGCTTTGAAGGAAAATATTTGAGGACAACACCACGTAATTTTTTACCACGGTCGGATGATGAGGTCACACCTTAACAGGAACACCACCATCCTAACATCCACATCATACCAACGTGAGTATATTTCAGGCCACAACAGATCCCCCTTTGAACACGACTTTTTTTTATTGGATTCAAACTTTCAATTATATGGTAGATAATTCGTTACTCTTCCAAGCAGGCTGCCTCGGCCTAAATATCGGATAAATGTTAAAATTTAAAAATATTTCGGGAATCAGCAGTATGATAGTAGCTTATAAAAATATACATATCAAAACATGGAATTTTTCAGCTAAATGTGGTTTGTATATGAACTTGCCAGGCGATTGTCTCAGCGTGGTGTTTCGTCTTAAGCAAAACTGACCACATTTTTATGTACAGGAAACCTCGTCATTAGAAAAACCTTTCTAGTTTTGATCTCGCCATCTACAAAATACGACATTATCCTCATAATTCAAAACACTTTCAGCATTCTTAATGATAATGCATCTTATATTTAACAAAATTAGTCTGATCTTGATGAATGCGATATTTTTGAGAAACCACTTCAAAAGCCTACATATTTTCATATGTAACGATTCATATTGGATTGTCTTTGGTTCATTGGTGATGTAAACGAGTTCGTAGAACAAGCTTGTTGATGTAACGAGTTGAAAAACTGGAATCGATGATACAAACTGTTTTCCAAATCTGTACCTAACATAGAACTCAACAGAACATAATGAAGGAACAAACACTATACGCAGCTAAAATTAGGCTTAGAGTGAAAATAGATTGATGGCTTTTGTGTAACATTATTTAAAGATTCCATAATACAATGATTATTTTTCATGCTTTATATTAAATATTTTGTTGTAGATGTCAACAATATTGTTACCAGTGTGGAATAAAATTGAACTCCCATCGACCTCTGTGTTAGAAAGTGTTTTGAGGTACCAGTAATAGTAAAACTGATATCGGCAATACCAACTACGTTACACGATATGTTCAACCCAGAACAACATAATAAACGATTAAAACTGCTTACAGCTCTAAATTAGGTACACACAGATAGCTAAGTATAAGCAAGTAAACATAAGGAGAGATGGGCGAGGGATTCAGGTAAGTGCATTATTTTACATCAACAAGTTTCCACAACACAACGATTATTGTTGTAGGTCTATACCTCGTGTTTTCTGAACTCCCTTGTGGCAGAAGTCGCCGTCAAAAACACAATTACTCATTGTGGTGTTGCCAGTGTGATGTAAATTCAACTACCTACCAACTTTTGTGAAAGAAATTGAGATTGGATACCAAGATGCAAAAAAAATAAACTGGTATCGGTAATACCGACTTTGTAGCATGGTTTGTTCAACCCAACTCAACATAATTTACGTACGATACATTTTATGCAGTGTAAATTTAGGATAAGACATAGAGCTAAGTATACGCTTTATGAACAACAGTATTTGGACACTGCATTTTTTTTAGAAAAATTTCTTTATTATTCTATTTTGTAAAAGGGAGGCCCTTATATTAATCGTATTACAGTTGCAACGTGTTGAGAAATACTTTCCGCGTGTTCTCTGTAAGCCTGGGCAGGGCTATGAGAATACATTGTTGTGAAGATGGGCGTGAGTGTCGGTGTCGTATTCGTCGCTTCAGTTTGTCCCATAAGTACCCGATCTGATTTAGATCGAGGATCTGAACAGACCAGTAAAGCAAATTAACCTCATTTTCAGGAAACCAGTCCAGCACACGTTTTGCAGTAAAACATGGAGTTTGATCATGTTGGATGGTACGACCATTATATTGGAATACTGTAGGCAAGGACAAATTATCAAGAACGTCGAGGTACACGTCAGCTTTCATGGTACAAGGTACATACAACAATGGATCGAGTCCTAACCAATAAAACAACCCCACACTAAGATGAATCCTCTTTCGAATTTCTTTCACACTAGGGGGCCTGACCCCTGCTCGCTAACGCTCGCCAACCCCAGTAGGATTGCTTCGCAATCCTCGTTGGTTCGCTGCGCGAACCTATGCTCGCTTCGCTCGCCTCAATGAAGACATGTGTCCTAGCAGAAGGGATTGTTTACAAAATATGTTACCAAAAAAAAAAATTTCAAATCTAAATTTGCTGTATTACAGAAAAAATATATACAGTATCTCTAAAATCAGAATTCAAATGAAAACTTTGTGCAAATTTTGACTCGGAAATGTGAGCGTTGCTTTGGAAATTGAATACCCAGCATGTTGTTTGTGTGTACATTTTCCCAGCACTCAAACGACCCACACTTTTTCATTGAGTTTGTTGCCGAAATTTGTAGTACAAGCGTCTTGTTGAACTATAATTGTTGGTCCTGAAAAGGACCGTTTTTTAAATGGCCCTGAAAAGATCCTCCGCTTTCTTTGATTTCTATTATAAACTAACTGCAACAGCTCATTAAAATTTCATTTTTTATTCAATAAAATTTCATCCGATAACGCTATAAATTCAATCGATGCGCGAGACTTCGCGATAAACAAACAATCGTACAGTGTTGCCAAAACGCGTTTACAAATAACGTCTTTTTTGCGTGCCACGTAAGAGAATTATATATATAGATGAAGCAATATTTACTTTAAGAAGTTTCCTCAATGCAATCATTATTTTTGTTGCTTTATATTGTATTGTTTCTGAAATTCCTTGTAGTATATCGAGTTGTGCGATTGCTTGTGAGAAGTAAGTTCACTCAACCGTCCAACCATTGACCTATTACCCGTAGTACCAACTACACTGAAGAGCCAAAACATTATGACCACCAACTCAACAACGCGTGGCGCCTAATTTGATCTGCGAAACAGCTGCAACTCGTTTTTGCGTTCATGGTCTGTTCTACCACAACTACGGATCCCAGAGTTGCCCATGAGAACGTACCCTAAAGCCTATTACCGCCACCACCAGCCTGTGTATGACCTGCTGTACAAGAGGGGAACAACAGTTCGCCTGGCAGACGGCGTAACCTGACACGACCATCGAAGTGATGAATGAGAAATCGGAATTCATCTGACCAGGACACTCTCTTCCACTCATCCATGGTCCAGTCTCGATGTTCCCGGGCCCACTGTAGGCGTAGATGACTATGAAGCTTGTTCAACAGAGGCACACGAGTGGGACGTCTGACAGTCCCATATCCAACAGTGTCCGCTGAACTGTGTCTTCCGAAATACTTACCTTTGGACCTGCATTGTATTGGGCTGTCAGCTGAGCCACTGTCTCGCGCCGATTTTGCTTTTCCAAGCGGGACAGTCTCCGATGTCCTTTTTCTTTGATGACGCGTGGACGACCAACACCTTGGCGCCTATTTCTGGTGTCACCATCATTTATCCACTTTGCATGAATACTAACAACAGCAGATCGTGAACAACCTACCAGTTGTGCAGTTTCGGTGATACTCGTTCCGAGTCTTCGGGTCATTACGACCTGCCCTCTATCAAATTCGCTCAGATCAGCAGCCTTTCCCATCACTCGCAAAAGTAAGTGCAAGAATGATTACTTACAAGTCAAGTCAAGTAGTTGAATTTCTCGGAGCCCATGGCCCCGTAGGGGCCTTCATCTCCAGTATTGATGGATAAGTGGCATGACAGATGGTGCTTTCAGGTTAGGGAAAGAATGGGGTGGGTGTTAGGAAGATGTCAGGAGCTCGTTCAACGTGGTGCAGCCTTGTTTGAAATACAAGTGCCACCTACATCGAGGAGCGTGATTTAAAAAGCTCTTGGCTTGCCGAAATCGTACGGCCAATGAGGGATTAATTGCGAATGTTGATGCTTTGGGGTGACAATCTATTGCCAATTAACATTGATGCTCTTGGGCGGGCTTTGTTTTTTGGAAGAGTTGGGTCGTAAATTTCGATTTCTTGGATGGAGCAATTGGAGTTATTGGCGATGTTTTTGAAAAAATTTTGAGCAAGGTTGCCGATGAACTGACCAAGATGGGGTATATTAGTGGCAGTTAGGATGTCAATATTTCTGTAAAACCATCTGGCCTGGATAATGGTTCTGAGGGTGGTATTTTGGAGGACAATAATTTTATTGATGTTTGTCTTGGCGGCGGCACCCCAGATGGGAGCGGCATATGTTAGAACTGGGCGTAAATAATAAATGTAGATCAGAAGTTTTTTTTGTATGGAGAGTGTAGAGCTACGTGCGATGAGAGGGTAAAGTGCAGATCGGGCTTTTTTAAATTTGGTTTGGATTGTTTGAATGTGGGGGGCCCATGAGAGTTGGTTGTCGAGGATAACTCCTAGAAATTTTGTTTGTGATACCCATTCTATTGATTGACCATAAACTTTGACTTTGTGTGTGGGAGGGTTAGCTCCGAATATGATAGCTGCTGTTTTGTCGACATTAAGTTAAATTCTCCATTGAATAAGCCAAAGTTCGATTGCCTGGATGTGTTTGTTGAGTAGAAAAATAAGTGTATTGATATTTTTTTGTTGGGCGAGAATAGCAGTGTCGTCAGCGAACATGCTGAGCATGGTAGAATTAGATTGCGGGATGTCATTCATGTAGATGTTAAATAAGAAAGGTCCTAATTTAGATCCTTGAGGAACTCCAGATTTGATTTTGCGTTTCGAAGAGTCAGCCTTGTTAACGGAGACGGTAAAATGACGATTAGTAAGGTATGACGTTAGTATGATGATAAGGCAGTATGTGAAGTTGAGTTTGATAAGTTTATAGATGAGACCCTTTATCCAAACTTTGTCGAATGCCTTGGCGATGTCAAAGAAAATTGCACCTGTTTTTTTGTATTTGCGTTTTCCCTTGTGTATGTGTTCGGTGACTCGGAGTAGCTGGTGAGTAGTGGAGAGTTTGGGTGTGAAACCGTGTTGTTGAGGGATCATAATGTTGTTTTGTGTGATGAAGTATTTAATTGTTTCAAGAATAATAGCTTCAGTGATTTTACTGAGGGTAGGTAGGAGTGAAATAGGTCTGTAGCTGGTGGGATCAGTTGTGTTTTTGTGAGGTTTGAGTATGGGGATGATGCTGGCGGTTTTCCAAGGAGTGGGGAAGTGTTTGAGTTTGAGAGTGAGATTAATAATGAAAGTGAAGATGAGGATGGCCTTAACGGGTAATTTTTTAACCATCTTATTAGTGATGAATGATTACTTACCTTCTTCAGCAGCAGTTAAATACCATTCTCACTTAATCACGTGCCCTTCACGTCATCCAGACGAGTTCATTGAAAAATGTGGGGATGGTCATAATATTTTGGCTTGTCAGTGTAGGTTCTACACATGTCAACAAAATAAACAAACGATACATTTTATACAGTGGAAATTAGTTACAAGGCAGAGAGCTAAGTATATGCTGGCAAAGATAATGAGAACTGATCGATGGATTTACGTGAAGCATTATTTATTTTAACAAGTTTCCGTCTCTACCTCTACAATGATTATTTTGTTGCTCTATATCGCATTGTTTCTGAATTCCTTTGAGGTAAAACTAGTTGCGTTATTGCTTGTTGAACGTAAATTTGATCGAACGACCAACGCTTGTGGTAAAAACAAATATTTATCGATAACACCAGATGTGTTATACGGTTTGTTCCACACTGTGAACATAATAACGAATGATACATTTTATACAGAGGAAATTATGTATAAGGCTGACAGCTAAGTATATGCTGACAAACATAATGAGAGCTGAGCGAAGGATTCACGTGGTGCATTATTTATTTTACCACGTTTTTGTCTCAACAACAATTATGTTTGTTGTTCTATATCGCATTATTTTTGAATTTATTTGTGGTTAAATAGGTTGCGTTGTTGCGCTTGCGTAACCTAAATTCAATCTACCAACCAACGCTTGTGGTAAAAACAAACTGGGATCGATAACACCGTGTGTTTCACGGTTAGTTTAACCCAGTGAACATAATAACGAACGTTCATGTTATACAGATGAAATTATGTATAAGGCAGACAGCTAAGTATATACTGACAAACATAAAAAGAGCTGAGTGAAGGATTCACGTGGTGCATTATTTATTTTAGCACGTTTCCGTCTCAACAATTACTTTGTTGTTCTATATCGCATAGTTTTTCAATTTCATTGTGGTTAAATAGGTTGCGTTGTTGCTTGTGTAACGTAAATTCCATCTACCAACCAACGCTTGTGGTAAAAACAAACTGCGATCGATACACCGTGTGTTACACGCTTCGTTTAACCCAGTGAACATAATAACGAACGTTCATATTATACAGAGGAAATTATGTATAAGGCAGACAGCTAAGTATATGCTGACAAACATAATGAGAGCTGAGCGAGGGATTCGCGTGGCGCATTATTTACTTTAACAAGTTTGCGTCTCTACAACTCGATACCAAGGCTCCGAAAGTCTTCCCAGCTAATCAAAGGCCATCCACACAAGGACAACGGAGCAGCAATTCTTTCAACCCGGCATAATCCCGCGGGATTAGTGTCCTGTATCCCTCATAAATCTCACAGGCGGAAGATATCCTGGCAGGCCGGATTAGCGATGGCGAAAATCCAACATGACTCCAATGTCAGGGTAATCCCTTTATTTTGGAAGACCCCGGTGGGGGGAAATGAATTTCTTACCTGAGCCGGCGAGTGTGAACGCGGCTCAATTAGATTGAGTAAGTAGGTTCGCTGATGCACGGTATGGCTTGAGCAATCTGGTTGCTTTGGATCTTAAAGGCTCCCTCTAGGATTTAGGGACGAAAGTTGGTACAAAAGTGCCCTGTGGTATTAGCCCGGGACGGCGAAGATCAGGTTGCATTCTCGGATTGGGGCTTTTTCATGGTTAACGTAGAGGCTGTGAATTTTCAGAGTCTCTGAATCTTCTTTATATGCGTGCGCATCACCAATATGACTCCAATGGTGAATCCCAAGTTGTTACTTAAATAGCAGTCTTACTGAACAATTATTTCCAATCAACTGAAAAAATTCTTTTATGTAGTTTACGCGTTAGGGTTAGTAACCATGTATCTTTAGAACATACAAGCGTATCTCTACCATTATAAAAGAAAGTGTTTGTTTGTTTATTGTCTGCATAGTCCTGACGAATCTATGGCACTTACAGTAATGGGATTTGTCACACAGATAGTCCGAATATTTTACAATTTTTGGGCCGCGGAGAATTTTAAAATTCAATCTAGAATATTTTTAAATGAATTTAATAGTTTTTTCACCGTTCTTTCTTCCTTCGGGAAATGAGGAAACATCAAAATTTAGACTTTTCTCCCTCATGTCAATATTGACAACAGCCTTTGGAACCATTTCAAGTTTTTTTTCACCTTCCTTCTTGAATGGGATCGAACAGATGACCTTCGTTTCATTCGAGATTTATTCATTTTGATTTCCTGTGAAACGTATTCGAGTGAAACAAAAGAATTTATTAAAGTTATCACTGGCATTCTTCCGTGCTTTTTTCCATCTCAGCGATCGTTAAAGATAGAATAACAATTTTAGCGGATTTGAAATCTGCGAAAAATCTTACAACAGATAGATACCTTATACGTGTGATATTCTTTTAATAAATAATATATTAATTAAATATTTATATCTTTTGATTTGCGAAGCAAACCAACATCACGGGAAAAGTAATCCCCACGCAGTGATTAGTATTGCATGAATACCTATATTCAGCTTCCCTGTGGCGGAGATAATATTCTTGAAATGTACCCCATGTGTTGTTAGTTCTATCTGCTTTGAAGTTGATGTTTTTAGGTCCCCCTCATAAATTTGCATTTGTTACATTGTTAATTTTATAATTCCCAAACAGTTGGCTGGTAGTTTAACTAACATCGCACTGAAGCAACACTACGGGATGTTGGTGATTGTTCGGGATCAAACGCAAAGGGAAAGATCACGCACCACGTAATTTTGAACCACGGTCAGATGACGAGGCACACCCACTCTCAAAACAACCATAGCAACGTGAGTACGTTTGAAGCCACGACAGTTTGAAAGTGCACCTGCCTTCGGTTTGATTCAAACTCGCAACTCTCCTGTTGGTTATCCGTTACACTTCCAGCAGGGCAATTTCCTACAAAATTGCCGAGCTTAGATAACTATTTGTGTATTTAGATGAATAAATTTATGTCTATCACTTCTGGGTTGTGAACTCTTGAACTACCGTGGAACTCATCTGGTACGTTCTACTCTATTTTACGGTCCAGATAAAACTATGGTGGTCAGGCATTTTAAACTATTATCTAAATATCCTCGAATCTGAATCTAAATTCTAGATTCAAAATTGAAATCTACAACGTCGTCCATCCAATCCGATTATAACTTCATTAGTTCACTGGCTAGATTGAAAATCCATCCAGCGATATATTGAATGTCAAATGTTTACACGCAATTTATATCAGAAAAATATTTACATATATTGCATTATCGTGTATTCCGGGTCACTGCGGTATCCATGGTAATGATCAAGCAGCCAAATTAACAAAAAAGGGGAACAGTAGTGTTACAGTTAGTAAATTATCGAATCAATTTTTAACACCAAGATGCCTCTGAAAGATCAGTATCCTTGATGTTACTATGATGAATTAAGCCGACCAACCTGTCTAGTGGTCAAGGTTATGGCCTCTGGATCGGAAGGTTCCTGTTTCGAATCCGGGTCTGGGCATGGATGTAATTTGTGCTGTCCTTTGTTAGGGACAATGATGGTCCACCCATTGGGTGCCCCTTCACAAGTGACCATCACTTCTGGTCTTGTATAAGGCTACAATGAATTCGGTCAATTCGGTACTGTATCATGTATTGTATTTCTGTACTGTATGATGTATTGTATTTCTGTACTGTATCATGTATTGTATTTGTCTTTGCAATCTGTACCCAGCCTTGCCATTGAAAATAAAAAAAATATGATGAAGTATCATAAAGTATTGCTTCTATTAAACTCGCCTAAATATCCTTTTTGGCCTCGCATTGGGATTGGCGTTGTTCCTCTTCGTCACACTGACGGCCTGACTGTTTGGCGAATAGGTTTGTTTAACCCTCCAAACGCACCCTTCCTGGAAGTGATTTTATTTTGGACGGGTACCACATTCTTTACTTCATGGGTCTTCCTTGGTAAAACGTTATTAGGATGCTTGAGCTCAAATTTTACAATGTCCTTTTTACTTTTGTACTGATTTGCATTTTTGCATGGTTATTTTGAGCATACTATGGTTTGGTGTCCCGCAATCAACATTTCTTAAGGCGCTTGATATATGTATTAATTAGTAGTATTTTCCTGCTTGTTCCTTGATTGTCTTTTTTGTTTTATATTTGGTTGTGTGTTTTGTTGTTATTTTCTTTTTTGTTTGTTTATGTTCATTTTTAATTTACTCGTGCATTTTCTGTTCGGTGCCTCTTGGATACCTGTTTGTCCACTGGTTCCCGGGCCACCGAGATGACCAATTGTACCTCAAGGCTAAACCATGAAATCCAGGTAGCCTTTGCTATGCCCGGAATCAAGTCTACTTTTGTGTATGATATTTACGGACATAACGCACCATTGGCAATATCTTGATGGTGATATATCTCACCATTGACAAAATTGTTAAGATCTTGATAGATGAGTTATCTAGTTGAAACCGCAATCGTACAAGCCATTTTATTTACGTACCATTAAATTTTATACTTATTCTGATTTATCGATCCGGAGGTAATCTCTCTTCTCTCCTCACTTGCAAAATTAAAAGATTTCCACAGAACTGTTCTCTACATCAGTTTTCCGAGTTCGACACTCTACAATCATATTAGGTAATGTCCATATTAGTCGAACCCTGATTGAAGAGAGGTCTCAGTGAAACTACTTGAAGGATTAATCCTACTAACAATTTTGTAGTACACTTCATTAATCATAAGACGATCTATATGACACATATCATGGGAACAATTGATAGCCATACAAGCTTATTAGGTGAATTACAAAATTTGTCAGATCTTGATAGAAGAGAAATCTCGGAAGGGCCATTTGAAGGGTTGATCTTACTAACAATTTTCTTCAGTGTGAACTTTAATTATTCTTTTTAGGATTCTTTTTCACCAATCTATATAGTATCTTCTTTCCTTCGATTGAAAATTACGTTTTCCCTCTGAGCTGTTCCCAACTTCAGTTTTCCATACTTGGAATTCTGCAACCTTATTATTGTAACTATAAAATTGGTCAGATCTTGATGAATGACATATCTCGATTGAGATCACTTGGATTGTTAATCCACGTAGCTATTTTCTTGTCTGCACCAATTCGTATTTTTTATACTGCTTCGTATTCAATGATCCATAGAGACCCTTATTTTCTTACTTTCAAAATTAAAAGTTTTCCCCATAACTGCTTCCCACCTCAGCTTTCCATATCCGAACCTCTGCAACCTTATTAGGTAATTTACAAAATTGGTCGGTTCTTGATAGAAGAGATATCACAGAGAAACAACTTGAAGGGTTAATCATACTAACAATTTTCTTCTATGAACCAATAATTGTTCTTTATACAGATTCCTTTTCACTAATTCATAAAATATCTTCTTTATTTCCATTCAAAATTAAGTTTTTCCCTAAATTGTCCCCAACCTCAGTTTTCCAGGTTTGGAAATCGGAAAAATTATTATTGAATTATAAAATTGGTCAGATCTTTATGAAAGAAATATCTCGATTGAGACCACTTGGAATGTAATCCACGTAGCTATTTTCATGTCTGCACCAATTATTATTTTTTATACGGCTTCGTATTCAATGATCCAAAGATACCCTTTTTTCCTTACTTTCACAATTAAAAGTTTTCCCCAGAACTGCTTCCCACCTCAGCTTTCCATATCCGAACCTCTGCAACCACATTAGGTAATTTACAAAATTGATCAGTTCTTGATAGAAGATATATCACAGAGAAACAACTTGAAGGGTTAATCCTACTAACAATTTTGTAGTACACTTCATTAATCATGAGACGATCTATATGACACATATCATGGGAACAAATGAGAGCTATGCAAGCTCATTAGGTGAATTACAAAATTGGTCATATCTTGATAGAAGAAAAATCTCGTAAGGGCCTTTTGAAGGGTTGATCTTACTAACAATTTTCTTCTATGAACCAATAATTGTTTTTATACAGATTCCTTTTCACCAATCCATAGAATATCTTCTTTATTTCCATTCAAAATTAAGTTTTTCCCTAAATTGTCCCCAACCTCAGTTTTCCAGGTTTGGAAATCGGAAAAATTATTATTGAATTATAAAATTGGTCAGATCTTTATGAAAGAAATATCTCGATTGAGACCACTTGGAATATTAATCCAAGTAACCATTTTCTTCTGAGCACCAATAATCATTTTTATACTGATTCGTATTCAACGATCCATAGAGACCCTTCTTTCGTCACTTTCAAAATTAAAAGTCTACCCCAGAACTGTTTTCTACCTCAGCTTTCCAAATTCGGCACTCTGCAACCATATTAGGTTAATTATAAAGCGAGGAGGCAATTTAATGCGGAATCCTACGGCCTCGAAATCGGAATTTAGTTGAGCAGAAGGAAATAAGGTAACACTCGAAGAGTGAAGGGGGAATTTGAAATACGGAAGTCGTGCATTATTCAAGATTTCTTTCGAGATTTTGCTCCTCGTCGAGTCCTCTTGGAGACTTCTGTCTCAGTCTTTTGAATTAAGGTGATTTCTATTCTAATTTGAATATACGGAAGGTGAGAATATTTCCTCAATTCCCGTCTCAATAGTTTCCAGCTTTGAGACTCAAGCATTGTTTGAAATATTAATCGAGGCTTTTGCTGGAATTTCAGCCCAGTCATTACAGCGTGGAAGTGAGATCGCTCTAACTCTGACATTAATAGATTTTAACATGGATTTGGGCCACGTAATTCTTCACACCGGATTCTGAAACAAGTTTGTGGTTTATCGAGCATTTTTTTTTACCCAAAATAAATGGCTTTCAGAGACATATCTTCTATGGGTGTGTACGGCTTCAAAAAAACGAGTAAACGTTTCAACCTTTCATTTTTGGGGCCATTGTAGCCCGGTTGGAAGAGTAACGGATTAGCAACCGGAGAGTTGCAAGTTCGAATCCAACGAACACCGTCGTGTAGAAAGGGGGCTGGTACACGTTAAATCTGTCGAGGCCTCAAATGTCTTCACGTTGACGTGGTGTAGAACTTTGGAGAGTGGGGTGCCAGCTCAGGTCTTGCATCGTCCTCTGAACTTGCTTCAAAATTACGTGGTGTTGTCCTCGGAACATTTCCGTGGCGATTGATCACTGACAGTCGTCAATAGCCCGTTTTGTTGCTCCAGTATGACGCTAAATAAAATACCTACCTACCTTTTCAATTTTACTTCGCTTTCACTTCTGTTTTTCGTTAATGTTTTTTTCTCTCTCATTGTGGTAATAGCAATTTTTAGTTAACGTCGTACTAGAGCAACACGACGGGCTATTGAAGACCGTCCGGGATTAGTCCCTTAAGGGAGAGATCCGAGGACAACACCTGGGAATTTTGAACCACACCTCTCTCATTGTGTTAGGTAATGGGGATGGTAATTTTAGTTAACGTCGTACTAGAGCAACACAACGGGCTATTGACGACGGTCCGGGATCAGTCCCTTAAGGGAAAGATCCGAGGACAACACATCGTAATTTTGAACCACGGTCAGATGACGAAGCAACACCTGAACTGGCACCCACTCTCCAAACTTCCACGCCAACCCAACGTGAGGACTTGCGGCCACGACAGATTTAAGGTGCACCAGCCGTCTCTACACCATACGCTTACAAACATCCATGCCCGGACCCGGATTCGAACCAGGAATCTTCCGATCTAGAGGCTCTAACACCTAAACCACTATACCGGTTAGTCGGCCTCATTGTGTTAGAACCGCGTGAGTTCGGTTTCAAGAACATCGGAATAGCATCCTGAGGGTTGCGAGTTCGAATCCATTTACAGATCCTGGTGTACAAATAGGGATAGCGCACTTTAAATACGTCGTTGCGTCAAATAACCTCACATTGGCGTGGTGAAGTTTGGGTAGTGGAGTACAAGATCAGGTGTTGCCTCGTCATTTGATCGTGGATCAATAATAAGTGGTGTTTTCCTAGGTAAGGCAAGGTAAGGTAATTTTAGTTAACGTCGTACTAGAGCAACACAACGGGCTATTGACGACGGTCCGGGTTCAGTCACTTGAGGAAAGATCCGAGGACAACACTTCGTAATTTTGAATCACGGTCAGATGACGAAACAACACCTGAGGTGGCACCCCACTCTCCAAACTTTTACGCCAACCCAACGGTGTTTTCCTAGGATCTTTCCCGTTGAGATTGATCCCGGACAGTTGTCGATATCCTCCTGTGTTGCTCCAGTTCGACGTATAATAAATACCTACTTACCACTCATTGTGTTGTCTGTCTTGAGTTCACGAGGATTGACAAATATGGTCATCGCGTTGACCTGATGTGGACGTTTGAAGAATGGGGAACCAGTTTAGGTATGGTAAATAGATAGGTATTTAAACGTCCTACTGGAGCAATATAACCTATCGACTACGGTACAGGTAAGGTAATTTTAATTAACGTAGTACTAGAACAACACAACGTGCTATTGACGACGGTACGGGATCAGTCGTTAAGAGAAATAAGCGAGAATAACACCACATAATTTTGAACCACTGTCAGATTACGGGGTAGCTCCGAAGCTGGCCACATCACTCTCCAAACTTCCATACCACGCCAATGCTAGGACATTTGAGGCCACGACATATTTAACTTGTAGCAGCCACCTTTGTACATTTGTCGGATTTGAACTCGCAACCATCCGGTTGCTAGTCGGTTACACTCCCGAACGGGTCACTGTGACCCCAGTTTAGGTTTGACCTCGTGATCTTACCATCGTTCAAACCTACGTGGTGTTGTTCTTGGATCTTTCTCATCGGTATTGATCCCGGAACGTCTCCAATAGCCTGTTGTGTTCCTCCCAGTGGAACATTAATTAAAATACATAACCCAATATATCCGTTAAGCCATTAAACACGAGAGCAGTCAACCGAAAGTTGATTTCTTTGATTTTTTAATTTATTTATCATTAATAGCCAAACGTTCCAGTGTTCCTCTTGTGGATTCCTTGTAATTGATATAAATATAACTTACTGTTGTTCCTATAGAGATTTGGAATTGATTTTAGCCTCCTCTGCAGACCCAGAAGACATCGGATTGATATGTAACCTATAATTCCTGGACTTTAGCCATTGTTGCCATATGCTAGCTCAGTCCGCGATGTAGCATTTCCTGTTTAACACTTGCTGTCGAAACAAACACCGCACTTCATTGAGCTTCAATCAATCCTTATTCTGCGAGTTTTAAGTTTTGATTCCAGTTACTTACCCTGTGGGTACGATCCAGAATCCATTCCGAAGGGAAAGATAGAGGACAACTACATTTGAACAACGGTTAAATGAAGGGATCTGAGTTGACATTCTGCTCTCCAAACCTCCACCCCTCGGCAACATGAGGCCATTGCATATTTCACGTGCCCCAGTTCCTAACTACACAACGGTCTTTTGATGGATCAAATTTTGAAATCGCAAATTTCCCGTTGGTAATTTGCATTTTTACCAACTTGGATATAATGGCCCCTGTTGAAACTCAAATGCTAACTAGAGGGCGCTTTGTGCACTCTGACGTGTGATAGCTGTTGAAGCTCTAGTCAGTCCTGCTTGTGTGAACGATATGACGCCATGATTAATATTCCGTGTTTCTTTGTGTTGTCTTTGATGTTGTGTTTGTGTCAAATAAAGGATAAATCCTAGATTATCTTTCCCGTCTGACAGGTAAGATAACCTTTTGAAATTCATTTATGAATTCGTGCGAATTAGAAGTTGTATCAGCCCCCATACTGTCCACGAAGCTAATAAATGCTCTCACATCATACTTATGGATTTTTGGGGAAGGAAGGGATCGAACCTCAATGGGTTTTTCCACTCCCAGTTCTAGCAGCAATGGTTCGATCACTCCATGGTTGAATTTCTATCTTCTGTATCTGTAAAAGATTCCTTCTGTGTGCATATCTATTACTTACCAGTGTCTTTTGTGGAAGGCAAATCATTTCCTAATATGGTGCTTGCATCATCAAATGCAACCAATCAATCAGTTTTTCTTAGAGAAGGCTGGCGACAAACCCAAATCTTACGGGGTTCGCTGCAACCCTTACTTCAACGCAAGCCTCTACGATCAATAGTCCTTCAGCAATCAGAGCCATCGCAATACCGTCCTTACGCCCCTCTGGAAGTTCAATTCCACTGTAAATAAGATGAGCCAGCATCCTGTCTACAACGAGTCCTTCTTCATCCCCATAGATTAGAAGAACCTATTGAAGTACGTCCTGAAGTTCGAAGCCTGGAACCATGACAACCTGTTCAACGATACCATCCTGGGAGAGATCAATATGCACTTAAAAAATGTATCTTTATTTTTGATGCAGAAGCCGTTGAAGAAACTATATTTCAATCTCTTACTGGATGACTCGAAAATTGTGAGTACCTAGGAATACATGCTATTTAAAATTATTGGTATCAATATTTATTCAAATGAACCTACAATATATGTATATATGTATACACATATATACATACATATATATATATATATATATATATATATGTATATATATATATATATATATTATATATATATATATATATATATATATATATATGTATATATATATGTATATATATATATATATATATATATATATATATATATATATATATATATATATATAATAATTGAGTTCACACACAGTTCCGGTAAATAAGATTTAATTAATGATTGAGGTGAAGCTGATGAATAGTTACAGATGAATATATACAGAAAAATATACTTTATGCCCGTCTGGCACAAACCATAAACATCGGTGAGCACGTCTTGCTCATTCAAGTAAGTCCTTTCAGCACATCCGAGGCATAACCTTCCTCTTTAATGTTTGACTTCCTTCTCTGTCGCTCGCTGCTCGCGCAGCCCATAGGAGGTAGAGGGCGCTGTTGGTGAGGACTGGGGAGGTTAGTAGTTTCACTCCTACAGATTCGGCCGTCCTGCGTACAGACGTCCTCGGCTGGCAACTCCACAACACATCAAATGAAAGGTATACAGAAAGATGAACCTGAAAAATACAAAAGAAAAAAAAAAGGAAAGAAGGTATCTTGTTCTATGTACATTCACTAGCGCAGGTTATTCGACCATGGTTTCATATGGTCGGCAGCGGTAGATGTCTGGTTAGGTCCGTCATGGCATCCGACCTTTTCTACATAATACCGGTCGTTGAGTTTGACAGATGTGACTTTGTAAGGGCCGTAAAACTTGGCTCTCAGTTTTAAGCCGGTCCCATACTGAGTCCTTTGAATGGCAACTAAGTCATTCAGCTTGTAGAGATGGGGTTTCTTTCTCTTCTTGTTAAACTGTCTTCTATTTTCTTCTTGTAGCTGTAGGATGTTTCTTTTAGCGTCGTTCCTCATCTCATCACGTTCAAGCATCAGATGATTTAAATACTCTTCATTCAGTACTTCGTTGATTCTCACGTCTTCTTTGTTTTTCATTCTCGTTCCCAACATCAGTTCAAATGGGGTGTACTTGGTACTTCTTGATGGTGTACTGTTGATCACGCGTTGTACGTTGGACACATATCTGAACCATTTGGCCGGATCTTCGTGAGAAATCTTTGCCAAAACAGGTATTAGTATCCTGTGCATTCGTTCAATCTGTCCGTTTCCTCTGGGGATTCCAGTCGTGATTTTCACATGTTCTACTCCTTCATCGGTGCAGTAAGTTTCAAACTCATTTGCAGTAAAGGCAGAACCTCTGTCGGTAATTATCCTGGCAGGATTTCCAAATACCGTTTGCTGTAATTTTAATTTATCAACAGCTTCCTGTGAGGATGGCGATTTTACAGGGTAGAACCAAGTGAATTTTGTAAACGCATCTACGACAGTAAAAATATGTTGGTATCGTTTATTTGTAGACGGAAGGGGTCCAATGAAATCTATATGGTACGTACTTAATGGAATGCTTTCTTTTGGTATAGGATTCAAAAAGCCTTCACCCTTACCATGCTTTCTATTATACAGAATACAATCTACACAATTAGCTATTACACTTTCGATTTTGTTTCGTACTTTAGGGATATAAAATTCTTGCTCTAGCATTTTTTCTGTCTTTGCGGTAGCAAAATGACCATTTTTATGCACTTTCCGTATAATTTCGTTTTGTAGTGCTTCTGGTACTACTACAAGATCTCTTCCGTTTTCAAATTTATACAAAATGTTTTTAACAAAGTAACCCTTTTCTTCACCCTTCTCAACTAAGGTTTTTATTAATTTTATCTGTTCGTCTTCATTTTGAGCAGATATTATTTTAGTTGTTAATTCGTCTTGTGCTCGTGTAACGACCAAAACGGCGTTACGACTAAGAGCGTCTACATGTTTCATGGAAGTTCCTGATCTATGAACAATTTCGTAATCGAATTCTTCTAGGAACAAGGCCCAACGAGCTACTTTTGGAGCAAGCTCTTTCTTTGACAGTGTTTTCTGGAAAGCAGCGCAGTCAGTTACAATTCTGAACTTGAACCTAACAAATAGTTCCTAAATTTCTTTAGAGACTCAATTACTGCCAACGCTTCGAGCTCGTAACTGCAATATTTTTCCTGTTGGCGTGTTGTTTTTTTGCTCATGTATTGTATCGGGTGTAAATTTCCATCATCGGTTTTCATTAACAATACAGATCCAAATCCGAGACTACTTGCATCAGTATGCAATTCCAGAGGTACTCCCTGTTTAAAAATATGTAAAACAGGTTTATGAGACAAAATGTCTTTCAATTTGTTGAATGATTCTAATTGTTCCACTCCAATCGTGAATACTTTTTCTTTTCGTAATAAGTCGCTTAATGGCTTAGCGATTAACGAGTATTGTGGGATAAATTTACGGAAGTATCCCGTCAGTCCTAGAAATGATTGCACTTGTTTTACCGATTTAGGGATAGGAAAATTTTTTACAGCCAAAGTTTTACTGGGTGATGGTTGAATTGTACCATTTTCAATTACATATCCGAGAAATTCTATTTTTCTTTTTAAGAATTGGCACTTTTTGAAATTAAGTTCTAGACCATTGTCCGCGGCGACTTTTAAAACGTGTTTCAGTTTTTCTAAGCCTTCTGCTTCATCCTGTGAAGGAATAATAATATCGTCTAAGTAAACTACGACCGTGTTGTCATGAATTAGTTCTCGGAAGACATTATTAACGAATCGCATAAATACATTTGGAGATGTACACAGACCAAATGGAGCTTTAACAAATTCATACTGCCCGTTATGAGTAACAAATGCGGTGTATTTTCTGCTAGCCTTTTCGATTTCCACATGGAAGAATCCATTCTTGAGATCAAGTGAAGTATAAACATTCGATGTTTCCAATTTATCTAGAACGTCTTCTATTAAAGGGAGAGGGTATTTATCTTTAATGACTTTCTTATTTAGTTTTCTGTAGTCAATACAGAGCCGATGCGAGCCGTCTTTCTTTTTACACAGTACAACAGGTGCAGCATAATTTGAAAAACTGTTTTGAATAATTCCCTCAGAAAGCCAAGATTGAACTTGATCGTTTATTATTTTTTGCTCCGCAAAACCAAAACGTCGTGGTCTTTCCGTTACTGGAATTTCATCATTCAGAACTATACTCATTTTGAAATCCGTTTTATTTATTTTTTCGCGGCTCGTAATTTTGAATTTGTGATACCACTTCCTGTCTGTGTATACTACTCATAATACCAGATAGATCAATTTCCTTCAAATGGATTGCATCGCTAACACAAAATAAAAAATCTTTCTCAAGTGCAGAGTTCGGATTAGTCATAACATGCTCGCAGCTGGAATCGTGCGGGGGGTTCATGACATTAAACACAGAGGATATTCTTTTTTGAATGCAGGGAGGCTTGGGGTTTGATAAAACGAAAGTGTGATCAGATTTTATTGCTACAAAGCTTACATGAAATGTATTTCTCATACCCCTAATTTCTACACCGTTCTCATTCAAGGAAATATTCAATTTGTTGAGCACATCAGTTCCAATAATAGCTTCAGTACACAGTTTTTTTAGCACATAAATATCACTTTCAACAGAACAATTATCAAAAGATATCTTAGTATGAAAAAATCCTAACGGAGAAATATTTTCACTTCCAATTCCTGTTAATGATACATTATTAAAGGATAAGTTTGGAGACCCAATTTTAATATAACATTCATAACTGATCATGGACAATTCTGATCCAGTATCTAATAGAGCATTTATTTTAAAATCTTGAATTATCACAGTTGTTTCGATTTTACTTTTACGATTGTTATTGCTAGTAATTAGAGATTTATTTACATCTGTTTGGTCACAAAAAGTAGAAATATGTCCGAACTTAAAACATTTTGAGCATTTCGGACCTTCTTTCTTATTTAAACATTCAAAGGCTTTGTGCCCGTATAAATTACAATTAAAACAACGTATTTTTGCTCTATTTTCGTGCTTAATACCATAATTGTACTTATATTTTGATTTGTAATCAATTGGTTGAGCACGAACGACTGATGCTGCGTTTTCATGAACCTTGATAAATGGCTTTTTATTGATATTTTCATACGTGCTTCGGTTAGTTTCTTTTTTGAAATTACGACGCGCAGTCTCATAATCATCTAATTTGTTCACTAGTTCCTCGATATTTTTAATTTTTGGCAGCTCATCTATAAAGTGTTCACGTACTTCTGAGGGTATTTTCTGTTTCAGTTGGTCCGAAACCAAAAGTTGTTTTAAATCTTCGAAAGTTTTGACGCTTAATCCGGATGTCCATTCATCAAAATAATTTTCCAGTTCAAAGCAAAATCGCGCCAAGAGGCAGACGGTTCTTTTTTATGGGCAACAAATTTTTGTCGGAATTGTTCAGGGCTTAACTTGAAACGTTTTAGAAGCAATGTTTTAACATGACTGTATTCGTTAGCATCTGGATCGGGTTCTCTGGCAACAATATTGATAATTTCTAATGGAAGTAATGGGAGTAAATGCGTGACCCAATCTTCCTTGAGAATTTCAATACGATTTATCTGTCTCTCAAACAATGACAGATAGACACTAATATCGCTACCCATATTATAATGAGGCATTAATTTTAATAAGTTTTGCGTTTTCGGGACTGTTGAAGAAGCATGACTATCAGTCTTCACTTTCGCTTCAAGTTCTAATTTTCTCAATTCAAATTCTCGATTTTCTGTCTCTTGCCGTTCGGCAGAGATAACTTCTAAGCGAATTTTCGCAAATCTTTCCTCGTACTTATAATCTTTAGTAATAAGTTCCACTATCTCAGGGATTTTAGCACCAGGTTGTACAATTAATCCTAATTCATCGCTGAGATTTAGGAGATCAATCTTTCGTGCTCTTTGTAAGAATGTCATTTTCAAAAATTGTACTTACAAGATTGCTGTCCGGAAGATCAGAGTTCCAGGTGATATTCACTGTATCCACGTTTTTATGATGATTGCTGTCCAGGGGGTTAATCCACAGAAGAATCACACTGAATCACTCAGACAGTTCAGAGAATCCACAGAACAGTTCAGAGCACACGCACACAAAGTTCAGCATTTAATTCACCTGTTTTAAAACTATCATTAAAACACCTCCTTCACACCGGAATGTCCGTGCATCCCGGCCGAGCCCCCATTTTGTAATAATTGAGTTCACACACAGTTCCGATAAATAAGATTTAATTAATGATTGAGGTGAAGCTGATGAATAGTTACAGATGAATATATACAGAAAAATATACTTTATGCCCGTCTGGCACAAACCATAAACATCGGTGAGCACGTCTTGCTCATTCAAGTAAGTCCTTTCAGCACATCCGAGGCATAACCTTCCTCTTTAATGTTTGACTTCCTTCTCTGTCGCTCGCTGCTCGCGCAGCCCATAGGAGGTAGAGGGCGCTGTTGGTGAGGACTGGGGAGGTTAGTAGTTTCACTCCTATATATATATATATATATATATATATATATATATATATATATAAGAAAATAGAAGTAAAAAAAAAATTTGCACTTATGTGAAGCTTATCCATAGAAATTAACACAAGTAACATCCTGAAAACTCAAAATTAATTACCGAGGATAAGTGGGAATAAAAATAATACGTTCTTGATAAATGGTCATTTTTATTAACGTCGTACTTAAGCAACACGATGGGATATTGACAACGGTCCGGGATCAATCCTATAAAGTAAAGATCCGAGGCCAACACTTAATTTTGGACCATGATCAAATGATCAGGCAACAACTGAGCTGGCACCCCACTCTACAAATTTCCACACCAATCCAACGTAAATAATAAGACAAAACATCATCTACGAAATTTGAAACAATTATAATATCAGCCCAACAAAAGAATAACAGCCCAAGGTGGATGTTGCTTTAAACCCCTTGACAATGTAAGTGGGCTCACTCCTTTCACATTTTCACACTTATTCTTTTGTTATCTTGTGAAAAAACTCGCTTTTCTGTTAGTTTCTACTTCCAATTTTCCTCTATTTGTTCTAAGCGACTTTCAGCGCTATTACACTAAATTGATGTTATTTTGTTTTGGGTTTTCTTGTGATTTTTTCACTAATTTTACATGTTCCGAAAAGTTAATTAATATCAGACGAAGCACGTAGAAATAAATATTTTAGATACGATAAAATAAATTTTTTTTCAAGGAACGTGGAAGAAAAATTGATTTCAGTTAAAACTTAACCTATTTATGAGTATTTTTTTCTATGGGGCATGGAAAAGAGGATTTATGTCAACAGTAAGAATTTTACTTCAGATGTAAATCTTTTCAGGGAAAAAGTTTTACAGAAATTTTTAAATCTCGATTCCATCCGCATAAGGATTTTAAAAAACCGTAAATTCACTGCAGTGGAAATTCCCAGCACATCTCCCGGGACGTGACTCTATTTTGTGAGCAGGCTAAAAATTGACGTAGATGAACAGCCCGAATATACGCTGTGAACGTAAATATATCATCACTTTCGTCTCGACAAACGAGAAAAACTTACAAACCGGCTTGCATGCGTTCTTTTTTTCTTTCCACTTTATCGGACAGACGTCCAGAAATGATAAATCGCTAGTCAACAACGATTCTAAATAGCGGAGACAGCGTAATGTAGGGAATATAAAAAAACGCCTTCGACAAAGAAAATTCCTCGTGGATCCAAAAAAATTCGGAAACGGTGATAATCGTTTCCGTCATGACGTGAAAATAAACATCCTTACAAGCTCTACTTTTGTCGAACTTCCCAGTTATAAAAGAATAATTCCCGTCAAAAAAAAAAAAAAAAAAAACTCGGAACGAACGGTATCATATTAAATTCGAAACTTAAAAAATTCCAAAAACAACAAACCTCTATCTTCTGTTTGGGGTAGAACTAATAAACAACATCTGCACTTAATAATTTATTCTAAAATAATTTTTTTTTTCACCCGCAGTGTGGGGGTCAAACGATTTTTTTCTTCGCTGCCAGCTGCGAGATAAAAAGAAAGGAGTGCCTCTATTTATCATTTAAAGGTGCGATGAGAAGTGGAAGCATGGCAAAAGTGGAACCCGACCATCTATCAACTTTAAAGCACTTTTATTGTCAAGTATGTGACAAATTCGATATCGGTTTGGGGAAGAAACGTCCATCTTACGGTTTTAGGTCTTCTCCGTGTGAGGAAGGGGCTGCGATAATTGAGTTGGAAAAGTGGATAAAAAGAAATGAAAAAAAAAAACACCAATGTCTATTGGTGGAGCCTTTTATCCATTTTTAGCGGAACCGGGAAGCAGCAACTGCGGCGTCTCGTGCACAGGAAGAGAGAGGGATTTTTAGAAAAATTGGTGGCAGCGGGAAATTTTGAGCCCTTACCGATTGTATTTTATTTTCTAAGAGAAAAGGTTTCTATGCAAAAAAAAAGTATAAGATGCGCTATCGGATTCTTTCCGGTTGTTTATTATTTCGGGGCTTAGAAGCTGCCAAACCAAAACAAGTAAATTTCAACTGGGATTTTATTTATTTTTATTATAATTGGTAGCTACTTGGATGTGTTTGGGACTGGTGTGGGGTGGTATTTGTTTTCTTCGAATTTATAACATGTTTTTGTAAATAAAACGAAGGTGAGCTTTTATCGTTTATAAATTAAATAAATGTTGCAATCGTGTGAAGCGTTGAACTATCATGTATTATTAATATAATTTGATCCTATACATTAAGCACAACACTTATGGACCGTCATGGCTTTATTGATATACCCCACGGCGTTAGCAACCAGCGAGTTGAGGCAGGTGCAGGTTCAAATCCTGTACTACCTAAATGTACCATTCTCTTATGTGTCAGTAAGACTTGTATTGTGTGTACATTACTTGATATTGTGTAAGTAGCATAGCTAATTATGGCATATGAGGTACAAAAACCCTCACAACAACCTACCTACATTAATTCAGATATTTTCATTTGGGGGTTGATCCCTGAACCTCGTTGTGTTGCTCGAGTGTGACGTTAAAATAACTATCTATCAACATTACTTTATAAAAAAGCAAGAAAATAATAAAAACCTGTTTGATTAAACTTCAAAGTAAATATTTGAGAAATTATCTGGAGTGATAAATATAGCTAAAGTACCGTATGTAGTGTACATACCTGGAAACTGTCAAGCCTATTTGTATTGATGTTTCTAATCTATGAGCTGGCTATATATATATATATATATATATATATATATATATATATATATATGTAGAATCGGAAATCGCTTCTCGCGAAGAATCTTGTCCATGACCTCAATACACAGCAAGTGCTTGCACGTGTGAGGCTCCAGAAGCTAACGCAAATGAGCGGTTTCATGAAATCTATAAATGAGTGTGATCCCTGAATGCGGGACGATTCTTATGCTGGAAGCTGAGTGCTTCAGTCGAGCAGATTCGCTCGTTATTGTCCGCGGGTGGCGTTCCCGTGATGACATTGTAATCCAGAAATTATGTTTGATATATTTCATTGTATATAATTCACAATCATTTAGAAGTAAAATTTAACAAAGTTTAATCGTGTTGTTCCGACTATTTAATCATACCCCACCGAGCCAATATATATATATATATATATATATATATATATATATATATATATATATATATATATATATATATATATATATATATATATATATATATATATATATATATATATATATATATATATATTATATATATATATATATATATTTATATATATATATATATATATATATATATTTATATATATATATATATATATATATATATATTATATATTTATATATATATATATATATATATATTTATATATATATATATATATATTTATATATTTATATATATATATATATATATATTTATATATATATATATATATATTTATATATTTATATATATATATATATATATATATATATATATATATATATATATTTATATATTTATATATATATATATATATATATATATATATAT